>JAQFVV010000061.1:5566486-6166486 GCA_028023455.1 Epiperipatus broadwayi | reverse complement strand
AATTTTATGATAATTTTTGTGATCAAGTAAATTGAATTTTTTTGTCTTTCTCTCATTTTTTTGATAGTTAACTGGACAGCATTCACCATAAAAAAATATATCGGTAAAAAGTTTTACTTTTTCCTGATGTACTTTGAAGACAACATTATGGAGGCCTAATGGTGTTTATTTTTCTATATTTTTTAATTATTTTATTTTATATATTTATATTTGATAAAAAATATATGAAAATTTTTTGGTAAAAGTTCACTATAACGGTCTATGGTTGTTTGCCCTCTATTGTTTAAAATTTAAACTAAATTGCTTGAGAATCTGACATGTATGTTATTATATTACAAATAAATTAAAATTTAATCAAATGTAAAAGATAATAATAAAAAAAAACCTTTTGAATGTTGGATTAATTACACGACATTAATTAAAATAATTACTTTTAATTTCTTTGAAAGTTAAGATTTTAAACTGTCTACAACTTAAGAATTTAAAATAAAAAAGTATATGCTACTGTCTTACAATTACATGAAAATTTATTCAAATGTAAAAGATAATAAAAAAAACATTTACCTTTTTAAATATAATTACGTCCTATACAGACTAGGAAGTTGAAGAAAAAAGCGGTATTGCTGTATCTACTCCGGAGGGCAAATTCGTGCAGGTACGATGAAAACAAAGCTCTGCTAGTGCCACATTGGAATTTCAGCTTACACTTTAATCTCATCCACATGTTTTCAATATTCTGGGTGTGTATGTCTCGGTCTTTGGGATCCACGAAGTTTTCCTGATGGATGACAACCGAATGCAAATACACACCATTGTTGAGACTGCTGATGTTATTGTACACAGCCCAGCCATCTGAAATAATGTGTGTACCTGGTAAAATGAACTGCTGTATCAGGCCCTCCAGTGTATCAGCTGTCCTGTCTGCCACTTCTATCAAGAAGCACTTTCTTGACGCTCTCTCTATGCCACCAAACACCCAATGACCTGACCGTATAGCCCCCCTGTGATATTTTCAGTGGAAATAGTAGGTTTTGTCTATTTCGACAATTAATGGCTTCCAATTGTCATCAAATCCACCGAGAACTGTCAGATTTGTGTCAAAATATTTGGCACATTCCTCCCAGCAAAAATTCGCCCAGTCAATGATAATTCTTTTGCTCAAGCCGGTCTCATTCACAATGTGTTGTTGGGGCATATTACGTGCCCAAAATACACGATGCTTTTCCCAGAGGCAGATGACTTTGGAAAAAGAAAGACCCCTTTCTGATTGAGATGCGATGGTGGCATATTCTGCACTGCCATCTACACCCATCTAAGCCTGTAGAATACTTCACCAGCGCACACCAAACACCGCACTGTTGGCATAAGGCGTAGTTCTTCAGAAGGACTCTTCGTGCAAGCCATTTGATGGACAATTCCATAGTTTGTATGATGTCCCATAACTGGTGCATATTCCATTCTTCTGCCAGAATAGCAGCAATGCTTACAATTTCACTATCAGGTACTAAGCGTGTAGCAGACATCTTTTGTAACTATAAAACTGTACACATATGCGTGTAATTCGCGCCGTTGAACACATAAGGTGTCTTTTTTTTTGCAACATGTGCTATAAATGTAGTTATTTTAAATTCTTAAGTTGTAGACAGTGTACGCACATTATTTCAGATGGCTGGGCTGCATACAATAACATCAGCAGTCTCCAACTTCCTAGTCTGTATAGGACGTAATTATATTTAAAAAGGTAAATGTTTTTTTTTATTATCTTTTACATTTGAATAAATTTTCATGTAATTGTAAGACAGTAGCATATACTTTTTTATTTTAAATTCTTAAGTTGTAGACAGTTTAAAATCTTAACTTTCAAAGAAATTAAAAGTAATTATTTTAATTAATGTCATGTAATTAATCCAACATTCAAACGGTTTTTTTTTTATTATTATCTTTTACGTTTGATTAAATTTTAATTTATTTGTAATATAATAACATACATGTCAGATTCTCAAGCAATTTAGTTTAAATTTTAAACAATAGAGGGCAAACAACCATAGACCGTTATAGTGAACTTTTACCAATTTTTTTATTGAAACTAACATAAAAAAATAGATCATAATTGTGTACATTTACATCATGAATTATCTGCATTTTTTGCTATGATGTGGGCTTGAATCCAGTATTTGAATTAGGTGATATGACACAAAGATAAAAAAGTTTTGCAAATATTATGACCTGATTTAGATTTTTATATAATGTCATGTCTGCATTTTAATAATAATAAAAATATGCAAATGCTAAAAGTAAAGATTTTGATAGTATATAAACTTAGATCGATTATACACTATTGCAATGCAAATTTCAAAACTGCATATTTTTTAATTATTATTTTACTTTTATATATTTGATAAAAAGTACATGAAAAAAATATTATTGAAACCAACATAAAACACAAATAGATCATGATTGTGTAAATTTGTATTGAAATTATCTACATTTTTTGCTATAATGTGGGCTTGAATCCAGTATTTGAATTAGGTGATATGAGACAAAGATAAATATATTTTGCAAATATTATGATCCGATTTAGATTTTGCTATAACAACTTGTCTGCATTTTAGTAATAATAAAAATACACAAATGCTGAAAGTAAAGATTTTGACAGTCTATAAACTTAGGTTGATTATACACTACTGCAATGTAAATTTCAAAGCTGCATATCAAATGAAAAGAGAGGTGACTGTTGATGAAGCTATTACTAAGTTTATAGTCATAGTAGTATGAAGCAATGTGAACCCTCAAAACCTATGAAGATAAAATAAATAATACTACATTGCATTGACTCTAAACTACTAACTTATATACCTCAAACTTAACTCTATAATGAATTTAGTATTTCATTATTTTCTTTGTATATAGTGACTATTTTAGTAGTACTTTTTAATAAATTACAAACTGTAGTGAAGTTCTTTATTATAATATTCAAATTATACTAATTATTGATCAATATTAACTGCTTGTTATAAGGGATGTTATTAGGGATGACATATTCATTGCAAACCTCTGTATGAAAATATATTTTGAAGGCTACTAGGAAAAATGAAAGGTACTAATGTCTTTATTCTATAAAGTTTTCAAGTAATGCATTACCTTAGGTAAGTGTTATTATATACTAATTTTTTAGAAATTTTATGATGAATCCAACTAATCTACTAACAAAAATATAATTTTAAGTTGCATGCATGATAATTTAGAATTTATGAAATAATATGAAAATATTTATTAGAAATATTAACTTTTATTCTTTTTCTTATTACTTCGAATATCAATGACTATATTTTTTTTTCAGTTTCATTACATTCTTTGGTGTTTAATCTTTAAAACAATATATATTATATCATTTTTTTATTAATAAAACTTAAAAGTTATGATAAAATCTGTGGCTTAGTATAATTTTTTAAATATTCAATATGACTGCTTGCAAGTGAAAAAGTTAAAGCAGTGTAATTACTCATCCCTACTGAAATGCCTAATATATATATATATATATATATATATATATATATATATATATATATATATATATTGTACCATTTATTTATATATGGCACAAATATATTGGCATTTGGTAAAAGCTAGGAAAAAGTAAATTTAGCGATCTTATTAAAAATATGAAATTATTTTTTTTTTTTAGTTTGTATAATTTATTTTTTTAAAACGTACAATGAAAGTTAAATTTTTCATCCATATTTTTTTTTATCTAATTAAAAATAAAAGTAAAAATTGGAGAGAACAAAAGACACACAAATTACTAATCCAGATAAGCTAAAAGAAAAATATTTTAGCTAAATAAAGATGGCAGAATTATGCTAAAAAAATAAAGACTTTGTAACTTAAATTTAAGAGAGAGTGTACAAGATTATCTTATATGCTGATAAAAGGACAAAAGGATGCACAGTAGTTTCACTTAGCAACAAAAAGTTTCAAAAACTGGATCAAGGTATAAAAAGAAAAAAACCACTTCGATCTAGGTCTTTCTTTACCTTCTCTTTCCATGTCTTAGAGTTGGGGGTTTCTGTGAGCATAACCTGTGGCTGTAATATACTTCTGCGCAGATATGCCACTTGCTGTACTGAGATGTCACACAAGCATGAAAATGGAGCTTTGTGAATACTGCTTTTTACAATGAAAGAGTCACCACACCTGTGCTTTTTCTCTAGCCATAGAATGGACCAATAATTGAAGATGCCAGCAGGAAAGACCAATAGAAATTTCTATGAGCTTGGGATCCCATAAATAGGCACCAACTTACTGGTAAGCTAATATTAACTTTTCCCGATTGTGACTTAAAGTTTGCAAACAACTCTTAAAAAAAAATAAGCTTAAAATAATCCCGGTAAAGACTTTAATTTTATTATTCAGAAGAATTTTTTTTCCCAAGAACTTTAATTGTTTAACTGTTATTTTTTTTAAAAACATTTTTCTTTTTAATTTTCAAGATGCAATGCGACAGATTTCATGGATTCTTATATGAATCCTGGTACCCTTATAAAAGAAATAAAAGCTGATTCCATTGATAGCATAAATTGTAACAATTACTAGGTAAAATTGATCAGGAAATATAGTTATGTTTTTAGAAATAGGAATGAAACTTTTTTCTTTTTTCATAACTTGATCAACTCAAGCATTTTATGTGTAACAGAGACAATAGTCAGAAGGGCAAAATGCTTCAATATATTTCATCTATATAATTCAATATCCAACTTCAATTTACATTGAAATAATTTATAAAAAAGGTTGTCAACATCATGCAAGAAGAATGTTTAGAAACAATGAAGTATACTGATTGCCTCACTGATGATTGATGACTGCAAGATAAAAGAACTTTATTTTTAATGAACATTATTACTCAAATTATGGAAATGTATAGGACATTACCATAAAGTTTCAACACATCATATCATTTTTATGTATCAACATCCATAAATATTTAATTTTATTTCCTTTGCTTCTTAAATCCATTTACGTTGGAATAATCCATTTAGGAAAATTATTAGATGAAAAGAAAATGGAAAGATCATTGGGTTAAATATTTTTTTATTTATTTAATAAAATTTAGAACTTTTTTGTAAAGCAACTTGACCAAAGTAATAAGTAAACTTAATATGAAGGTAAGATTTTATTGTTCTTTATATTAAATTAATTCATTTATGTCAAGACAGAATTTTTGCTTATTGCTAATTCAATTAATTTAGTAATATTTGTTTATTTATTTTTCTGTATAAATGACTAATATTCTTGGATGAAATCTTTTCTTTCAATGATAGAAACCATACATAGATGGGGTGGGGGCCTTATAAAAATGGAATTCCCTCAAAAGAATTTAATATTACAAAAGCTTTAATTTCTATGTATATTATTTAATTTAAATTAGTTAGTACTATTATAATTTTTTGAAATTATAAATTTTTATTTATTGTTTTATAACTTATTAAATATTGTTTGTGTTATGATACATATCTACTATGGGGTTATAGGAAAGTATTTTAAATTTTATTTATTAATATAACAGAAATGTATGTAAAGCACTCATAATTATAAATTTTGATATATATATAAAGATAAATTTAAATTGTTGATAGTTAATAAATATTGTTAAAAAAAATTATTTTAATAAAGTCTCTGATTTATTTAAATTATTTATTTTATTTTCATAATAAAATAAAATTGAATACACATATCCATATATCTGTATATCATCCTAACATAACATCATAATAACTTGATTGAAAGTAATTTTGAGAATCTATTGAGATTATATTAAGTATTATTATTACTATGAGATATTGATGAATCCCTGAAGAGAGTTAAGTGCAAAATTCACCCTGAATTCGAATACTGAGCATAACAGAATAATAAAGAAAGGTGAAGATTTGATGAACTGGCTGAAGTTGGATCAATATTTAATATTTAGATATTAAATTACTTTATTTGAAATAGATGCAATCATGAATTTAATTTTTATCTCATCATTCATGGCATTCTATATGAAGATCCTAAGTCTGACTATAGTTAGATGTGTTCATCTTCATTCCTTAAGGGAATGCAGGCCATTGCAATATATATAAATTTGAATATTATATATATATGTGGTATGAAGGGGAAAGTTCTTTTTTTGATGCCAATAATTGAGCATGCCAAAATCTGTAATGGTATTTTTTTACATGCCCAATTTATTTGAGTACACCAAACTCTGTAATGATATAAATCAACCAACTGAATCAATAGAACCACAAAATTGAGCAAATCAAAAAAATCTATAATGGAATAAATTTGAGCAATAATGTCATCTAAGCCCTACGAATAAAACAAGCCAAAATTTGTATTAAAATAAAGTTAAAATATATTAACAATATTTATTTATTAAACAAATACCAACATGATTGGACACCAAAATTGTAATAAACAAAATAAAAAATAGTTTATTTAAAATTTATAACAAAATATATTGAATAAAAGTTTATATCAGGATTAATTTACAAGATAATCATTTTATGTTTTGCACTAAAATTTATAACAATATGAAATAATCAAATAAAATTATTTAAACTTGACAATTATATATGAAGCTTGTATTAAAAATTTATCGATTAACTTTTTATGTTTGGATAATATCAATAACTCATTTTATTGAATCCTAATAAGATGAAATAGCAATAATATTTTAATAAATATAAATATCAAAAATGTCAATATAAAATGATTTACTTATACCCAAATAGCCAATTGATGTCTATAAAAACATTAGGCTCACCTTTAACTATGTATTTAAATTTCAAAGATTTATGATTGTGTAGAGACTTTAAATTATTATTATTATATTATGTATTTAATAAATTGAATAAAACTATTAATTCAAGTTTAATGATAATTTTATTTACAAAATAATTAAAATATATATAATAAGTAATATAGAAATAAAACAAACTAACTTCTTTTTAAAACTTGCTTTTTTATGACTATAATCATGAAAAAAGAAAGAAATCCAACGTTTAGACTATTTTTATAGTCTTTTTCAAGGCACACTAAAATAAAATATATATATAATAAATATCACATATTCCAACAACAACAACAAAAAAAAAAAAATGAAATTAATTAAAAATTACAAAATATATTCATAACCAAATTTTTTTTTACCTTATCTCACTCCCCTTTCCTATTACAATCACAACTTATAACACAAACAATTTCTTTTTAAAAATCTATATATATATCATTTAAAAACTTTTAATTAAAAACCTATTATTTTTAGGTTTTTAATTAAAAGTTTTTAAAAATAATAGGTTTTTAATTAAAAGTTTTTAAATGATATATATATAGATTTTTAAAAAGAAATTGTTTGTGTTATAAGTTGTGATCGTAATAGGAAAGGGCAGTGAGATAAGGTAAAAAAAAATTTGGTTATGAATATATTTTGTAATTTTTAATTAATTTCTTTTTTTTTCTGTTTGGGTTTTTTTTTTGTTGTTGGAATATATGATATATTTTATATATATATTTTATTTTAGTGTGCCTTAAAAAAAACTATAAAAAATAGTCGAAATGTTGGATTTTTTTCTCTTTTTCATGATTATAGTCATAAAAAAGCAAGTTTTAAAAAGGAGTTAGTTTGTTTTATTTCTGTATTGGATATATATGAACTATTTTGAAAAGAAGAACTGTGCTGGATATATTAAATTATATAATAAGTAAAATACTAAGATGTTAATTAATATATTTAATAATTTAGAATAGTTTATATAATGTTCTTATTGTTTCCACTACCATATGATTCTAGAACAGTTCACATATTCACCACAAAGAAAATATTTATTTCTATTATCTTCAATAAACAATAAATATTAAATACAAAATAAAAATATTAATCTCTTTTAGTTCACTTACAAATTATTCATAACAGAAATAAAATAATTTATTTATTATAGTTGCTCTATTACAAACATATGTATTATTTATCCCAAATAATAATCTATCATTTACTTTACTTATATTTTGATTTTACATTTAAGATCATATAGTAAACAAAAAGCAGTTATTAAAATAAAAGTTTACTATAATTATTTTAATTCTTATTTTAGAGTTATTACAAATTTATTTTTGATTTCTTATAAATATATATCTCTTCTATACACACACACACCCATATCTTAAATGACTCTAAAACAATAATAATACAAGAACATATTAAAATAAAACATATACCTGTTAATCAAATGATGATCAAATACTAAATAAAATCTATACATACAAAGTTCAATGATTCTGAAATTCCTTTATTAAGTTAATACAAAGATCCATAAAATGACAATAATTTCAAAAGTCTAGTAATTCCCAAAATCTTATTTCCTTTTAAAAGTAAGTGACATTTATTAGGATAGGTAACCCTTGGTAGATTATAGCAATATTTACATTTTAATTAATATAGAATAATATGCATTGTTTATCCTTTTTAAAATGAATCAGATCATTATTTTATCAAATCGGGATTATACACTAGATGAATTATTTATTGCACACAAATAGATGCACATATATATTAATTCATATAGCATAACTTTATATGCATTTTTATAACTTTAGAATGCATTAAAATTCTTTTTAGCTGTTATAATAGGTATCCTTACAAAAAACTAATTGTCTTTTGGAGTAAATATTATTTTTTACTTAGTCTTTCATTATAAAATTTAAATCAAGCATTCTATTTTTAAAATATATTTTACTTCAAAGTTTAATTACTGCAAATGCAGTATACCAACTAAAATGATAAAGGGTGTTTAACTTAAAGCATCGACATTTTTATATAATTTGTCCATTGGCATAAAATTTATATCATTGACCTAGATACAGTATCTAATTATCAGCCCAAATTTACAACTTTTGATTAAAAAGAATTATTATTTCATTTGACCAGAGCTTTTACAAACACACTGGTATTCCTGAAAAAATGTTTCCTTTCAATTTAAAAATATATATTTTAAATAAAAATAATTTATTCTTTCAAGATTGCAAATCAGAGATAAAATAAAAATAAATAAATACATTATTTTATTTTACTAAATACATTAGTCATGCATTGGTGGTCAGGAGGTCAGTAACAGCTGCTTTACAAGCAGTTGTCCTAGGTTAGTGGGTTCACTTCCCACTGATGCTATGACACATGAGAAAAAAACATTAAAAAATACATTTTTTTAACATAAAATATTATTACATTTTCAGATACCTTTTTTATATTATATATATATAATCATATACAACATGAAATCATAACTTATTACTTATTTATTTAAGTCTATTGTTGTTTACATATGCAAATAAACAAAATATTAATGTAAAACCTATCAAAGTATATATTTTTAAATTTATGAATATTTTTATAGAAAGATATTAAATTCAATGTAATAAACTATCTATTATTACTTAAATAAATCAAAAAGATCACAAATATTATTACTGTATTCTAATGTATCTACTATAACCCAAAATTAAATTAAACACTATATATATATATATATTATAACACCCAATTTATATTATATATATATATATATATATATATATATATATATATATATATATGCAAAACCATAAAACAATACAGTACTAGATTAAATTCAAAATTTTACCAAAATCCTTACACAACCATGGTTTCATCTACTACAAATAGACCTTCTCAAGTGAAAATCAACCTAAAGGAAAACATATATATATACAAACAAACAAACCTTCCCATAATTCATTTCAAACTCCACCTTCCCTTAATATCAAAAGAAGTCTTCATAAGATTGATAGCCTCAGAATCAAGGAGTTTTATCATCAAAGTCTCCTTTATTCTTCTTTTTAACTCATTCTTTTCATAAAAAATAACTCGAAGCATTGTCAAACAATATTCTATGACCTGTATTCAATTCATGAATATATAAAGCTGAGTTAAGATACCTATGTTTAACTCTACTTATATGAACCTTAACCCTTTCAAAGGTTCAATAAGTAGAGTTAAACATAGGTATCTTAACTCAGCTTTATATATTCATGAATTGAATACAGGTCATAGAATATTGTTTGACAATGCTTCGGTTATTTTTTATGAAAAGAATGAGTTAAAAAGAAGAATAAAGGAGACTTTGATGATAAAACTCCTTGATTCTGAGGCTATCAATCTTATGAAGACTTCTTTTGATATTAAGGGAAGGTGGAGTTTGAAATGAATTATGGGAAGGTTTGTTTGTTTGTATATATATATGTTTTCCTTTAGGTTGATTTTCACTTGAGAAGGTCTATTTGTAGTAGATGAAACCATGGTTGTGTAAGGATTTTGGTAAAATTTTGAATTTAATCTAGTACTGTATTGTTTTATGGTTTTGCATTTTTATTTTTTGCTAGTATAGTGTTAGACAGTTTTGGTTTTATATATATATATATATATATATATATATATATATATATATATATATATATATATATATATATATATATATATATATATATATATATATATATATATATATATATATATATATATATATAGAGAGAGAGAGAGACCTCAAGAAATAATGGGTAGTGCACATACTTGTTATTGCTTACAACCAGATTAAATATAACAAAATTTTTTTAGGTTTGTGAATATTTTTAAGCAAGCTTAGGATTTGTTTAGGCATTGAACCATAGGGAATTATGTTAATCATGAAAAGTATAGATTATTAAATGAATGCTTAGCTATTCTTAGCTTAAAATTACAACAAAAAAGAGGACATATTAAAACTTTTTTTTATTATTTATTTTTTCTAAAAGGTTGAATAAGTCTTTGTTCTATGGAAAGATATTTAGGAATTTTTGAATCTACTTACATTTAAATTTATCCTTTTATTAAAATATTTATAAATAATTAGATTTATATGTCATGAAAATTCAAATTTTCTAAATTAAGTGAGTGCCAGCCATGAAACTAGCAATATGAGCAGTAAGATGAGGCAGCAAGTGCATGCCATGTATGAATGATAATGAGAATTCCATACTCAAATATAGAAATGTAAATTTAATAAATAATTGAATAATATTTTTATATCATAAAACATTTATAAATAATATAATGTTACACTTTAAAGATGTTAGGAATTCTAGCGATAATAGCATACATATATAATAGTAACTTTAAAAACTTTTACAACATAAAATATTAGGTGAACAAATTTGGTATGAAGACAACTCCAAGTACCATATTTAAATAACAGGTAAAGTTACATAACATTAATAAGTAGTTATCATTTTGACAAGAATGTATTCCATACTTTCTGTAAAAACCTAAACAAATGCTAATTGTGAGAATAAAATTCAATTTGTAATAAGTGTTAACAATGCTTAATTATGTTTAGCTGAAATTCACATTCCCAAAATAGAATCAGTAATTATTTATTTTTAATTACCTTGTAGAATATCTGATTCTTCCCTAAACCATATTTTTCCAATAAAAACAATATTGTTTCTGTTTAGAATGTCTTTGGGGCAATATTTATTTGGTTAATATTAGAAACTTTTATGGCAATAAATATTATAGAAACATATTCAGTGTGAAAACATCTCAAGTGCTCTGAACATATATAATAGTATATGCAAATGACTTTTCAAACTATACTATTAAAATTTATATGTGATTACATTTTTTGATTTTTAATTTTTTAATTTTTAATATAAAATGATGTTGTCTCTCCAGTACAATATAAATATTTTATAACAATAAAAACAACAGAATAAAAGAATTTGAATCAAGTTTATTTCATAAATGTGATAAAAAGACTGTGTTAAAGGTAATGGGAAAATCAAATAAGAATTTAAAATCTAATTTATTATCTGCTCATATTAAGATTTTCACTAAATACTCTGATTTTCATCAATATGAGATTTTGTAATTTGTTTTAATGCAATGTAAACTTTTATAGATTGAATCTAAATGATTTCTGTTGATAAACTCTTCTGGAGATAAAAATATGTTTTTCAAAAAATTATATCATCCATGCACTGTTTTTTTTTTTATGTAATGCATATTAATCACTTTTTCTAAATAAATATTAAAAACAATGGCAAACAATAAATTAACTTACTTTTTATACTATTACTAATATAACATAAAAAAACATAAGCAAATATTTTGCTTTGAATACAGGAAATCATGTGACATTTAAATACTAAAAGGGTCAGGTTATTTAACTTTCAAATCTGTCACTCTATCCCTACACTAAATCTTACAGAGCACTAATTCATTTTTATCAGGAAATTATGTTGCATTAAATAATTTCATTATTTAAAGATAATAATTTATTAGAATAACTTTCTTATCAAAAAAATAAAAGCAAAGACTAAGTTTAAAAAAAAATGACCAAGATTGCATGTAGTAATAATAATTGCCCAGTGGCATATTATGGGGAAATGAGGGCATCTATCCATACAAGACTGGCCCAACATGTATATACATATAATAAAGCCTCGGTTGACCCATCCCACCCCTCTATTTTTGTGCAGCATGCCGCTGCTATGGACCACCAATGCATGCTGGACAAGCCTCGTGTTATGTGTAGAGAGCGGCATGAATTGTGTAGAAAAGTAGAGGCATTCTATATTATATCGGATGTGCACGCGATGAATAAAAAAGAGAGATTTTATGCCATATTTAAGAAGTGGCAGATTTAGATTTTTTCTCACCCTTATTTGCATATGTAATCTGCCCTATTTTGCATATTGCACTTTTTGAAAATGAAGAAATATTGTACTTAATTGAAAATGAAGGTTATACCTTTGAACACGCTAGAAGAAATTCATAAAAGTTTATCATTTATTTGATTTGATTTATTTATATATGGCTAAATTATACATGCGTGTGTATTTTGATATTAACACAAATATTAGAGTTTTACAAAAAAAAAAAAAACAATGTTTTGAAGCAATATTTTGTTATTTCTATTATTTTTTATTTGGGTGCAGTAGTCTTCAAATTTTACTAAATAATAAAATATCTGTCAAATACAACATAAATTAAAATTAACATTGCAATTTTTTAAAAAATATTATCAAGATTCTATATAAATCAGAAATGAAAATAGAAAATTATCTCAACTAATTCATGTTAAAGGCCTAACATTCTCATTAGCTGTGCTAACATCCAAGTTTCATTACAATTATTGGTTCCAAGATTTTCCATGAATTATCCTATAAATTCAGTAATATATATATATATAGTAATTAGAAAATTAAGCGTTATTTACTTATTCAATAAAACCATTTGGAACCCACACATGTACAATATATAATAGAGTTGTGCTATTTTTTATATATTCTAAACAAAAAATAATAAAAATATGTAAAAAAATTTCAAAGTCTGTTTTTTTACACACGTTTATATTTTAAAAAAAAAACGTTTTTTGTTTCCCAACAAAAGAGGATAACAAATAATTAATACAATAGTTAAACATATTTTCTTCTAATGCTTTAATTAATTTTAAAAAAATTAACATAAAGAAATTTAAATAAAAAGCTTTATAAGATTTTTTTAATAGAAAATAAAAGACAAAAATACTATTCTTCAAATACAATACTGCTTATGTAATCACAATAATATAATATTGAAATTATATATATAAGCACATACTTTTATCATAAATATAATGAAAATTCACGATAATAGGATAGATATAAAAAAATATAATAAATACTTTTATTTCTTCAATCACAACTGGGATGTTTATATTTAACTTGAAATATGGGGAGAGGGATTCAGAAATTAATTAAATAAACTTGAAATAAACACATGCGGGAGAGGTTGAAATTAATTAAGTCAATCCCTACCTTAATTAATTTCTAGACCTTATATTTTATGCTTTTTGATATGTACATGAATGTTTAAATGCACATTTATATATAAGTATAAACTTAGAGAGAGAAAAAGTTATAAGTTAAATAATTTTAAAAGACTGATTCTTTTAAAATTACTAAGTAAAAGATTTATAACTTTAAGATTAGAAAAATTTTATTTTTTAAAATGAATAATAACGTAATTAATGAGAGTAGAATAAGTCGTTAATGAAATAAAACAAAGGAATTTAAGTTAGATTCCCTTTCTAAGATAAACGATTAACTATCAAAATAACTCTTTAATTAAAGTCAGAAAGATAACGATGTAAATTCTTGTATAGAAATTAAAATGAAGAATCACCTGAGCGAATGGATAGATTACAACCAATCAATTGCAGGGATTAAAACAATGAATGCCTCAAGTATAAATTTGGATCAAACTGACACTTAATCATTGGAGCTTCATCTGTGCACATGGACATATATGTTGGAGCAGATTGTCTCCCATGGCACAGTGACTTCAAGTTTAAATAGGTGATCTCTAAACATGAGAACAGTCTGCTAGGATTTTTACAGGTCATATTGATCTAAATTATTATTTGTGTATGCCTTCAGGCCTTCTTATGATAATAATTGTATATATGTAATAGTTAATACTATTAAGGATCGTATGGAAAGAATTATCTAAATATTAACTGTTAGTATTGATTTGTACTCACAGGAAATACACTCTTAGAATAACTAGACATATTAATTGGTGCAGTCACAGTCTTAGTTTGGACCATTAATTAAGATAATAATTAAATTTAAGTATAAGACTAAACGATGCAAGTAGCAATCAAGAATTTGATATCAGTGAGGCAAGTAATTGGCTCCTGTACGTTCAACATGTAGAAAAATACTTATTTATTAATAAAGTTGAAGATGATAAGTATAAGATTACTTGTTATTATGTTTTGCTGGGAAATAAGTTATTGAGATAGCCAACAGGCTCACTGAACATCTAACTCCTGAAGATTGTACATATAATCAGGTTTAAGAGCATTTGTCAAACCATTTTAACCCCCAATCCTCAAGGCATGTTGCTAGACTGCAATTCCAAGCTCGGAACCAAAATTGGGGTGAAATTATAAAAGATTACAATAGGGTTCTTCATAATCTACCAAAAAATTACATTTATGGATCTTTCCTGGATAAAGCCCTGCTAGAACAATTGCTTACTAGTATGTGTAAGGATAGTACACTGACAATTATTGGCCATTAGTGATTTAGATTATATAGAGGCTATAATATATGAGATAGCTTATGAACTCATGCTCACGCAATCTCAAAAATTCACCGAGTTCAAGAGTTATAGCAAATCACAAACAGATACTTTGTAAAACTGTAAGCAAAGAATTGTCTAAGAATAATGAGAATAGTGCTGACAGTAAAAACCTGTTTATATGCTTTTGCTGTGGCAAAAAGGGCCACAAATCTAGAAATTGTTTTCATAAATGAGAACACTGTAATAATTGGTAAAAAAAGGGCACATAGAAAAAATGTGCAAAACAAAATATAATGACCCCAACAAGGAAAGTAAGAGTCATAAACATTCATATCAGGGTCAAGCAATTTAGCATACCAAGATTAAAAAAAGGTCCACCTATGATGACAAAATTATGTTACAACTAAAGCTGTATGATCATCCCATATCTATGGAAGCTGGACAGTGGTAGTGATGTATCATTGATATCAGTGTGTCATTGGTATACTGTTACTTCCAAGTGTAAGAAAAGACTCATTATACAACAAACTGATCTAAAGGTGTGAGATATAAATGGTAATGCCATTAGAAGAAAGTATATGCCCCTATCAACCCCATATTAAAACAAGACTGGTTCAATGAAATGGTAGTAAAAATAACAATCACTAAAAAAATTAATAGCCCTGAGAGAAAAAAACTTTCCGAGGAGATTAAGATGAATTTGGGTAAAATAGATATACTCAAAGAGTAAAAATCTTTCCAGCAGCCCATAATTAACAAAAGCAGGTCAGAGAAAATCCATGATGACCAGAAAAATAACAAGAAAATTACAAAGACATATTAAAATAAAGAGTAAAAAAACAAAGTCGTAGCTCATTGTACAACTGAAGACAGTAGCAATCAATGGATTATAAAGCAGATTTGAGAAGGCTAGCTGAAGAAACATCCCAGTTTCCTTCAAAAAGAACTATGGAATTACTGGAATACACTGATTCCAGTGAAGGGTAATCAGCACATAGTAAAGTGGCTGCATAATAATCAGAGACATCATCAGAGCAAAAGCTCTAGCATTTAGTCATGTCTGCTGGCCAGATATTAAGTAGACCTGAGAGAAAATAAAAATAATTATTGTGATTTTCAAACAACTCATCTCCAGAGAATGCACCTCATTAGTTGAAACATAATTCACAACAGCATACTAAAAGAAAGTTTTAAAAACCTCAAGTTTTCTAATAATTTATATTAATTAAATTCAGAAATTAAAACCTCATCTCTGAACTCGGAGGACATAATGATATATATGCAAATGTTTAAATGCACATATAAGTATAAACTTAGATAGAGAAAAGGTTATAAGTTAAAACTTTAAGATTAGAAAAAGATTATTTTCTAAAATGAATAATAGTCTAATTAATGAGAGTGGAATAAGACATTAATGAAATGAAACAATTAAAAGAACTAGAGTTAGATTCCCTTTATAAAATAAATGACAAACTATAAAAATAACTCATTAATTAAAGTCAGAAAGATAACAATATACTTATATGGAGATTAAAATGAAGAATGATCTGAGCAGGTGGACACAATGAATTCCTCAGTATAATTTGAATCAAACTGACACTTAATCCTTGGAAATTTATCTATGCACATGAACATATATGTTGGAGCAGATCATCTCCCATAGAACAGTGACTTCAAGTGTGGAGAGCTGACCTCTGAATGTAATAACAGTCAGCTAGGATTCTTACAGATTGTATTGATCTAAATTATTATTTGTGTATGCCTTCAGGTCTTCTTATATTAATGATTGTATATATGTAAATAGTTAATGCTATTAAGGATCATAAGAAAAGGTTTTTCTAAATATTAGCTATTAGTATTGATTTGTACTTGCAAAAAGTACACTCTTAGAATAGCTTGACATAGCACTTTTATTTTAAATTAAATATAAAAACACTAATTGTGGTTGAAAAAACAATTACTTTGTGGGTTTTTAGTACAAATAAATAAATAAAAGTGTTTATTATAACATACTTTTTTATATTTTTTATTTATTTTTTAGCATTGAGATTGTAATCAAAAATTTGTTATAATTTCAATTTTAAATAATCACTAAATTACTTTTATATTTGAAAGTAAAATCATAATTATTAAATTAAGTTTGTTTACAATATAGCTTTGTTAAACATTTTGAGAAAAGTCAACTTTTACAATCAAAATAAAAATTTCTTATACTTTATAAAAAAAAAAAAATTATTTTCTAATCAAGATTTGTTTATTTCTGTTTTAAAACATTAAAATAAATGTAATGGTTTTTTTTTTTAAAAAAAAAAAAAAAAGAATATATATATACTGCCATCTCACACTCATTACTGAAAACATTAAAATGATATCAATGTCTTTAAAATGTGATATAAAAATATTTGAAATTTCATTAAATCATTGCTCTATATTTAAAAAACCTAAGTAATCAATATAAATATTTTATTGTCATATTGCATAGCCAGTGATTTATATCAAATGTACCAAATTTGAATAAATTCTATTGAACAAAAATATATTAAATTTCATTTTTAAAATTTTATTCTAATTTAAATAAAATCATTTAAAATACAAAAGTTATATGTGATAGTATAATAATTATTAATAATTACTATTTTTTTTAGTTGATAGTTGTTAAATGAATCAATGAATGCTGATACCTTGAATGTGATAGCTTCATGGTAATTATTTTTTAACAGCTCCAGAAAGCATAAAAGGAGACAATAAATAAAAAGTTACAAAATGAATTTTGTGATGATTATATATACAATTATAAGGGATATAAATATGTTCACATATATCTATTTTAAACATATTGCAAAATGTTTTTAAAAAATTAATTTTTGCAGCAAACTTTTTTTTATCTGAAACATTTCAATGTGCTGCCTAATTGTAGCTTCCCAGTGTGCATTCCATCTTCCTATTGATAGCAGTTAGTATTATTTCTATTTAGAATATCTTTGAAATAATCTTTAAAACATAAATATAGAAAGCAAAAAACATATATTGATTGTTTTTATGATGTTGGCATCATTTTTTCAAAAAATTATGAAACATTCTTATTTTATATTGATAAAGAATCAGAGTAATTATACTATTATTATTTTGTAAATGGATTGTTTTTACATAATTTATCTATTAACAACTATCATAAATAAATATAAAGTGATTCTAGCCAGAAGATGATTTCACAAGTCACATTATTAAACCTTTCATTCCTTCCTGTATATTTGTATATTTGATAATTATTAACCATATGGTTCATGATTTAAGTGTGATTATACTGGCATAGGTTAGACACTGTTAAATTCCATGTATAAAGCAGATGAATGCAATGAATATGGGTAATTATTGGCTAATCATCTAGAAAAGGTGTCTATATTTGGATTAATTTTAAGTTGTAAAACTATATTTAAATTAGTGGTATGATTAATATATTTTCTGTGATATAATTTTTCACTAATATCACTATGATATGTATTTCAATATGTTGAATGTAGTAATATATTGGAGTCTGAAATTTATCTCTATTTTTAAGTTTTTTTTCATCTAAAATCTATGAAGATATCATTTTTTGAAAATATTTAAATTAATTCACATTTTTCAAGTTGATAACCATCTTGAAAGTTAATGAAGATAAAATGCCTAAGTTTTTAAATGCTATTTATTAAACTGAATATTTTATAGGTTGCATTTTCAAAATATTGAAAATATTCTGTGATCAACCTTTGATTTGGCAAGACTAACACAAACATCAGCATATTATAAAATTATCAGCCCAAAAGATGATTTTTGCTTTTAATGAATTTAAATGAAAAATTTATTGTCAAAATGTTTACCATATTTTGATGCTTGCTTCATAGCCTATATATCTTTCCAAAGATCATAATTTTAAAATTGGAAAACAAGTTTAAAGATATTACACAATCTTGTTTAACACAAGTGTTTTTATTTATTTCTTATATAGATGCAGCATAATGTGAGCAAACTTTAATCAGAGAATTTCAAACACTACCACAACCTTTTTTGATTTTTGGTGGCTAAATTGATAAAACTAAATAATGCTTAAATCATGATATTACTTACAATAATTTTTTGTAATCTTATATTGATTTTTTATCTCCTTCACCATGTATTATTATTGAAGGAAACAAGTTATTTAATAAAAAATTTTAAAGTGTTTCTGTTGTAATGGTAACAATGATATTCTATTGTAATTACTGTAGTATTTTGTATCACTTTTTTATGAATTGGAACAGTATAAGCATACTTAAGAACAGATGGCATATATTCCTAAAACAATTTAATAGTTTTGATATAAGATATTATACTATGTACAATATTTTAAAATTCCATTAGATATTCCAATCAACGTGAAAGATTTTCCATTGATAAGATAACAAAGAGCTATTTTATCTTTATTAAACTAGTTTATTAGTTTAATATTAATTGTACAATACAATTAAATATTTGAATTGGACAAGATATTGACGTTTTTCTGAATGTTAAAAGTCGGTATGCGCTGCATTTATAGTTCACACATTTTGTGTAATCAACTTAAAATTTACTGCAAATAATAACTCACTTAATTAAAAAAATAAATTGTAATTTAAAATATCCCCCCCCCCCCATTTAAAAGTATAATTTTCTTTTTTTTCTTTCAATTCTTGAAGTTGACATTTATTTACCATAAGACTGTAAGGGTTAAAAATATTTGTTAAGAATTAATTCCATTTGTTTGTATGTATGCATGAATGGAGACGATTTTTAAACCTTTAAAAGTAGATAAGAATAGTGATTTAAAAAAACTTAGTAAAAAAAGATAAAACTGTTGAGATAAATGCATTAAATATGCCTTAAAAAACAATGATACAATAGGGTATGCATAAATTACTTTCGCATCAACTTCTATCACTAAAAATTGTATTCAAATAATATCCCCATAAATAAGTTACAAGATTCCTGTTATTAAACCAACGATTTAATCCTATGAGTATTCTTTTATATTATATTTTTTATTATATATAAAATCTTCATTTATACTCGCAAAAACATTGATTTGTTAACTATGGGAGAATCAAGTACTTTTCATTTCTTCTTAGTGTTAAAGTGTTCTCTCATATAACTTTTTTCTTAATAAAGTTTCCCCAAAATGAAGCAATCTAAGCAATAGAATCCATAATCAAGGATCATCATTTATTCGCCATTTGTGATAATTTCCCATTTAATACTGTTTTAGCATATCTGAACTTTGCTTTAAATGACCCAAAAGTTTCATCAGTTCTTGATAAGCTTTAAATGTAATATTTTTTAGGTACTTACATTTACCTGCCTTATTCACAATCAGATCTTTAAATTAGGATGGTTTTAGGTAGCTGAGGATTTGCAAGCTAGTTTTATTTATTTTTTATTTTTAAGAAGCTGCACTATAAGTTAAATCAGATAATTATTTGATCACTGTTGATAAATAAGCAAGATGGAAAAAAATCATGCATACCCACCCATATAGGAAAAAAACATTCACTGCCTACTCTTTTACTATTTCTTTTTTGGAGGAATGCAAATTGATCTTTGAATTATATTTAAAACTATATTTCACTATTTACCTATAATTATCTCATATGTGCAGCTGAGAATTGCATAGTTAAAAGGTGAATTTAAAGTCTTTTACAGAAATTACATATTTATATTTAACGAGGCAAATTTCTCATAAATTTTATAAATAAAATGGATCAGATTATTGCAAGATTTTTAAAAAGTCATTCCCACACACCAACATAAAAAATATTTACATTGTCTTCAACTGAGTTTTTGATGAAGTTCAGGGGTAATATGTCATAACATCTTTCATAGGCACAGTGATCCTGGGAAAGAGAATGAGATTTCAACATAAACTCATCTGACTACATTTATGAAAAATTATTCTAAGTTGATGAATGAGAACTTTTTTAATACTTGCTATAGTCATTCATTTTCCACTGATTATAATTTTTTTAGTTAATGACAAATATAAGGTCTGTTTTAAATTTATTGCTATTGTGGCTGTATATATCCATATGAATATAATAAGTAAGCATATATTCAACTGTGCAGAGTAATTTAAAGTTATAAATACAGATGTAAAAAAGATGCCATGCATAAAGTTGTGCTATATAAAGTTTTCTTGTAATTTGTGTTTTTCTATAATTATAAATAATGGAATATAATAAGATCTGCCACAATGAACATAAATGACCCTATAAGATTTATCATTATATTGTCTGATGTTATAGCTTAGATTAAAATACAGTATGACCGCAATATCCATTACATTTCATTTCAGACCCCCTCACTTATATCATACATCATGTATAATATAGCTCATGGTTTGCTGATAAACTATGATTTAAGTAGATTACCTAATGTTAATTGAACTGTAAGTGTACAGTAACTTTTTAGTATATGCATATTTATAATAGTACATAATCTTTTAATATGTATAGTATGCATATATAAATTAGAAGTATAGAATAGTGAAAACAAAAATTTTAAAAAATGATAAAATAATTATTAATAATAATTTGAGAATACACATTTCCATATATTTTACTGTTTGTTCACTCATTCATTCATTGAAAAAATAAGAATAAGAAAAAAAACTTATACCATATTTTTATTTTTTTATTTAAAAACAATAGAAAGATGTCTGACTTTCATCATAATTAAATATGCTCTATGTAATTTTTTTCCAATATTTTTTTTCTCTTATAGAAACATAATAGTAGATTTATTACCAAAAAAACTAAGATCTTACTAAATATTCTGATGTTTTAAAGTCAGTATTAAAGTTAAATGTTTTTAAATTTTATAAAACATTTAGCATTATGCTTAGAAAAGATTTTAATAAAAAAAGAATAAAATGTATGTGCTTTCAATATAAACCAAAGAAATTGTATTAATAAACATGATTGTTTACAATATTCTGAGATAGAAAAATGGCTGCTTTTCTTTTTATCATTAAATTTATTAAATTTAAAATTTTTATAGGTTTTTTTTGTTTAATTATATTTTTGTTTGTTTGTTTGTATATATATATATTTGAATATCATATTAAAATTATGTATATTGATATAGCTAATTTGCAGTTTTATTGTACATGTATTTAAGAGTACATCTGGGTCTCATTTTATGTGATAGATAGGTTCCTCAAAAACAGACACAAAAGAAATCACACAAAAATAGACTTGTCTAACCTTGAAAAGTGGGAGATATGTACTGTGATTTTTAAAAATCGCATAAAAGCAAAGCAATAATGTAAAATTACTTTAAAATTTACATAAAAAAATAAGAAAAGAAAATATGACTAAAAAAAATTTCAAATTTGAAAAAAATTAATACAAGACAAACTTTTTTTACTTTTTTATTAACTACATTATTTAATTTTATTCAAAACAATATATTTTTATCATAATTTAAAGCATTTTATATTTTTTCATACATGTACAGTATATACAGTATTTTAATCATTATTGCTATTAGATGATATGCGAGTTTGTTTGTGAACTAGTAAGACATCAGATTCATCACAAGAGGAAATACAACTAGCACCAACTTCATTTTTTTAATTGCTTTTACAGTACACTCACCCAAACTAAAATATTTTCCAATCACTGTTGATCCTTCCCATTTCGCTAAGTGATCTAAAATTGAAATTTTTGTTTCCAAAAAAATTCATTTTTGTGGTGTTTTTTTCTCTTCATTAGGGTAAACTAAAAGTTTAAAATAAAAATAAGAAATTAGACTTATGATAATAAAAAGACATCTACTCACCACTGTTGGGCAAAATTTAATTAAAACTAACAATTAAAGATTAAATTCTTATTTTTGTCTTTAATTCTTTAATTTTTAATTCTGTTTAAAAATCAAATTTCATTGTTTCACATCACATTAATTTCAGATCATGTTACATAATTTTTAAACTGTTAATTACAATTAAAAATCATATTTTAATTTTTAATTGCCAAATTTAATTGTGCCTGATGCTGTTACTCACCTTTTAAAAATAAACTTGCGGACACTAAATGATGAATTGATTATGTACTTTTTTTTTAAAAAGCAAAAATAGAATGTGATTTAAAATGCAAAAACAACAACATGTATGTATAGGCATTTATAATGTTTGAACAGATTTACATTATAATCTTGTAAATAAGCAATTATTTTATCTAGCACCGTGTTTACAATTATATTACATTCAAATAAATACTATATCCTGGATTGAAGAGGAAAGTATTCATTTATTTAACACTCTCAAAAAAAAAGGCATGTGCTCAATTAGCTTGAAAGGCTGATATTTGAATGTAATATAATTGTAAACATGGCACTAGATAAAATAATTTCTTATTTACTCATAATTAAGTTTCAGTAAGAATGACATTTAGTAAATTCTAAGTAATTTCACCGACGTCATTCAATCAAAAAACATTGTAAATAGTAATTTAAAGTGAGAATTCTACTCACGCTCTCCTCAACAGTACTTCAGATTTGCTCATATAAAAGAATTTGAGTCATAGGAATAAGAGGATCCTTTTTATTCCTGCATAAATACTATATCTTGGATTGAAGAGGAAAGTATTCATTTATTCAACCCTCTCAAAAAAAAGGCACGTGCTCAATTAGCTTGAAAGGCTGATATTTGAATGTAATATTATAATCTTGTAAAATTTAATGTGTGTATATAAAATGGGAAAATCCTGATTTTAAGTGAATTATGAACTTCTTTATTGCATAAAATCTATCACAGTGCTATTATAAAATGCTGAAAATATTGAAATTATTAGATGGAAGTCGAACTCTGATAATGTGCTATTATTTTAAATATGACATGTGAGTGTACAAAATTTATAATATTTAAAGTAGAAGTGCATTATCGGAGCTTAATTTCTAAACTAATAATTTTTATCATGTAAAAGAAAATCACATACAAAGATATTAAGAAAAAACATGAATTGCATAACGTCAAAATTGCATTAAAAAAATCCGCATAAAATGAGACCCGGGTGTAATCTATTTAAGATCTCACAGTCTAGAGTAAAATTACCATCCAAAATAACTATTTGAACATAAAAACTATAATAGATAATCAAAGTTATAATATAAAAATACATATACAATTATTTTTTATAAATACTACACAAATTGATTTTAGTGAAAACTAAAATCTTATTTTTAAAAACATAAAATAAAACTATAAACAAGTTTATTATTATAAGATTTTACATTCTTGGTTTATTGCTTGGGATTATTTTATTTTTTAATGCTATATTCTAACTCCATTTTTTGTCTTGTCTCACAGTAAAAATTAAAACCTATTTTCTAAAAGTATAAACAAAATTATGCTATTAAAATCACTTCCAGTCTCATGGAGTATTTTTCCCTTAATGCTACATTCTATGTGTTTTTATGGCATCACGTTTTTATATTGAAAGTCAAATAACTTATGCTAATAGAAATCATTTTGTAATTGGACTTTTCTCTTGATGCTACATTTTAACTCTATCCCTTAATGAACATCAAAATCAATCATTAAAGAGCTTAAATAAAGTTTATGCTATTATTAAAAACCCTTTGTTTCTGGTTTTTTTTTGGGGGGTGGGGGTGGGGTATTTTTTTGATGTTTTATGCTAACAATTTGTTGGCATTGCAGTACAAACTGAGCATATTGGTGTTTTTTTTTTTATCTTATAGTGAAAATTAAGTTGACATTTTAAAGTCATAAATTAACTTATATTTATTAGAGTAACTTTATTTTTTTATGTCGATTTTTTTTTTTTTTTTTATGGTATTAATCGGCTTTCTAAATCTGCTTTTCAAAAAGTTCTATAACATCTTGCATGCACACATCCTTTGTCAGATAATTTTTGTTCATTAACAGTTTTACAGCTTTCTCATTGGAAAGTTTTTTTTTTTCTAGACAATGATAATCAGTTATATAACTTTGATTTCAAGACTAATAGCTTAAATTATTATAATATGCAATAGAATAATTAAAAAATAATAAGGACAGTATATTTTCACTTTTAAAAGCACAAATAAACAGATAAGCAATCTGATTTGGTAATTTAAGTCTAATAAAAGATGACATAAATGTCTTCATTGTAATATTTGCCTTCACAATCGAAATGTTAATTGTATTACTAAATAAAATACTCGATCGGGTAAACTGAAATTATAATTTTAATTTGTTTTTGTTTTTTAATAATTGTTAGCATGTTTTTGTAATAAAAAAAATTAAGATTCTTCATGAATTATCTTTGATTGTATTGAAATAATTTAATTGTTGTGATTTCTAAGTCAAGTCTGCTAAAGTGAATTAATTGGGCCAGAAAGCTAATTGTTACGCAATTGATTCATTGTACTTTATATTGAAATACATGTATTTACAAATAGTACATAACAGACCCACAGCTAAGATCAATGTACTATGCAAAACAAGCATTTAAGCAAAAGAATATACAAAAATAATTGTTATATAAATGTATAGTCATATTTTAAAGATAATTAAAATGTATCCTTTAAAAGCATCAAATTTTATTTATTTTAGATTTTCCATTTATTACTAGATAACACATAGCAGTATCTGACTAAAAACTTTATCATGCGTTGCAATTCAGTTTTTTCTTAAATCTGGTAAAATTTAATTTATTGATAATAAACTCCTTAGTATAAATAGTCATGTTAATAGAAAATGGCTAAAAAATTATTTAAATAATTGCTTAAAAACAAATTAAATGAATAATTTTATGTTTTTATTATTTTAAAATAACTTTCATTTTGATTGTTTTATAGTTAAATAAAATACTTTCAAACAAACACATGTACAACCTTCTCCCAGTTTTTTATTTTATTTTTATGGCCACATTAATTCATTTCCAAATTCTACATTTATGACTTATGGCAAAATATTTAATAGAATACATATATAGTGTATTATTTTTAAATAAAAATATATACAGTATAAAAACTTTTACCACTACTGGCATTCTAATATTCATTGAATGATTTTGCATTTGTTGCGAGAAAAAATGTTTATTCTTCTAGTTATTCATTCTGAAAGTCTATGCTGTAGTAGTATAAAGAAGTAATTTGCTAATACATTAAAAAATAATTTGTTAATAAACAACCAAATATTCCATCAATTTTGAAGCCTCATATTATTGCAAAAATAATTACAGCAATCATGCCAAAATATAGAAGTATAGACTAAAAATATATAAATCTAGTAGATTAATATTTATAAAAAATAATATATTGTTTGTATTTCACAATGTATTGGTGTTAGAAACCAATCATTATAAAATAGTTTTTTCTAATTTTTTAATTAGACTTATATCAAATGATAATTAAGTGTTGATACATATGTGTTGGTAATGTACATTTCTATCAAAATATCATTACAATTACTAGAATGTCTGTTTTAATCATTACTAAAACCCTTGACTGTTAATGTAAAATATTAAGCTCATTCTATCTTGATTAATTATTGTCATCACAGACTTGTAATGCTACTTTTTAAATTTAAAATATGTATATTCTTTTACATTCATATAAGATAAATTAATATAGTCAACTTTAATATTTCTAATTTATATTATTCAGTTTATTAAACATTGTTTGGTCTACTTTATAATATATCTTTTATTGACAGTACTCTACAACCTCACCATTCAACAATATACTCAGTGTTGTCCCCTGTAGAATTACATTGTATTTGTATTACTTGTGATTATTTTTTATGGAAAGCAATGATATATCATCAATAATACTTTATTTGAATATCCAGATGCAAATATGCTATTGCAATATACATATACTGTATATATATGCAAATTTAAATTTAATAATGGTAGACAATAACAACATATATAAATACAGAAACAGATATGACAAGATCATAATGGAGTTTGTTATTCAATTGGCATTTAACTGTATTACTGCTCTATTTTACTATACTGTATTTACATATTTATATAAAATAAATAAAATACTAACAAAATTACTTGTGTGTAAAACTGCTATATTTTATATTTTAATTAAAGGAATGTTTTTTTTATCAGAAAGAAATACAGTAAAATGGTGTTCAAAAATTCCACCATTTTACTGTATTTAATTCTGTATTTTTTTGTATTTTAAGTATTCTTTTATATATTTTTTCTTTAGATAGTCTTTATACATTTCTTCTATATATATTAAAATAATATAACTAGTAGACTTTAGTGACCAAAAAACCAGGGATCACTAGGTAAAAATTGCATCCAGGAAAATACATATGTAACCAATATTATAGAAAGATGGAAGAATCTAATTTTCTCACACCAGCATTGCAACAACAACTAATCAGTTTGTTACTGCAATACCAAAATGTGTTTCCAAATAAACCTGGAATGATTCAGAATACATTCACTATAGTAAATTAAAAAAACAGACTTACTTTCAAAGCAGATCATATCCCATTCCCTTTTAGTACAGAAAGGAAGTGAGATGGCATATATAAAAATATCCATCTTTCTATATCAGTCCTTTAGTTATTGTAAAAAAAAAAGATAGGTTAATAGGTTATGTTTGGATTCAAGGCAGCTAAATGTTCTCACCATTCCAGATAAATATATACCTCCAAAAATGTAGGAGTTGTTAATCAAATTTAACAAAAAAGGGTGTTCTCAAGTCTGGACTTGACATCCAGATACTATTGCAACCAGAAGATGGAGTATAGAGCTTTCCATTATGAACGTTATGCATATGTTTTCAGTGCATGCTATTTAGACTGCCTATTAAGATGTCGGAACCAAGTTCTGATGTAAAATCAAAAACTTTATTATATTGTATATGGATAATGTGGTCATTATCTCCACAAATATTGAAAAACACCTTGAACATATCAAAATTTTCTTACAGGAATGCCAACAGAAGAATATTATTGTAAATATATAAAAAAGTTATTTAGTAATGGGAGAGGTGGTATTTTTGGGTTATCTAATCTATAAGAATGGAGTCAAGCCACTGATAAAACTGCTGCAATCTGGAACTTTTCAAAACTAACAGGGAAAAAGCAATTGTGATCATTTTTAGGACTGTGTAATTTCTATCAAAGATTTTATTTCAAAATTTCCAAAAGATAACTTAATCCTTGCTGTAATTGCTTCAAAAACATCAGAAAATGATATGAAGTAAATTACAAGACAGATTTTATGTAGATTAAAAAGAATTTTTGAAGAAAAATAGTTTTAACTTACCCAGATTTTAATAAAATATTCTACTTACAAACAAATAGTAGTGGGTTTGGATTAGGAGTTATATTATTTCAACTGAATGAATACTGACAACCACAAATATTATATTTTCTAAATAGATCCCTAAAAGGAACAGAAAAAAATTACTCAGCAACAAAAAAAGAAGCTCTGGCTATTATGTGGACCTTCGAAAAGTTAAAACATCCTGCCTTGGGCTCAGAAATTATTATTATTACCGACCATAAAAGTTTGTAATTTACTAACACTTGTTACCTAACTAATGATTTCTTAATTTTCTAGAGCTTGTTCCTACAAAAATTTAACTACAATATCATTCGCTGCACAGGGATTGAAAATATTGTGCAGATATTCTTAGTCAGAATCCTGTAGAGAGTCCTCAACAATACTTATCTGTAGAAAAGGCATTCATTGATGCTATTTCTCTTAACATTGATGAATCTATAGAAACTGATCTTCAACAATTAAATCCGTTGTAATCTTCAACAACTAAATCAGTTTAATGGACAGATCTGGCATATGATAAAAATAATATCCTTTCTGAAATCCACCATTTGTTTAATAGAACAAAAAGATGACAAATCATATATAAAGTAATTAATTGTGTTTAGACCTATAGAGCAAAAAAAGAACAAATTTCTTGAGCATACTTATACTAAAGAATTTGATGCTCATTATTTATACACATTGTTTATATGTACAGCCCTTATATAGTAGAAATGATTTAACATAAATGGTTTTATTGAACAGGTATATACACTATGAACATATCAATTTTACAGACATTTCAAGTGTGTTTGAAAAGCAAGCCTGCACATAGAAAGTACTCAGGAGTTATACATCCTATTCTTTTAGAAAACCCAAATGAACTATTAGCAATAGGTTTTTATGGGCCATTGCCTTCATTTTGACAATTCAGATTTCTGATGGTAATGTATGGTGTATTTTTAAAATATGTTACCACTTAGCCATCAGAAAGGCAGATGCCTGGAATACTATATCGATGTTGAGAGACCGCAATTTACCCCTGTAGGAAAACTCAAAACAATTCTGAGTGATCATGGAATTCCATTTTGTTTATGGAATAAAAGATATGGCTCAGTCAATAAAATATTAAATATATATTAACTTCTAATAGAAATCCCCAGTTTAACCCATGTGAGATGATGGAATATATTATAAATTGCACATATTGGACTCATAATGAATCCATTGGATATTCTCTTGAGAGATTCCACTTGGACATCATGAACCATCATTGATTAAAACCAAGCTCCCAATTATTCCTGAGGAGATAAATATAGAAGAAGATAATAAAATTGCTCATGCCAGACTTAAGAAAATGGGTGACATGAAAAAGAAAGCAGGTGAGCAGAGACTCTGTGCTTTTTACAGAAATGATTGGGTATTTATTAGAACACCACAAGTGAGTAAACTAGAAATGCATCAATGTAAGAAATTTTTTCCACTTTACAAGAGACCATTCAAGATTATAAAGCAATGTTGGGACAATGCTTTTATTGTAGAAGGTAAAAATGGCATTAAGGGATCATATAATGTGAGGAATCTTAAACCTTGTAAGAAAATAAATGTTATGACAGTTATAGATATAAGTAATAGAGATGCCAAAATAAAAGAAAAAGTAAAATTGTATAAATAAAAAAAGGTAATTATAGAATTTTTTTCTGCAGTTTAAGTGAGAAGATAAGAAGTAATATATTTCAGGTTAGTGGTTTAAGACATGATGTAGTGCTTAGAAAAGTTATATTAATAAGGAAACAGTCGACACGTTTATAGAAAAAAAAGTTAGTAAGAGTTGTTAAGAGGACATTCATTATTAAATGAAAATAAAGGGAATTTTTAAAATATGTGTGTATATGTTAAATATAAAGTCATATATTAAAAAAATATAATGTTTAAGAAATATGTTTGTAAAAATATTTATATATCAAATAAGAATCATTTGACACCTTAAATTTTATTTTTAAATTACTATATATACTAGATAAGTTAACTTAAATTTTATTTTTAGGTTTTAATTAAATAAAAAAAATGCTTACAATGTAATTAAAAAGTTAATAGATAAATTGAATATAAAACACACACGCACACAATGTAATGATTGTGTATTGATAAAAAAAATAATTAAAAGTTTGGAATGTTTGGTATCTATTAGAATTAATTAGTGCAGATATATAAGGATGACTTTTGATTATCAGGATTACAAAGAATGAAGAGAAAAGATTTTCTAGATTATTCCTGTGTTAAATACATGCAGGGGCAATGTTAAAAAAACAAAAAACTTGGCTGAACTTAAAAACAAATTTTTATTTTTTTTTATCTTACAAAAAAAAAAAAAGGTAAATTAATACATAAACCTATTAAGGATTTCATTCATCCAGTCTTTAATAATTTCTGAAAGTGTAATATGAATTCTCCTGATCAAATTTACTTTGCAAAGGAAAATAAAAGCCTGAGTTTAAATTTTGGGAAGAAACGTGACAAAATTGAGAATGATGACTCCAGACACTGTCTCTTAACTACTGTATATAATTTGCCTGAGTTTCTCAAGGAAAGAGTAACAAAATAATTACAGCTACAAAGTATGCATATTTTGAATTAATATTTGACAAAAGAGCTCTTACATTTAAACACGTGTTTTTTAATTAGTTATTAGTAAAGACTGAAAGTATAAACATTTTTTTATACCTGCTTTGGAACATTTTAAAAGAAAGAAACTTCAACTTTAAAAAAAAGTATTTATAAACTCTTTATTTCATATATGTCAAATATATATATATAAGCTATGGTATTTATTATTAATGTTATTTAAAATTTATATTAAAGATGTATAATAAATTGTAAATTCAATATGATAACTTCCATTATCTGTTTAGAATTATAATTTTAATTAAAAATCTTAATGGTTTGGGATATAAACTTTAATAGTCGATCAATATTAGAGATAAGGAAGGCTACTCTTAAAATTGCAATCATAATTACCAGTTAGTTTTTTTTTTATTTGTTTGTTTTAAAAAAAGAGAGAAAGAAATTTTATCTGCTAAATAGATCTTTTTTTTTTTTTTAAGTGTCATAGCATCGGCCGGGACGCAAACCCGCAACCCGGGCGACTGCCGCTGACCTCTCGACCCCCAATGCAAGACAAATAGATCATAATTAAAATAGGATAACTTAAAATTTTGAAAATTTATATGGCTTAAAGTAAAATAAATAGGCTTTTATAAGAGACTCTTAAATATTTATTTATATATGTATATACAAATGTGTGTGAATTATTTAGTTATCCAAGCTCTCAATAACTGATTTAAATAATTAATACTAGTATTTGGGAGGTGTGTAATAGAAAAAGTAATAGTAGTATTGACAAATACAGTATAAAGAAATTATGTAATCTGGGTTTAATAAAACTATTTAATCACATAACTTTAGTTTTATTATTGTAATTTTGTCAGCTTATTGTAGATTGAGGTGGTGACCAGACAACATTACTGTTAGTTGCCTATTTATGGACTAGATATAAGAGGTAAGAGTTTAGTAAATTGAATAATGTTTTTATGCTATCGTATTCTTAAATAATATCTCATTTAGATTAACGTCTAATTGAACAATCAACAGTTTCAATTTGTTCCATCAAACTCGTGGCACTCAACATATATATGGTACAGGGAATACAATAAATCGTTATAATATATAATCCCTTTTCTCATCAATTTCTAAGGGAATAAAAAGATTTATTAACAAAGTGATAGCATTTGGCAGGTTAAGAGAATAAAGCTTTAAATTAAAATATTATTATAAAGCTTTAAATTAAAATATTATTTCTAATTTTTATATTTTTTACAATATTTTTTAGATATAATTATACTCTGGGAAAAGTAAATTGTTTACATCCTTTCCTTCTACAATAAAAATATTGATTAATCATAATTTTTTTTTCATTTAATTAGATATATAATGATTGAATGTTGATTTTTTTGGTACATATTAGTAAGATAAAAAATATTTGTTACAACAACAACAAAAAAAGACAATTCCGATAACTTATTTTAAGAATTTTAAACCAAATAATTATTAAACTCAGCATTCACTCATAAATGAGTATGGTCATTCCAACTTCAAAACAAAACTCTAGGGGTGAGTTTTGTGATGACTATACAAGCCAATCTGTGAATCACAAATACATCCACTCATATGGTGATCCATTTTTCTGTTTATTTAACAGTTTGCAATGCTACCTTTTGACTTCTGCAGAAAAGTTTTTTTTCTGAATACTTCAACACTCCATATAATCATATCTTTTCAATATATTCTTTGCTATAACTTCACAGAAAACAATCAACATAGCATTTCTTTAGTATGTCTTTGAGTTAATCTTTTTAATGATACTCATGGTTGCCATAAATCATCCTTTTAGGAAATCTTGCTTTATTCATCATTTTATAGTAATGGACTTTATGGTATCATGTCCAGCAAGTAAAAAAAACTTTTTGATTGGTTTAATGAATGATCTTTGCCATTGTATTTTTAAAATTTTATAAAGCATCTTTAAAATTATTCTACACGAATAAAGCGTGATAAACAGAGCACAAAAACATTAATTATAAACAACAATTACCCAAGCACTTTCAGTACTATATACTAGAATCATGGGGACATACTGGAACTGAACAGTTAATATTCCAGTGCATGCTCAGTGGAACACTAGTGTTACACTGATTAATAATGTTTTTAGACTTCTCAATAAACCAAGCCTCTTTCAATTTCCTTTTCCGATCATTTGACTCATTGCACACAGTAATAATATTTTGAGGATAAAACTCATGACCACATTTACTTTCATGATTTGAAAAAACAGAATTAACCTGCAAATTACTTTTAGATTTTTTGTACTGATAAATATGCTGTTGCAATCATGTTAAAACATTTGTCTTCATTTCCCCAAAATAAATAGCATTACAATCAATTTTTTTTTTTTGCAAGTAATGGAATAAACCACTTCATACTTATCCATTTCTTCTACATTATCCTTTGAATTGTTTATTAATCTATTCATGGAATCTTACGTTATAATCTTCACTGATAATCTGCCAAGGTGGTTGATGACAGTTATATGGCCTTATTGGATATATGCGAGTTGTATGGATCGGTGGACCTTAATAAATTGATAAGTATAATTCGTTGTTTTCTCATCCCTGGGGTTCACCATGTGATGGTGTTGATGCTAATCAAAAACATATACATATAATGATTCCGGGGCCAGATCTAAATGATCGATTTGATCTAAAAAGATCTGATTTCTTAGATTTGTAATAAAATATTCTACTAACTAATACTATTATATGATGTTAGTTTTTTTCATTTTTGTAAATGTTTATTAATCTTATCTTGTTTTTGAGTTTGTGTGTCTTTTTAAAGTTATGGTCTTTTTTTTTTTTGCAAGAGTAAATCAATACTTTTATTCAAAAGCAAGATGTAATAAGTAAATGTTTATTAATCTTATCTTGTTTTTGAATTTGTGTGTGTGTCTTTAAAGTTACGGGGCTTTTTCTAATTTTTTTTTTGGGGGACTTTATGTGTGTCTTTTTAAAGTTATGGTACTTTTTTTTTTGCAAGAGTAAATCAATCATTTGATTCAAAAGCAAGACGTAATAAGTCAATGTTTATTAATCTTAGATTGTTTTTGAGTTTCTGTGTGTGTCTTTAAAGTTACTGGGCTTTTTCTCATTTTTTTTGGGACTTTATGTGTGTGTTTTTTTAAAGATGCGGTATTTTTGGTCAAGAGTAAATCAATTATTTTTATTAAAAAAGCAATAAGTAATTCTAAATCTATCAAAAGTAACATCATTTATATACTACAATTTAGAATTGATACCTGACTACTATTAGTAGGGACCATCATTGAAAGACTCAATTGAAAAATGATACCCGACTAATTTCCGTTTTCTTTTTTTTTGGGGGGACAGTAATGAATCAGAAAGTGGGTTGTTTTTGTTAACTCTGTCTATATAAAAAGGGTACCGTTATTGAAATACTAAATTTAAAAATGATAGCCGACAAATTTGTGTTTCTTTTGACAGTAATTAATCAGAAAGTGGGTTTCTTTTTTTGGTAAATCTTGTGTATATATATATATATAAAAATACCGTAATTCAAATACTCCATTGAAAAAAACCAAACACCATTGAATTTGCTTTCTTTTTTTTTTTTAAGACAGTAATTAATCGGGAACTGGGTTGTTTTTGTTAGTGTGTAGATATAAAAACTAATCTTATTTTGAAATAATAAATGTAACAAAAAAAATAATAATAATAATACCCGACTAATTTTCTTTTTTGGACAAGTAATTCCTAATAATTAGACACTGGGTTGTTTTTGTTTGTGCATATATATATATACTGTATAGCAAAAGTAACTGGTCACGGATGAATTCTCGCGAAAATGGTACTTTTCACGTGATCCTTTAAATTTTTTCTGTTTCGTATCCTTAAAAGCAATTTTTGATGGTTACCCATTCATAATGGAATCTTCAGGACATTATTACTAAACTTACAACAGTAAAGTAAGTTACAACACATTAAAAAAAATAGACATCTTATCAAATTTAAAAAAACTATGACTGCTTCAAATACACACACTCTCACATGAAACTACAGAGAAAATAGATATTCTACTATTACGAGAAAATGATGAACAAAATTAACTACTATGGCAGCCAATCAAGGCATTTCTTTCTTTTTGCTTTTAGCATAGAAAAAAGCCATAACCGGCATCCGTCAGGAACTCTTTCTGTGTTTTATCATGTTGGCTTCTGTCGCCGCCAACGCCTCCGTCCAACATAACATGATGACTCTTTTCTGTGTTTATAATGTAGAAAATTTCCTCTTTTGTTGGATGAAGGCTGGTGAAACGGTATATTTCTAGGAATTGACCTAGAAATAGTGACATCTTGAGGTGAACACCAGGGATGAGAAAACAACCGTATAATTAATAAACTTTTGATGGATTATAATGTAGACTCTTGTAAAGCCAGATTTATTATGGAAGTGTTGGAATGAATTAATGGAGATATTACTGAAAGATATGGAAAGGATTATTATCAAATGAAAAATGGTTGGCCAATGGGGTTGGCAGTGAGTGGTATTGTGTGTAGTTTATATGTTTCAGAAATGGAAAAACATTTTGTGGAGCCATTTACAAGGAGTTATGATTTAATATATAGAAGATTTGTGGATGATGTTTTTGTATATGGTTCAAAAGATATGATAGTGAATATGTTTAATAAATTAAATGAAAATTCTGGTTTGTCATGGACTATTGAGTTTGAAAATGATGGTATCTTAAAGTATTTAGATGTAAATGCTGTAATATGTTTGGGTATAAAATGTTTGTTAAACCATTGAATGTAAGAGGTTTTATACATCCATCATTGAATGTTCCTTTGAATTATAAAATGACTGGATTTAAATGTTTTTTATATCGTAATTTGCATCTTTGTAAATTTGAAGCAGATAGGAAAGATAATATTGATAAATATATGGATCATTTGATTGGGGTGGGATACAGGAAAACTATATTACACAGACAATTGTGTTTGTTTTATAAGAATTTAAAGTTTAAATATAAAGTGGATATAAATAATAAAGCAGTCAAAAAGTGGTTTTCTTTAGCTTATGTGCCAACTATAAGTAAGAAATTAAAAAATATTATCAGTGAAGATTATAATGTAGCATTCTGTTTCTCTTTGTGTTTGAATGGATTAATAAACAATTCAAAGGATAATGTAGAAGAAATGGTTAAGTATGAAGTGGTTTATTCCATTACTTGCAAAAAAATTGATTGTAATGCTATTTATTTCAGGGAAACGAAGGCGAATGTTTTAACACGATTGCAACAGCATATTTATCAGTACAAAAAATCTAAAAGTAATTTGCAGGTTAATTCTGTTTTTTCAAATCATAAAAGTAAATGTGGTCATGAGTTTTATCCTCAAAATATTACTACTGTGTGCAATGAGTCAAATGATCGGAAAAAGAAACTGAAAGAGGTTTGGTTTATTGCAAAGTCTAAAAACGTTTTTAATCAGCGTAACACTAGTGTTCCACTGTGCATGCACTGGAATATTAACTGTTCAGGTCCAGTATGTCATCATGATTCTGGTATACAGTACTGAAAGCATTTGGCTAATTGTTGTTTATAATTAATGTTTTTGTGCTCTGTTTATCACGCTTTATTCGTGTAGAATAATTTTCATTATCTGACAGAGTTTTTTATATTATTTAAAGCATATATAAATGAATTTTTTTTAATATCTTTATTTATGTCAACAAAATAAATCTATGTTTCTAATTTATTTGTAGTAAATATTACTTTGTGATAAAATACCATATCTTTTACATTGTTAAAAGCAATAGCAATACATTGAAGCCTCTGTTGCACATCAATATCTAAGTCTTTCTTTCTACGTATAAAACTACCAAAATATTTAACTTGATTTATATTCTCAGGTTGATAATCATTAAGCTTCATCACTGGATGATAAAGAATTTGAGTTTTTAAAATTAATTATTAAACAAAAGTATATATGTGTTATATTCAAAACATTAAGTATATTCTGTAGATCATATTTAGAACTGGAAAAAAAAATAGCACAATCATAAAGCATACTGTAAATCCAGAATCCATGAAAACAAAATTTTTGTTTTCACTTTTAATCAATCAAAATTACAATATATTGTACCGGATCGAACCACTGAAACCACTTTCTTATACGTATATATATAAGTTTTGACCGGCTTCAAACTCCTTCATAATACATTTATAATCTTATAAATGTTAAGTGAATGAACCGGCATGTTCGAGCAAAATGGGAGATCTTATTGATAGCTTTAACTATCAACAATGGCCCATCTCGGCTGCTAGATTCAAACCCCTACTATCCAAATACTTTATTTGTTTCAGGGTAAACCCTGGGGCGCAGCTAGTCTGATGACTAACTTATTCGGGAAGTAGGCTCATAATCCAGCGCTCAAAACAATCCCTAAAACTAGCTCAGTCTAATTTTAATTCAATAACAAATTATATAAAATTAGTGGTGGAAAGAATTAATAAAAAGGTTGGTAAAAAGAATTGACCGACAAATAAAGTTTAAGATTGAAGACATTTTATTTTAATTAACATTAATTAAGTTTAAAGATAATTTATTACCCAACATTAATTGACTAAATTTAAACATCTTTATAAATCTAATTTAATACATGCACATTTTTTAAAGTAACACATTATAACACATATCTGGTGAAAAGCATAAATAATATGTGACATCATTAAATTATCTCACATTCACACACGCACATCAATAGTTCATTTTATGCATGTTTAAGAGTTCAAATTACTTTACTCGGTAGGATTGACGAATTACAGCGGTGGCTACTATGTATAAATGATAATAAATAAATGTTTACCTAGGATTTTTGGAACATTGATATTGCTTGTTGTTGGCTGCTTCTGCTGCTTCTGATGGATTATATCTAACCAGTTAGATTTGGATGTTTCTTGAAGAGATTTTATGTGAATCCATTGGCTTTATTCTTGAAGACAGTTGAACATTTGACGGAGGATTTCTGAGTTGTTATGCAGACATTATTTCACAGGCAGGTTTTGATGATCTTGTTGGACTAAAACGGCTGAAGCATGAGCGTATATTTCCAAAAGCTGCTCAACAACGCATTTTTGTTTCTAAATACATAATAGAAATGCACTGTTATCTCAACTGAAACAAGATTGTCATGGCAAACTAGATTGAATAAACTCTCTCAAATTAATTGTCCGATAAAAAAAAAGTCTATTTATACCTGCGACGTGTTGTCCATGTAATATCCTCCGGCAAATATCTGTTGTCGAATTCCATTGGTAATTAATCCTATGACAACGTGTTTTGACGATTGTTTAATTAGTAGTAGCTTTCATAAATGTATTGTTTTTTATATCTTTAATTAGTAGCCCACCACTGGTGTGGTTTTTTTAAATCTTTATTTAACTTAATAGCCATCGCTGTGTTTTCCAAATATAATTTCTTTTTTAACTTTCATTTACATATATATATATTTTAATATTATTCTAACATGCATACATTTATTTACACTCACATGCACATATATAATTTATTATAACAAGCTTGAATGAAAAGAGATTTATATTTTTTTAAATATTAAATTACTTATTTTTATGAATACTAATTTAGAAAAACCTTACTTTCTTTTATAACACTTTTAGTTTGACTTTAAGAAAAACCCCTTCCCACTTTTAATCTTTTATTTCAAACTCTTTTTTGAAAGATTTTTTTTTTATTTTAATAATTTTTTTAGACAAAATTATTTTATATACATGTGCCAAATTGGCCTTGGCACAATATATATATTGTAACAGGCACATACGATGTTACATTATTTTTTTATTAGTAAACATGAAAAAAATAAAAGTTCGCCAATAAAAACTTCTTTTTTAAAAATTAAAAATTGGAAATTAAAAAAATCATCTTAAACTCGTATATATATAAAATCACACAGATAAAAAAAAAATTATTAAAATAAAACTTTATTAAAAATAGAAAAACTAAATCTTTCAACAAAAAGATTTAGAGTTAAAAATATATCTTTAAGTTTGGAAAACACATTAATTAATCAGAAAATGGAAATGATTGTTTTAATTAGTTAAATATAAACTAGCCCTTGGGCATTTAAATGTATAAGCATTGGTCAGATAGGAAAACAATAGAAACTAATGGCCAATGAAATAAATCCATAGGGGAATTGGACCTCATCGGAAGGATCATCATCATCGATGATGTAATGTTTATTGGGTCCTAGAGTTACATATAAAAGAAAAAGTTTGATAATAAAATTTTTAGTGAGTGAAGAAAATTTAAGAGAAGACTGAGATGTGTTAAGTCAGAGAGTCGGAGGTGAAGGGATTGAAAGACGCACTTTCAATGCCTTCAGTTTTATAAAAAAAAAAAGGAAAATGAAACATCACTTTTCCTATATTGAGGACCACAGGATCATTGAGGGATTTTAACACTGGATTCCAAATGGCAAGCAACAGATAACTAATGAACATTTCTAAAACCATAAGCACGTTATGAACTTAAATGAATATTAATTTGAAAACACTAAAAACTTTAAAATATAAACTTTCTCAGTATTTAAAAAAAAAAGTAGAAATAGAATCCTATCTGACCAAACTAAATTCCTTATTAATTCTTTTTATTGATGTATTTCTTTTTTTTTAATCATTTCCATTTATTTATTTATTTATTTATTTTGGTTCTTTTAAGTTTTATTTATGATTTTTGTTTTTCGCTAATTTAATATTATATAAATGTTAAACTTAAGTCGGGCGTGAATGGCTATATAGATTTGTAAAGTTTATTAGGGGAGGGTAATCTTAGGTTATTCATTTCGTAGTTGAATTAGGTCAATGGATTGGATATATTGGTGTAATTAGTAGATGTAGTATGAGATTCGCTACAGGAAGAATTGCTTTATACACTGCACACTTCCTTATTGCCTATAGAATGTGATCGTAAGTCGGCAAAATGACCGCAGTCCTTTCCTATGGAGTTTTTTTTTATTGCTCTTGTCAGATAGATGTAGTATTCCTATCTGACAAGAGGCAATTTCTTCTCTTAACCTTTTGTGCTGCCGTATTCGTATTACATTGAATACATCAATATATCAGATAGATTGACGCCGGTTTGACTGCGAACTTTTGGCCTAAGGTTAAAAAAGGATAGAATATTTTCTTTCAAATGCAAATCTATGTAGTCTATTCATACTCGACACTCTAAATAAAAATGTATTAAATTTAAGTTGGGTATGGACTTTGCATGGATTTGTTAGCGGTTAATTATGTTGTGATTTTCATATTCGGTTAGAATATATATGTCATCGATGTCACTGCGGCATCTTATGATGAATGCTATTGGGTTTCTTGTGTTCCCTTGGCAATTGACGTTATCAATGACTTTGTATTTTGATCGGTTATGTTTATTTCGAGATGTTTTTAACCGCGGAATCTATGCAGCCGATCGATACTCAACATTATAAAACAAACCTTTATAAATCCATCTGTGCGAACTTATAAAAATTAAAAATGTAAATTTAGAAAAATTAAAATGTAAATTAAAATCAAAGTTAAAAATGTAAGTTAAATTTTAAAATGTAAACTGATACTAAAATAATTTTAAATATTATATATGTGCGTAAATAAATGTTTGTATGTATAACTACTGGCAGTGGCTTATTTTATTCCTTTTTATATATTACTAGATAAGAATTTATTATAAAATATAAACCTCTGCTATTCCACTGAGCTAGTGACAATGGGCTAACGACCGGATATCAAAATATATAAAATAATTTTTTTTACTTATGTATCTGCCTTCTATATAAATTTTCTAGGTTCAAATGCCTAGTGGCGCCCTGTAGTGTAGATACGTTAAGTCTCCTCATCTCCGGATTGTTATAATATATATATTACATTTTTATTTTGCAATTTTTTAAAATAATTCTAAATTATAAAATAACTGATCTAAAATCGTGTATGCATGCATTCATATTTTTTCATCTCCACGTATATATTCACTTCAAAGGGCATCTACACTCTTAATGATCTAAAATTAATAAATTTGGACTATGGTTAAAAAGACACTCATTGATTAGGTCAATGAATTATTAGTTGTTTATCATAAAGTGTTAATATAAATATGAATATGTGTGTGTGTATAATCTTATTTTCTCTTGGATGAATTTCCCCCCTTTCTTACTTTTTAAAAAATATATATAAAGTATAATGTGATATGTATGTATTCTGTTAAACTACATATAAGCATTTTGATTTTATCCCATAGTGAATGATACAAATACATACCATAGTTAACTTGGTTGAGTATGAAATCTTATTTTGTAGGCTATTAATATTCAAATGGTAAGAATTTATGAGAAGAGAGACAGGAGGCAAAATTAATAAATAACAAAAAAAATATTTATTATGCAATAATATTCATTGATTAAACTGACCTATATTATTTTAATAAACTTAATGCTATACATTTAGACATACAATGTATTATTACATTATTGTTTTCAGTTATAAAATATAAATAACAATAAAATACATAAGTAAATTATTATAAATATTACCATCCTTTAGGTGATCATCCTTTTAATATTAAAAGTTTTATTATAATCTCCAGTTTTTCCTTCATTTGTTTTAATTTTTATATTATTGAGTCCATTCTGGTATATTTCTTTTTTTGGTTTACTTACTTTACATGCTAGAGAATCTGTTCTTGTAGATTTAAAAATATTAAGGATTTCAACTTTTTTAGCTCCTTTACATTTTTAAAGTATTTAGGTCATGTTTTTTCATCTTTCTAAGCACCCAGGTATTGCATGAAAGAGGGTTTTCATTTCATGTATTTGTTCAGTCATAATTCTAACATAGATCAATCACAACACAGGAAATGGCAGTTTAAGTTTGATTGCAATAAGGCTTTGAATAAATAATTAATTAGGAACTATATCATGTCCAGGATAAATGGTCACTCACTGTGAATTTAGCAATGGGTTATTTTACAATATTGATTTTTATTCATAACTTGGCTGCTGACAAAATTAAAAACTTGAAATTTTAGGAACAGCAATATAATGGTGACAGCCAAAAAAAGAATGAAGTTGCATAAGAGAGAGAGAGAGAGTTTTAGTAAAATTTTAATTATACACCTGGGTCTCATTTTATGCAGTAGATAGGTTCCTCAGAAAATGCGCACAAAAGAAATTACACAAAAATAGACTTAACTTACCTTGAAAAATGGGGGATAGGTTACTGTAATTTATTGAAAATCACATAAAAGCAAAGCAACAACATTAAATTACTTTAAACTTCGCATTAAAAAAAAATAATAAAATAAAATATGACTAATAAAAAATATCAAATTTGAAAAAAATTGATACAAGACAAACTTTTTTTACTTTTTTTATTAACTACAGTATTTAATTTTATTCAAAACAATATATTTTTATGTGTAATTTACATTTTTTTTCTTACATGTATGGTATTTTAATCATTATCGCTATTTGTGACATCAGATTCATCATGATCTGATGTGATGTGAGGTACTGTAGCTTCTCCTTAAACAAAGTCAAGAGGAAATACAACTAAAATGTTTTCCAATCGCTGTTGATCCTTCCCATTTCACTAAGTGATCTAAAATTGAAATTTTTGCATCCAAAGAAATTTATTTTCTTGGGTGTTTTTCCCTCTCCATTAGGGTAAACTAAAAGTTTAAAATAAAAATAAGAACTTAGACTTACAATAATAAAAAGACACCAACTCACCACTATTGGGCAAAAATTAATTAAAACTAACAATTGACAATTAAATTCTTATTTTTGTCTTTAATTTTTTAATTTTCAATTCCGTTTAAAAATCAAATTTTATTGTTTCACATCAGATTAATTTCAGATCATGTTACATAATTTTTAAATTGTTAATTACAATTAAAAATCAAATTTTAATTGTCAAATTTAATTGTGTCCACCACTGTTACTCACCTTTTAAAAATAAACTTGCAGACACTAAATGATTAATTGATCACATACTCTTTTCATAAAAAGCAAAAATAAAACATGATTTAAAATGAAAAAACAACATATATAGTATTTTTCATCTATAATGTTTGAACAGATTTGCATTATAGTCTTGTAAAATTTATTACTTGCAGACACTAAATGATTAATTGATTATATATACTTTTTTTAAAAAGCAAAAATAGAATGTGATTTAAAATGCAAAACGACAACATTCATTGTATAGGCATCTATAATGTTTGAACAGATTTACATTATAATCTTGTAAAATTTAATGTGTGTATATAAAATGGGGAAATCCTGATTTTAAGTGAATTATGAACTTCTTTATTGCATAAAATATATTACAGTATTATTATAGGGTTGAAAATATTGAAATTATTAGATGGAAGTTGAACTCCAATAATGCGCTATTACTTTAAATATGACATGAGTGTGTGAAATTTATAATATTTAAAGTAATAGTGCATTATCGGAGCTTGAATTCTGATCTAATAATTTTTATCGCATAAAAGAAAACCACATACAAAGATATTAAGAAGAAACATGAATCGCATAACTTCAAAATTGCATTAAATAAATTTGCATAAAATGAGACCCAGTGTATTTTATACTTGAACTGTCCATTGTTTAAATTATATTTTATTGTTTTTCTCATTATTTTTTCAGTTAGTTTTATTAATTAATTACCATAACAAAAAATATATTTATTACAATTCAAAAATCTTTTTATATAATTATGATATTTTAATGAAATAAAACTTGAATCTTTTTTTGAAATCATATTTTAATTTCAAACTTTGAATAATTAAATTTTAAATTTTGAACTTTGAACTCTGAATGTTAAATTTAGAGAGAATATAAGCAAATTTTAAATCGATGAATTAAAAGAAATATTTTCACTTTTTTAACTTACTTGTCTAACCTTTTTTATTATCATTATTATTAAACTGTTACTGCAAAATTAACCAGCATTTGGCCACTCTTTTATTTCTCACATGTTGTCAATTATATATATAATTTGATAATTCAGCTTTTTAAACATTTTATTTTGTTTTTCAAATTTTAGAATTATCCTTTTATTTGACATATTTTTTCTAATATTTCTTTTTTTTTTTTTTCAAACTTTGTGGCTTTGTTACTTGATGAAGCTCTTCCTGGCATATATATATCTTGATATATATATTTCTGTAATCACAATAACTGGTTAGTAACATACTATCTTTTACACTAGACTAATGTTCAGACATAAATATTCCATAAATGAAAGTTGTTTTTAAAAAAAATTATATATCTCTTTAGATCAAGTCCAGCTTTTCTATAAAATGAATTATATATTTTCAAAAAAAAAATTTTTTTTTTAAAATATTAGATACAACCTTTAGATTATTTTACTAAATTTATTTATATTGATTATTTTAAGTCTTAATTGCTTGATCTAAGTATTAACTTCATATTAAATAATAATGATAAAAATAAAATTAAAAGCATGTGAAGCACTTGAAAGAGAAGTTATAGAGAGTGCAAAAAATATTAAACGCTAAGCACTTTCAAAGCTATTTGCTTCATATTCATAGCGATAATGTGAAATGCATTTTGAAAGAGAAAAGCATTTCTAATAAATATCTTTTATTTTTAATTGAACGTTAAAAAATAATAATTTCAAAAGTTCACTTTATTATACAAGCGTTTGTCAATCTAGCCAATATCTTTTAGTATTCTTTCAGCTATAGTTTCATTTTCTTCTATGTCCTCTATAGAATTCCAATGATGATGCCTTAATGTATATTATTGCTAGATGATATCAAGCTATTTTCAAGTTCATTAGGTTTTTTCTTTACATATATATACCCACCAAATATAAATGGTTTTAAATCACTTAGCATAATATTAACACACATTAAAGAAATGATTTTTTTTTCTTTTCATTATTATTCATTCCATTCATGATCTAGCAGATATTAGTTAAGAAAGTTCCATGTTCTTTCTTTATGAAAGCTACTCATAGATCATTATTATTTGTTCAATAAATTCATAAAACATTTTAGTTATTCATGTAAAAAATTGATCTCACCAAAGTAAAGAAAAAAGTTCTATTTTTTTATTAAGCAACAGCATGTTCTTAATTTTATAAAAACTTGCTTATATAATAAAAATAAAGTTTATTATTCAATAGTATAAAATAATCATTTTTATTTTTTATTTTATTCAAATAAAATATTTGAATTAAGATACATATAATTTTTATTTATTTATATATTAATATTTTATTTACATTTACATTCATTCTTGCCTTCTTTTGGAATTCGAACCTATTTCTACCTAATATATATTTAATTATTTCAACAATTTGAATGTTAATTAAATTAAACTTTATATAAATATTATTTCTTATTGTTTTCTTTATTTACAATTTAATGTTATGGATAGACATGTGATGGATTTACATGTCATATATTTCCATCGTTAATAAAATAAAGGAAACAATTTAACTTATAATAAAAAACCAATAGTAACTTCCTAAAATGAATCTTTTATTTACAATTTAGAATCAATTAAAATTTATGTAATCATAACAACAAAATTAATTACAATACAATTAAGATTTTTTTATTTTAGAAATTAATTAGATATGCTCAAGATACTACAAGATTAACCACAGTAAGATATCTGTTAGTTTTCCAAAGCTGTAGATGATCCTGGAATAACATGTTTTGCTAGTGTTATTTTTGCTATATTATTTCTAGAGGGGTTACATTAGCAAAATGTTGAGCATGTGAATAACTTCCTTTATATAAGTTTATAGGTTCTTTGTAAGTACTATTAGTAGCAGCAGCAGAAGTAACAGTAGCAGCAGTAGTAGTATTAGTATGCCTTCTAGATCTATGTCTTGGGTAATTATGCATTTGTGATTCTACATGTATACTCAAAGTCTTAAATGTAGAATTACATATTTTAAAATCTTTATCTCTGATATTTATTTCCCTAAGTTCTTGTTGTAGGCCTTCCATATTAAGGTTGTTTAACAATTCAATCATATCTCCAATAATAGTTCTATCAGTGATGAGAACTTGTTGCATCTGTCTAGACAAGTTATGTCTAATGGTCAATACAATTTGATCTTCAGATAGTGGGTACATTGTAAGGGTTCTAAGTCTAGATATTTTGCAGTGAAGGAATTGGATTAAATTTTCTCCTGAATTAATTCTAAACCCTTTTTGAAATATCTGATGATGAAAGTTATCCTGCCTCTCTTTTCTCAAAGAACTGTTTATTAAGACTTGATGATATCTCCAATAGTAATAGGGGTTATAAATAAGAATTCCCACCAATTTTTAGCAAATCCATAGAGGTGATTACTTGCAATAATCTTTTTCTTTTCCACTCAGTGCTTGATAAGAAAATAATTTTTGTAATGTGGTCAAATGCTCTATAGAAAGTTTCCCCAATATCACCTTTAAATGTCTGAAGCCTTATGAATGTTAGAATTATCTATGCATTCGTTTTCTGTTCAGAAGGCAAAAGGCAATGTTAGGAATCAATTCTTGTTTAGCTCTTGTGACATGATTTTGCAGGGACAATTTGGGATCTGGGGTCATCTTTAAGTTGGTTTAGCATGTGGGATCTGGGGTCATCTTTAAGTTGGTTTAGCATGGCATGATATTGAGGCAATCTTCCTAGTGTATAGATTTAGCATTCTACAGAAAAGATTCTTTTTAGCAATTTGAATAAAGTAAATTAAATTTGGCATACTTTCCTAATGGTGTACTAAAAATTGAAGCCAAACTAAACAAACAGAATAAACATCAATAGCTGAAGAATAATCAGTCCAAAATACATGGCTATTTATGTAAGCTCTTATCTTTCCATAACATCTTTTAATTAGTACTTTTCAACCAGGATAAATCTTTATCTCAGACTTAATCTTAATTAAATAAAGTCATTATAAAGTTATATTTTAGTCAGGATAATATTATTTTTAATTACCCATTTACTTCTTTTTTGACAAATAATTTTAAAAATCACTTTTTTAGAATATTAAAATGATTTACGGTCTTTTTTTCTAATGATGACTTGTCATATAAAATATATTCATAATACTATCAGTTTTTATATCTTTATCACCACTTCAAGATAAGTTTATAATAAGCTTTTAAAACAATATCTCTTTTAAAATATTTACTGCAACTTTTTTAAAGATATATTTTTAAAATATTAAAAAAATTAAAGTTTTTACCATATAACTTTTGTTCTCCAAATATGTATGATATAATGCATTTAAAATACAAAATTTTCAAAGAATTTTTCTGTCTAATTTTTTTGACAATGTCCAAAATATCAAAATAAGTAATGATATATTTTTTTCCAATAATATTTTTAAAATTGTACTTTTATTTGGTATCTGTACTTCCATCCTTACTTTTCTGAAATACATACTCATTTCTGGTATTAAATCCATAGCTACTTTGAAGCTGACTCAAGTTTTAATAGAATAATTGGTAGGAAATTTTGTTACTTTAACATTGCATGACTATTTTATCTTAATAAATTTACAGTCCTTTCAATTGTCTCTTTTAAAACAATAATTTCAGGTAGTAAACTAGGCAATACTTTGATATTAAAAAAAATAAGTTATTAAGAAAGTTATTTAGTTATTAAACACCCCCTTAAGTTATTAAAAGCACACATCCCCAGAAAAATGACATCTACTTTTATACCAAAATAAATTGATGATTTGATTGACTATTTAGATCTTCAACTGGTGATCTAATTTATATATCAGTACTATCTTACACAATTAAATTTCAAAAATAAAAATCATGACTCATTAAATATTAAATATTATTAAAAAAATTAATTCTAAATTAATATTATACTTTTATTTAAATGAATCAAACATTTTAAAATAACATTTTAAAAATAATACTTTAGTAATTTATCAAATATTTATTTTCAATTTATCTATTTTTAAAATTTAACATTACTAACTACTCATTTGTTTTAAAAAGCACTAAATTAAATATTTCTAACATTTATTTATATTTCATGACAATAAATATTTCAATTTTTAAAATAATTCTAAAGTAATTTTGAAACTTTATCTAGAAATCTTGTAAGCACACAAATATGAGTATTTGTATCACATGACTTTTTAAAAACCAGACAGAATGTAACAATTTTTAATTGCTGTCTGATAACAGAAATAAATACTTGATTATAAAAAATATTATATTAAAGAATAGTAATATAATAATAGAATTTGGAATAATAATTTTGATACTATTAAATTAAACACATTTGTCCATCACAAAATATTATATTTTAAATACATAATTTATAACACAAATATTAAATATAATTTATTTTAAAATACATTAGTTTATTTAATTTTAAGTCATTATTTTGAAATTAGCTCTTAGCAAATGTTTAAAAAGAATTTTAATATATTATTTGACTATGGCCAGTTTTTCCAACCATACAAAAATTATAATATTTAGCTTTACTATTTTAACATATCAACATAGTTTTTTATGTATTTACTACTCACACTTTACTTTAACAAAGCATTTTAAAATATTACCAACATTATACAGTAGTCATACCTTTTAAAATGTATCCTTAATTTAATTTTTTTTTTTTAAATTGACTCATTAAACCTATCTGGACCTAGTAAAAAGGGCACAATTTATATATAAAGTAGTTTTTGTATTAAATTGTGTATTATTTTGTTTAAATTCCTAAAGTTTCAATAAAATATTCATCACTGCTATGTTAAGGTCTTAATGAGAAACTGGTAGGTCTTAAGTAATAATGAGATTGAGTGTGAAGTAAAGAACAATCACTTATAAATATTTGATAGTTGATTATTGACAATTGTTGGATTAACAAAAATTTTATTTTCTTCATTTTTACAATTGATTCAAGTTAATTTTAGAAAAAAGGGATAAAATAAGTGGTTTCTACAAAGCTGGAATACATTATACTTCATCAGATTTATTTAAACACTTGGTCTTTGTAATATTTCAATAGATTCTCTCGTGGTTCTCAAATCATGCTTTTTCTAATTAATAAGTATTCTAGCATTATCAAAATCAAATGCATGACCAATTTCTAAATAATGTGTAATAAAAGCTGATGAATTTAATTTTTATTAAAGGGCCTTTTTGTACTCACTAATTCTGACATTAATTCTTCTAGCTTCTTGAGCACTGTGACCATAAAATTTCATATACACCTTTATATTCCAAAAGGACTCAGTCTCAACAGTTTTTTGCTAATAGAAAAGTAGCCTTAATATTGAAATTAGATAATTTTTACCAAACTTATTGTGACTCCTTTAAATATATGGTAAATCAACTCTATAATTAGTAGAGTTGTCAATTTTATCATTTTTTCTTCTTAGTATCAATGCTATGTAATGCTTTACATATTGTGTTTTTATTATAACTATTAGTAAGTAGAATCTAACATTATATGTAAAGCTTTACATACCATTAACACTAAGGAAAAAGAGAATAAAATTTTATTAAAGGAGTCAATGATAAGATCAGTAGAAGGCTATCCAATTTCAATATTAAAAATACTGTTTGCACTACCCAAAAAATGATTTTTCCCCATAAACCTAAAGACTTAGTTTTTTTTAAATATCAAGGTACATATAAAATTCTATGTTCACAGTACTCAAGAATCTATGTAGGTCAATCCAATAGGCAAATTAATGTCAGAATTAGAGAGCATAAAAATGCAATAATCAAAAGTTAAATATGTCTGCTTTTATTCCATATTTTTTAGAAATTAGTCAACCATCTGATTTTGATAATGCTAAAATGTTTGGAAAAATATGATTCGAGAACCATGAGAAAATCTATTAAAATATTAAAAGGACCAAGTGGTTTAAACAAATATGTTGAAGCACAATGTATTCCAGCTTATGGAAACCATTTATTTGATCTCTTTCTTCCAAAATCAACTTGAAATCAATTAATAGTAAAACTGAAAGAAATAAAAATTTTGTTAATCCATCTATTCTGAATAATCAATTATCAAATATACTTCATGCTCAATCTCCTTATTACTTAGTATCTTAATTAATTATTTAATATCATAATTACTTAATAGTTTCATTAAGACCTTAACTTAGATGATAATAAATGATATTTCATCAAAACATCAGGAGTTTTAAACAAAATAATATATAATTTAATCAAAAAATATTTTATTTACATCATATATCTGTGAAAATATTAAATAAAATAGGTGGTATGTATTGTGACCCTCAGCTTTTACCTTCAAGCTAAATGGCAGGTCTTGTGTTAACATAGTATTCAAAAGAAATAAAAAAAATTATAGTTTAATTTTCCAATATGGAAACTTTGTGGAGTGATAATAATAAAATATTTATGTAATTGATTAACCAATTTTGGATTACTATTATAAGGTCTATAACTTAAAAGTAATCTTTAAGAATAATTTTATAATATTTAAATATTCTAAAGAACTTTTTTGTAATTTTAAAAATACTTAATTATAATATTTATTACTGACTTAAAATACTAATAAGTTTAATTTTAAAATATTAAAGTTGAAATCATCTTAATTCTGTTGTAATAATTAATTAAACTTAAGTATTAGGAAAAAACTTTAGAGATGAATTTAAATTTTAAGACTAGGTCTTGTATATTTTAATTACTTGTTAATAAAGTGTGTTATTTAATCTTAACTGTATAAAAGAGTAGTCAGTTAGATAATCTTAAAATTTAAATGAATAAAGAGATGTGTAATTTTTAAAGTCAGTAATTAATTCCCATAGTTATGTTAGTAACTTTTAAATAAGGAAAATAATAGGATGTGTGAGTATGCTTGCATATGAAGCTAGTCAAAAAAATTTACTAAAACTTCCTGATTGGGATTTAATGTTAAAGTTATTTTAAATATCTTTATTTTAAAAAGATATAATAAAATTAGTCTGAGAGCTTAAAGAAAAATATTAAAAGTAAATATTATAATGTAGTATGTTATTAAACAATGTACATTTTATTGTGTAATTATTTACTATAATACATTTCAATTTTGTTAATTTGTTTTTTTTAAATCATTTTAAAGTTGATGTAATAATTAATTATTTAATCTAGACAATGTCTTAGAAATTTCTAGAATTATGCAAATGAAATCTAAATTTAAAAGTTTTTAATATTTACTGAAAGATTTTAACCTTTTTCATTAATTAGGTCAACTGGGTGTAATTAAATTGTCAATTTTCATCCATCAAAATTGATCACATGACTTCCATTGTATAAGGGGAAATGTGAAGACATCTAACACAGCTACCTAATTCCTATTCAATTATCACTAATCTTTATCTTTTATTTTAAAATATAATTGTTTTAAACTGATTTTATTTTTGTAAGTTTAAAAAAAAATGTTGCTAACATAGTACTTATCCATTTTTCTATCTAAAACTATAAACTCTTGGTGCTTTAAAGCAGTGGTCTTCAACCTTTTCACCCCTGCGGCCTGGCAAAAATAAGAATAAGATTTCACGGACCGGCAGAAGTTTACAGATAAATTTTCTTAAAGATGTAGCCTTAGATAAGCATAATTGTTATAACTGACCAAAACAGCACACTGGTTATTATGTATTGTGATGGTGTTGCTTACCTTCACATGCTGAACACAGAAAACAGTACAATAACAATTATTCTCATTAATGTGCTTGCATTTCTATGTTTATTATTTTATTGTTAAAACATTCAAGAATAAAATGTTATTCACCTGAATGTTGGGAAATATCATAGCTAGTGTAATCACATGGCAATGATTATGATAAATGTATTATCTGTATTTAATGTTAAATATACAAGATGGTTATATATATATGAAGGTTGTCTTTTGATAGTAGTAAGGGCAAAATAGAAATCGCGTAATTAATCACCGTACAGTCAAAAAAAATTCGTCGTATTTTAAATCTGAAAAAATAAAATGAAACGTGTTAAAGTCTGAAGTTTTGATGTTATTGTAATTTTTTTGTGCTGGTGTGTTGAAAGGATCAAAAAATGTAATTAATTAATAGTAAAAAAAATGGTAAAATAGATATTGCGTAATAGAAATAAAGCCAAAAAAAAAAAATCGCAAAGTTATTTTTTGTTTGTTTTTATTTTTAAAAAAAGGTTAACAGAAATTGGTTTTAAAAATAAAAGTTTTAGTATATTAGCAGTATACAAATAAAACCAAAAAATATCGCCTTATAGGCCAAAAAAAAGTGGGCGTATTTTTAAACAAAAAAAAAGAAAAAACTTGAAAAAGTCAAAAGTTTTTGATTTTGTTTTAACACATAAACAATGCCGACAAGTGACCGTGATTGGCTATCAAAAGACAACTGGAGTTTGTATAATAAAAAACCTTTTTTTTTTAATTTTGAATTTTTTTAGAAAAATAATGAATTTAATTCTATCTCTCCATAAACATCTATGATAAATAGAAAAACAAATTAATTTATGTATGATTGATTAGATTTCATTTTTGTTCCATTTCTTATTTTTTAACAGGGTAAAAATGTGATGAAAAAATAAATAAAAACTCTTTATATTAATTAAAAGTTTAAAATCTTATTATTTTGTTATTACTAACTTTCTTGCCAGTCTAGCGTAGCCTGGCAGAAAACTTCTGCAGTCTGGTGCTGGGCCACAGTCAGGTGCCGGGCCACAGCCTGGTGGTTGAAGACCACTGCTTTAAAGTTTATCAAGGTATTGCATTATGAGAAAGCTTATCATCAACTTGTCAAAAATGAATCTATTTTCTCTGGAAGTTGCTTTAAAAACAACAGGCTGTATTAATTTCACTTATTATGCCTTATCTAAATTGTTACTTAAGAAAGATAATTGCTAAGATATTAGAAAGTCTTTAAAATTATTTCAATCTAATATTCAGGATATCCTATTTATTCTCATTATGAACTTTACACAAATTTTATAATTAAATAAAACTAAAAATTTTATCATATCTGAAATAGTTCTCTTTAAGTGTAGTTTCATTTTACATGAAATAAAGATTTTTTTACCTGGAATCAAAGGATTATTAAACAGTAGAATAATTCTATGAATATTATATTTAGAATTTACCATATTTATTGCCAAAAAATATAGCTGAATAATTAAAGACTGCTTATTTGTTAAAAGTTATTTGGCAAACATATGAGTGGAATAAATGCTCTTCTTATTAAAACTATATTTTGATGGGAAAATATAATTTGCCTTTTACTTCATGACAATTAGCAGCTTATCTTTAACAAAAGATTTTTAATTTGTTTGGCATGCCTGGTTATTGAAAATTCTATATTTTAAGATAAAGTATAAGTCATTTATTATTTATTAATTTATCAGACATTTATCTCCTTCTTTGATGAATTGTGCCAATGTTGTAAATGATTTTAATATGTGCACATTAAAATTTAAAGAAAAAAAATATTTCTCAATATATTTGATTCCAATGTATTAATTATATTCATTCTCAAGAATTAATTACATTATTTATCATCATGTTTAATATATGCTTCGTAAATATGAATTTAAATATTTATTTCTCAACTTATATTTTACTTCCCAAATCATTGCTCTTCATAGTAATAATTATGAATAAATTATAAAATGTATTTTCTCTTAAAAATCAATTTTAATGCTTTTATGTTCCATGATCTAGAATTTTGCTCTTCATTATCCATTAATGAATTATAAAATGTACTTTTGAAAAATTATTTCTCTTCATATAATCTTTGTAAATGATAAAAGGTATTGCAGAATAAATGCTTAACCTCATAGTCATAATAAACCACATGAAATGTACAATTCTCCACTTTTCAAAAATATTTGTTCTACATAATAATTTCTAATTCTATTAAATAAATATTTAATCATTTCTGCTATATGTTGGTATAGTTAATATCATCATGTTTATTATAATATTTATTAATCTCCAGACCTTATGACTGTAATCATAATCAGCTTTAATTCACTCGAAAAACAGTAATTTTTACATTATCATAGTGGTAGACACTGCCATCTTTAGAATTATTTTACAAATAAAAAATCAATAATATTTAAATTTAAAGCTATAACAATGAGAAAAGGTGGACTTTCCAAGGTGCTGATTGGTTGTTTCTCATTTTCAATAAAAAAGAGCACTTGTCAATGATTTTTACAGGCATAAGTTTTTTGTTTTGATTTTCAAAATGTATGTTATAGAAATTTTTTTGTATTTTTTTTTACATATTATAAATTATTTTCTTAAAATATGCTGAAATATAATTATTTTAGAAGAGTTAAGATTTTAGTAAAAATTCTTTACTTTTGCATGAATATAAATTGAAAAAAAAATCAATGGACATGTGCTGCATTTTCTAATAGGTTACAAAATGTTCATTTTGTGTTTTCCACTATAAATTATTTTTATAATTATAAATAGAAATATATTTTTGAAAAAACTTTCATTTATTTTAATAATCTGACAAATTGTTAATTTGCTTTTTAGAAAGTAAACTAAAATGAATATAATATTAAAAGACAAATATGTTTTTACTGTTGATTTTGTAATTGATCAATCAAAAGCTTAGAATTTTAAGTCACTTAACCAATAAGCATTTTAACCACTGAAAAGGTTAAATCTGAATGCCTATATTTATTTGTCCATGTCTTCAAATATTTTCTCTTCATATTTTGTAAACTACTATGTATGTGTAAACTTAATATGCTATTTAACAATATCCTGGAAAGTCTGCAAGATATTGCAGAACTCTTATTTTTAATGTTTTAATGACTGTGTTCACAATAATGATAGGAATATCAAGACAATGAACTTTATTTTATTTTACTTTGATAACAGGTATATTTATTAATTTTTATTATTTTTTATATTTAAAATATGTATTTCATTTCTATGCATTTTGATATAATTTTGTAAGCTATGTAATAGGTATTTAAATTGTATTCTTAGAATATTGTCAAAACATTAATATTTTAAATACCTCTGCTTGTTCCTTTTTTGAATTTATTTTATGAATGTGCTTTTAAATGCTTGAAGAATACAGAAGCTGGTGTATATTCATTAGTATTTAATTAATATTCCACAATTTTATATTTATAATTAGCTATGTTTTTTTTATTTTTATCAATTTTACACATTTAGTATTGTTGTTAAAATATCATAGCATCAATCTCTTATACTTATTCTAATTTGTTAGTGTATTTTAAAAGATTGTGGCATTAGTCACTCTCTTCTCTACTTTATTATCTTGGTGGTATATTTTCAGGATATTGTGGCTTAATCTCTCTCTTATATTTTGTCATATTTTATTTGTGAATTTATTGCTTTTTATGTTTTAGCATTTAATACTTTATTAAAGAAAACCCCTATTATTGTTGTTGTTTCTTCAATAGTTTATTGTCATTTTTTTTGACTAGTGACGGAGTCCTAAGTCATTATTATCTCATGTATATGTGTTTTTTGAGTTTATGCCATCATATTCTTTTGCCTTTATTTTATCTTTTAGTATGTAAATAATATTTATTTTATAAAGCGCAAACAGTATTTGAAATTAAATTGAGAGACTGCAAACCTCTCATGCTCATCACTATCCAACAGCCAATCAGATGTTCTCAATAGCGATCAAATCGTAAATACAAGACAGAGAATTTAACAAGAAGGCGGTCCACCTTCTTTACTTGACTTTCTATATATCCAAGCCAGTCTGAAGTATCTAGATTTGAAAGCATGAAGCTCTAAATATCTTCACATTTAACTCACTGAGTTTAAATTACAAACATACAGCGTGAAATCGTATGATTTACTACGCAGTAGTTTGTAGATGTTAACTTGCAGTAACGTATGTAAATAATATTTATTTTATAAAGTGCAAACAGTATTTGAAATTAAATTGAGAGACTGCAAACCTCTCATGCTCATCACTATCCAACAGTTAATCAGATGTTCTCAATAGCGATCAAATCGTATTTACGATTTGATCGCTATTGAGAACATCTGATTGGCTGTTGGATAATGATGAGTATGCGAGAGATTTGCAGTCTCTCAATTTAATTTCTTATCTTTTAGTGTGGAATATGTTTGTTATGCACTTATTTTAAGCCATGTGGAACATGTGTCCATGACTTTATTCTGGCAATAGGTATAAAAGAATGGCATCTGTACTTTTAGTTGCACTCTTAGTCTGAGTGTCATTATTATAGATGTGTAGATATTGTAGTTACACCTAGTTTTGTACCTTAAGATGTTAAATCCAATAAATGTTTAATATTTAATTTTTTTATTGTTTAAATGACTCAATAATAAGATATACATCTTCTTTAGCATTTGCCATCAAAAATAAGAATTGCTAACTTTATATTTTAATTTAAGTGTTAAATATTTTATCTAGGGGCAGTATAATTGTTTGAAAAAAATTAAGTGTCAGAAGTTATTATATTCATTAAAGATAGAGAAAGATTTATTAATCTCAAATTACTCTTACTATTATTTTAAATGAATAAAACATAATTTATTGATATAATTTATTTTATTTTAATTTTGTTCTGAAAATTTTATTTAATTAATTCTGTACACAATTTTTAAAATAACATAATAACAGCTTGATATTTGTTCCATAAATGTATTATAGCTTGATATGCATTCTATAAATGTTATTAGTGTCAATAAATGTTATTTTTGTTACTAATACAGGTTTATTTCCTTTGTTATATTCTGCATTCTTACTGAACTATACTCATAGTAGTTACCACACAATTTTATAGTTTATTATGTATTGAGCGTATATGAATACTAAGATTTTGATATGTAAATCACTCTATTTAAATCTTATATTTTGATGTTAATAAATCATAAAGAAAAAGGTTACTTTATTTAATTTAAAATATTTTTTTTATCTATTTGGTATAAAATCATTTTAGACAATTTTACTTATTTAAAATATCCCTGTGATTATTTAAAAGATCACTTTACATTATTTAAAAGGTCAGTTTGTTTTACTTAGAAAACCAGTTTGTTTATTTAGAAGATCACTTGATTTTATTCACCATCAATTTAAAATGACAAGATTGTTTGGTTTTATATTAGAAAAGATTAAAAGAAAATTTATTAGTGTGATATTTTGGGTAGCCGTAAAAGTCTTTATCTACTCATGATATCATGAATGCCATCCTAGTATATATATTTTAAATTTAAGAGTTTTTCATGTTTAATTGAAATTGTAAATTTATAATTGTAATTTAATGAGACATTATCTTAAGGGTAGGAGTTTGTTTTCTTGGTTTGTTGTTTACTAGAATCACTTTTTTTTTTAGATTTTCAAAATTTAAAGAAAAGAACAAAAAAATAAATTATGAGAGCATTTCAATCAAGAACCATGAGATATATTTTACTCATAAGATTGTTCAATAAGAAATTGTTGCATTTAAGGAAAGATTCTTATTCTGAGAAAGTGTTAATGTGGCAAAACATAAAGAAAAGACCTGTGTTCATTTCTGAAAGATAAATTTGATATTGCATCTGATCATTTTGTAAAAATTATCTTAAGATATTGTTGGATTTTGGAGAATGTACTGTGAGAAAAGATTTAGAGTAACCTAACCATTTTAATGTCATATGCTTTAGATTTTAAGGAACCATATTATTTTTAAGAAGTGAGTATGAGAATTCTTTTTCTTTTAATTTATTGTATTATTGCATTTGTCTTAGCTTTATTATTAAAGTTTATCCTTATTATTGCTCTTATTATTAGCATATGTGCATTTGAACCCTGAGCTTAGCCCACATGTTAATATTGTCTGCTTTATTTTGAGTTCATCCTTACCTTTGAAATGGTATTATCCATTTAGGTTACAATTTTGGCTTGCCAATGTATTAGCTTTCAATCGGTTGAGGGGTTCATATCGATAGTCCTGATTTTTACATTGTGTGCTATTTTTCATCACTTTGTTTAGGTTATAGTATATAGACTAATGTATTTTCTAGAATTTAAAATAAAATTCCTAATAGGGTTTGGATTTTAATATAAACTCCTCATTTATTAAAAAATATTTTTATCATTTATCTGATAAGAAAAAATAAAATAAATAATATATAATCATATTTAATTAAACTGTGTATTAAGGAAATATAAACCTTGCAACAAATTAATTCAGCAATTTTAAATTTTGGTTTTTTAAATTTTTTACTGTATGATCAGTATACTTTTTTTGACCATGTCTTGCTACTTATTGTAAGCTATAATAAGTAATAGATGACAAATGATAGCACTCAATAAATCCCTACTCTCTATTATTCTATTCAATATCTACAGATTAGTTTTGAAATTATGGCTTTCATCAATAAGGTATTTGAGAATTAAAAACAGTGCACCTGGATCTTTAGGATATAGTGCACTTTTTTGGCACACATTTACATCTCTGTTATACTATTAAGATGTCAGCCCAAACTGAAAAAAACAAAAATATTTTCAATCTTAACTAACATGCTTGTATAATCATATAGATCTGAAGCCAGTTCAGTTTCCTTAAATTATAGCCATTAGTTTTTTAATTATTATAAGCATCTTTATTTTGTAACCAGGATTTGATATCAAACCAATAAAAACATCTTGTGATTCTATCTCATGACTTGAATTTGCAAATTACTGTTTTAGAATCTCCTCACTGATAAAACCCATAAGCTTAAAACTAGTCTATAAATATTAGATAGTACAGCTCAGGGTAGGGGTTTACTAAGCACAATCATCTGGCATTTATTACTGACTAAAGTTTATAGAAGTGGCATAAAGATAGTGAAAAAAAATATATGCTACTAAAACAGAAATATCCTAAGTTAGAGTCATGTGATATTTTATTGGTTTATATCAAGTCCTGGTCATATGGTAAAGGTGTTTCTAGTTATTAAAAACCTAAGAAAATCATAATAATTAGAAAAAGAACTATTTCACATCTACATGACTATATGAGCAAGTAGGTTAAGATTGAAAACATGTTTCTCAGCTACCAGAAGAAAGGTACATTAGATCCTAAAGATCCAGGTGCACGGTTCCAAATTCAAAGCTCCTCACTGATAAAAGCCACAGGCTTGAAACTAGTCTGCAACTGTTGGATAGGACAGCACAGGGTAGGGATTTATTAAGCATTATCGTCTGGCATCTATTATTTACTAAAGCTTACAGTAAGAAGTATAGAAGTGATGGTAGAAAAATGTGTGCTGCTAAAACAACAATATGTAAGATAGTATTATGTGAAAGTTTATTGATTTATAATCAGTACTGTATAATGTCATTCAAAAATAAATATAATCAATACAATAACAACAAACTTTAAATTTGTAATATAAATAACAAGTTAAGCACAGACTTTCACATGACCCACCACTCTCCACACTATCTCATAACACTGATACACTTGAACACATATATGTTGAAAAGATAAATAATCACCAATATACGTATTTCATGCTAAACCAGCAATCATCAGTTGGTCCAGATTACCATCTCTGCACATATATGCTATAAGTGCTCAGATATATATTAAGATATCCAATCCTCATACTTTAATGGACAGGCATAAATCTACTCACATGTGTAGAGATGGTAATCTGGACCAACTGATGATTGCTGGTTTAGCATGAAATATGTATATTGGTGATTATTTATCTTTTCAACATATATGTGTTCAATTGTATCAGTGTTATGAATTGGTGTGGAGGGAGGTGGGTCATGTGAAAGTCTGTGCTTATATACCCTATATATTACATATATAAATACAGGTATATAATAAGCCTGTGTGTTTCAGTTATAACAAGTTAAGTTAGCTGCAAAATGAAAATTTTTCCTTTAGTCTGCTTATACATTTGGCACTCATAGTATATCGTGTAATTAAACATGTGATTTATTTTATATCTAATACTTTCAATACTTCTAGAAGTATACAATGTTTATAAGATGTCTTTGTTGCTATTTATTCATGAATGTGTAACTTTTTTTTATAGATGCAGCTAATGGAGCAATGTTGAAATCTGAAGTCTTGGATAGATGTGATTGAATGTTTTACAATGTGATGGTTTCTAATAATATATATATCAAAATTTGCAACTGTCAATGCATTGGTTTAATGATGGACAAATAAAGAAACTCAAGCTTACCTTATCTGTTACTCAAATATGACATGAACTCTTAAGCGATGGACCATTTAGTTAGTTTATATTTATGCTTTTCTTATTATTGATTACATTACATCTTGCATTATATTTTCATTTACGTGTTTAATATATATGTAAGATTATATTTTTCTATATGGTAATTTATTATTTCTAACGGACAGGTATAATTTTATGATAGTAAATATTAAAAAATAATTTTGAATAAAATGTAAAAGGTTTAAAACTAAAATTTAAAGGAAAAAGTAGAGTTTTTTTTTTTTTTCAAACTTATAAGAGCATGAAATGTTAAATCTTGTAATCAAAACTAAATAATGATTGTTTGGATGCTCTGTTAGATCTAAGTAATATCTTATTCATGTGAAGAAATGCAATTACATTGGAAGAAATAACAAACTAGACACAAATAATTACTAGATTAAACAGAATTACCCGATTTGATCATTTCGTAATTTTTTAGTTGAACTCAAATATATATAAGGGGTCTGTGTATATATGTAGGTACGTATATGTTTTGTGTATATATACTGTGTGTGGATGTATATTAAAAAAAAATTAAAACAAATTTAAATTGTCTGATGCAAGATAGATCCATTCTCCTCCTTCAGAAAATCAGTGGACAAAAGCATAATGATGAAAGTTTACAGTATTCTTTTTTGTTTTTATGTTTTAAAAGAATCATGTAAAAATCACTTATCTGAAAAAAAATTAAAGCTGAAAAAATTTCTAAGTTTTACATGGGTTTGAATCCTAGGCCATATGTATCATTATCTATTATGCCACAAATTTTAAAAAATTATCGTAACATTTTGTAAAAATAAATTATGCTAACAATAACATGATTTTTTCATGTAACTATAATTATTATAAAAATTTAGTTGTAATTATTATCTCCATAGAATTAACAGAAAGCATGCTTCAATAATGTAATTTATTTTATTTGTAAATTACTTATTGCATATATAAATATTTACTGTAGTCCTCTTAATATATATTTTTTAAAAAATTATTCTTTAATGAAGGTGGAACAAAATACAAATGCCAACACTTATAAAGGAAATAAGCTTGATAGTGTACTTTTAAGTTTAAATAATTATTTATTACTGAAGTTGTTTTGATAACTGCAACATATATGGGTGTGTGAGTAAATTTTAAATTACAAAATGATAAATGACAGCAATAATAATACATAAATTAAGCAGAAATACTTTTGATTACATTTAATCATTATCAACTGAAATCATATTGAGAACTGTATATATCAATATTTGCATGACTTCAGTTGACAATGATTACAATGTAATCAAAAGTACTACTGTTTAATTATTATTATTATTATTATTATTATTATTATTATTATTATTATTATTATTATTATTATTATTATTATTATTATTATTATTATTATTATTATTATTATTATTATTATTATTATTATTATTATTATTATTATTATTATTATTGTTGTTGTTGTTGTTGTTGTTGTTGATTGTTAATGTTATTATATTGATGTTCCAAAAAGGAACTTTACTAAGACTAAAACGATTTTACATGATTTCTTTTGGAACACATATGCTAACATAAGTGTTTATTCTATTTACATGCATAGTTTTAATGTATTGTATAACATAGGTAAGAAGTGGGTTACATATATTATTATTAATAATAATATTATTATTTATTGTTATTATAATTTAAAATTTACATATTTTAATGGGTAACTTATTAAATGTATGTGTGTATATATATATTGTAAGAGAATAAATATCTGTGCCATAAAAAAATGGTCCTTGTTTTGATAATGTCCATGAATTGTGGTACCATTTGTAACAGAATAAAATGAAGGTATGCTCTTCTTTTAATGCCTCATAGATTTGGGAGACATTTGTAACTGAATAACTATAAAAACCATGGGAAATGAAAACTTTAATACAATCTTAATGAAAATATAGTCGAATCATTGGTCACCATTTGTAGCTGAATAAAAATATATTCTAAAGATGAACACCATTTATAACATAATTATGGGTCATACTATATCCTGATCATAGCCTAATTATTGATCACCATTTGTAACAGAATAAAAATATGAACCAAAGAAGTACAATCCTAATTTAATAATGCCCATGAATTATAGTGGCAATTGCAACAGAATGAAAATAATAAACTAAGCTAAAATGAATATCAATCAATAAAAAACAATCTAACACTATAGATTCCAATAGCATTTAGCATGGATAGAAAACAAAGCATTACTTCAAGGTATTCTAAAATATAAGTATTATTTGCAACAAATTAAAGATAAAACAATAAAACAAAATATCACTATTTTATAAATAACAATATATGTCTATTATATAAATCCTTTATAAAATAGCAAAGAGTTATACAGATACACTTTAATATTCCTCATGAATCAATATACTATTTATAATATGTTGTACTAAAAATCAAATATTATTTCTATTTATGCTTAAATGAAATAATTCATAGATGGAAGAAATAATAATCTTAATATGCCCTACTTTACAATATCAATGATATCTAACAAAATATATAATTTAATGAGTGACTTCTAATTACAACTAAATAAAATAAAAGTACTGTTAACTCAGCTATACTATTCCATTATTATCAATATATTTTCTTATTAACTAAGTTGATTATGACAAGATTAAATACTTATAATACAAAATCAATTAACCCAACATATCTTTCCATTTTCACCAATTTAAAATATTATTAAATAAGTTCATCCTATTAAATAGCATTAAGATTTTCAATATCCAATCACAACAATATGTAAAATAAATGATAATTCCTATTTGATGCTTACTCAAAAACAATTGACAATTTACATCCAATTACTCTTCAGTTTATTAAAGATAAGTTATTAAAACTTTAGACTATAACTGTTCAAAGCATGTAAAAGATTGCTAGTGTTTATTATAATCAAATATTAATGTTAAAATTTAATATTTAAACTGAATTTATGATTCACATTACTGAACTTTAAATATGATTAAAGCAAATCACTCTAATTTGTAACAGAATCAGATATCTTGAAGTAAAAATGTAGTAATTTAATAAATTTAATTCACTATGATATATATATTGTACCCTGCCAATGAGATGATGAATATAAATATACAATTTAATTCACTATGATATATATATTGTACCCTGCCAATGAGATGATGACTCTAGAAACCATGAGAAGTCCTTAATTTAGGCTATACTGTTATTTTATCTAGGTACAATTTTATACTCTTAATTTTTTTTTAATTATGTTTAATTTATATTAGCAATTATGAGACCCACTTATCCTATTAACAAGATCACATACCCTTTAACATTAAACAAATACCGAAATATTTGTTCAATGACATAAGAATACTAAGACACTCCTCCTTATTAAGTATCTAAATATCCCTATGACTAACAATAATACTTCAATAAATATAATAAAACATTTATAATCATTAATCTTAAATTAGATTAATTAATAATATTAAACTATCATTCTATTGTATATTTATCTCTTATTATTATTACTTTTATAGGATTATAATTAAGAATAACTATAGTAATAATATTATACTAAGGAGATCTCAGGATTATCATTAATTTTTAATTAGCTATTCATTCCACCTATAAGATAACAAGAGGGATTTTACTTAATTCTATGGGTAGTGTCTTAATTAAGAAAAGACTTACAACCTTAATCTATAATTAAAATTATATTACTATAACAAATAATTATTGTTATCTAAATTGTAATCATAATTTATAACTTTAAATAATAACTAATTCAAACTCTGATTTCCTATAAATGAACATACTGTAATAAATTTGCAATATATTTTATCAATAACTCATGTGGTGAAGGCAGTTTGCAATAATTTAAGATCTTTTTTAAGAAATGTTTTCTTAAATGTTTGTTATACATTATTTTGTACTGGATTAATTTCTTATTTAAATCTCAAACTGTACACTTTGGTTCATGTGTACATTACAATTAAGATTCTTTGAAGGTGGTGTAGTGATGATGACCCCAACAGAAGAAATGCAATTCTAAATACTTAATTTAGCTTTTAAAACATTAACTTTAATAATATTATTTATAACATCTTTCAATAATTATTTTAAACTACTAAGTAATTTAATAAATAATATTAATTACATTATATAACCATATAACATTTGAACATTTCTATTCCCCTTAATTACAATTAGATATTTAAAATTAAAAACTCTCTTCTCATACAATATGGTATTGTTGCTATATTTAACTTTATTTCTTATATAACAAAATCATGTGTATTTATTAAATAATCATTCCCTTTTTTATGAATTTGATTTACGCTCATTACACCTTATAAATTATGCTTCAAAATATAAGAAGATTCCAAATATGGATTATTTTTTCTTTCTTAAACACAGTAATTTTATTGTAATACTATGAGATATCACATATTTAGCTATTTTTATATTTTATGATATTTATCGTTTGATCTTTTTTTTTTACCTTTTACTAAGACGATATTAATTCGATAATTATGGAATCATTAATTGCTTTTCTGAGATCACATTCAATTTTCCTATGGCCTTCTTATCAAAGTCTATAACTAAATACAACAAATGAAACTTTTATACTGTACACTCTCCAATATGACAACTGATCTCCTCCTGAACTAATGTTAATTTACAATTTATGATACTATACTAAAAGTTGATAGACCACTCTTTGGTGCAGCCTAAAATAAGTAAACCTTATATTCATTTTATCTAAACAACTCAGTTACTACATTCCTATTTCCATTCTATACCTAGTTTATACATTTCTTATAAATAATAGCCTATAAAGAATTAAAAACTAGGATTAGTTATGACTCTACTACAATTATATTAAATTATTTACAGTTAAACATAAGATCAAAATGTAAATATCGCCATATATCATTTTTAATATTATATTCAAACACAGACATATCCCATCTTCTTCTTTTTTTTATTAAGGAAAATACACGTACAATTATAATATAAATCTTGTTGGTATATATTTGTTTGGATTTGTTACACATATTATAACAATCATTAGTAAATAATTTTCCAAATTAGAAAATATACCCATTTGATACATTAGTTATTATTATGACAAATTAATTTCATGATTAGAGCAAGAATCTCATTGTTCAAACTTAGTCTATAATTATTGTGTATTAGTTTTATATCAGAACAACCAGCTCTTCATTTAATGACTTAGCCAGTGGTCATTGTGCAGTCCATATTTTGATTGACAGTGATCATTTGTCATTCTCCATCTAACTGAACAATATTTTATTTTTCAATTAATTTTTAATTGGCATGCCTGAGGATTGGTTCTTCATTCAGTGGCCTAAGTTGCCCCCAAGTGTCCTTGAAGAGCTTTTCCGGTGTTAATAAGCGATCCCTAAATCATAGACCTTCGAATAAATTTTTTACACACCTCCCATGGTTCTTTACTTCCTCGTTTAAAAACAAAATAATTCCTCATTAACAATATGGCATGAAGCAGGAACATTCCCATTCTAATTGCAGCAAAAACACCACTCTTTATAGCATCCCTGATTCTTAGAATTTTTATGTTAGCTGGCAGTACTCTGGTTATGATATTTTGTCTAACAGGACTCAAAAATGGGCAAACAGTAAAAATATGTTTAATAGTTTTATCTGCCACTTTACATAAGCTACATAGTGATTCTGTTTTTGAGAAATTTCTATGATTTACCAAAAAATGATTGGTTTGCAAAGCTTTTAAATTAAATTTTATGATAAAGTCAATATGTTTGACTTCCAAGCAGCAAAATTTTAGTTTCCTGATTAGTAATTTGGTAGATAAATCAAGCTTAGTAGTATTTGTAAACTTGCCAGTAAGTGTTAGTGTTGTCAATAATTGATGATCGTAACCTTGAAGAATTTGTTGGCATATGCTAGCAGCACCATGGCCCACTTACTTTGTATGGGTGGTGGTGTGTCAGAAGGTCCAATCTCATCCTGTACTGAGTCCACTGAAAATCTTGAATTTATTGCCTTAAGCATTGATAGGGATTTCTGAATGAAGAAGGTGCTGACATCATGCAACCCAAGCCTGTTCAGATCTTTCGGTCTATGCATCTTGGCTAAACTGATGGTTACTGTTTTCCTCTTCCACAAGATGCTAGTGCAGACTGAGTTTATTGCATTCTGAAAGGATCTGGTTGGTTTAAGAAGTGGCATGAAGTAATTAATTCACAGAAGCACCAACATGTTAATCAGTGCTGCCTTACCCGGGACTGATAAGTAGAGCCCTGCAAGAGCACTTGCAACCTTTTTGGTTTTTTCTAGAATGCTGTTTTGCAGTGCTTTTCTCATAGCTGACCTGGACAGCACCATGGGAAATCCAAGAAAGTTTTAAGGTTTCCCTGAGAATCTTGAAGAAATTGCTGTCGCCCGATGGATTTTCCAGGTAGCAGATTTCTCACAGTTTATTCTTAGCCCATATCTCTCAGTGTATTTATCCAGCAGCTTATATAGTTTGGGCAAGTATTTATGTGAGGGAGGAAGACTGTGATGTCATCAAAATATGATATGTGATGAATTTCCTCCCCTAGCACTGGGACAAATACCTCAGGAAGATGTTTCTCAATAGCTGTTAATAGAGGGTTTACATAGGCTATGAAACACAAGGTGCTAAGAGGTGACCCCTGGGGTATTGATAGATGTGGTTTAAATCCTGGGGCCAAAGAGCCATCCAATGATGTATATATTGATCTATTTAGCAGCATATTTGCTATGATTCTGATGTAGACTTTGGGTACCCCATAGCACTCCAAAATTGAGAATAATTTTGCAGGCATCATGGAGTCAAATGCTGCTGCAAAGTCCACCTGCATCACAATAGGTCTGGATGTCTTTTTAGTCCTTATATACTCCATCAATAAGGAAAATTTCATTACTGTCTCAATGGTGGATGATCCCTTGCAGGCAAATTTGTGCAAGGAAATTTTACTGAGCAGCTGCTGTTGGATCTTATCCTTAATAAGTGATTTGATTATTTTTATTAATAATGGAGTTACTGATATGGGTCTTAAATTAGTTAATGGAGATGAATTCAATGGTTTTTTGAGAAAAGGTACAAGCGCAATATGGTAGAGGTCAGGGATGATCTGAAATTCCCCGGTCGGCACATCAATGACTTGATGGATTATTTTAACTGTGAAATTACTCGGGTGTAACAAGACAAATCCCGGTATCCCATGAAGGCTTGATGTACATGTTCTGGATAAGACCTCAGCCGATGGAGAATTTGCTGCTCAGTAATGGCATGATCTTGCGACACTGGGTTACCTTGCCAAACATTTCCAGTCTTGTAACTGAAATTATGTAACTTCTTCCTTGAAGTGATCATCTATTTTCTCCAACATAGTGTTTCCTATGTAGTTACAATTATCTACAGACAGTATTGAAGGTGTGGGTCTTCTCTGAGCACCAATGGTTCACCTCAGGTAGCTTCGTGTCCAGTTGTTCTTTTTGGATAAATAGATCTTGGCTCTTTTTACTGCAATATAATTTGCAAGCACCTTCTGTTTGTCTCTGTATTGCTTTTTGAGAGTAAGGATTTCTTCCACCCCAGCCTCCATAGTTGTTAGCTCACTGACTCTATCCCATCTGTTTGTAATACATATAACTACTTTTATGTGTATATTTTACAAGCTCATTGTTTATATTCATTTATTTTAATTATCTAACAATATTTAATAAATAAAACTTTAAACAATTAACTACATAGATAAATCAAATTAATTATTTTTCTACATTGACTTATCCCCCCATATTGATAACAATTATTTTAAAGTATAAAATTAAACTATGTATACATATTATGTTACAAGTTTTTTTTTTTTTTAAATATAAGTTCATCTTTAAAAAAACTTTAATTTTTAATGGTATTTTAATAATTTCAAATGCTTCAGACTAATTACGCATCAACCTTCTTCCCATTTCTGCTCCCTTTGTTCTCATAAGAATATCACAAAATTATACAATTCCAATGTAAACAAATCATTGACAATTTCCTGAGGGTTTTTTTCTTGACAATCAAAGATTATCTTTAACCTGCATAGTGTATTTTATTCAGATACTTCTCACATTTATTATGATATTCATATTCACCGGTCCATTACTATGCTTTAAACTTCTCATTATTTATTAAGTACTCTTTGTCAATGTTATCATTTAAGATAAAGCATTTTACACCTTCTCTTTAACTATAGACAGACATTGTCTTCAATATACATTTTATATTCTCAAATAAGCTAATGTTTATTCCATTAATTTATTCAACTCTTTCTCCTCCCATACTTATTTATTCTTTGTTAGCTGTCTTCAGTAATTGTTTAATTTTTTACACTTATCTTATTTTTTCATTTACAGTTTTGATAAATAATTCTTTCATTTTTTGAGCAAACTTCTATGATTGATTACAAGTATAAATATAATCTTCATTTAAAATTTTTCTTTTACATTTGCTTTGTATTGCATCTATACATCCTACTAACTTTTGATCCTCATTTACTATATATATAACTCATCATAAATTTTTATTATACATGAAATTTATACTAAAATTAATAATGATCTGTTTATATCTTTTATACTATTGAAATTTTTATTCAGATACGCTTTTATACATTCTCTTTTAATATTAGTTACACTTTTCCATATGCAAATATTTCCATTATTATTCCTTACTAATTTAGTTTTAATTATCTTTAAAAATGCATACTTAACTCTGTCAGGAATAATTTTCTTTTTATTCATCTGCTGATTCCAATTTAATCTTATACAACTATTATGATAGCCAAGACACATAAATATTGCATTTTGCTTATTAATTAGAATATGTATTAACATAATACGGTGTTTTCCTTAAGTTCATGTATTATTTGACAACATTTTTGCATAAATGTACAACTTTTTCCTTTCATTCCTCTAATATTTTTTTCAATATAATGACTCCAAGATATTTTCATAAAATTATTAAATTGTTGATTTCAGCAGTAGAGATTTAACTTTGTTTTACTCCTTCATTTTAACAAAAACTTTATGACATATAGTTTTCAATTCTTAAGTAGATCATAATCAATTACTTTTCTGTCAAGCATTGGTGGTCTAGCAGTTAACATAACTGTCTTCCAAGCAGCTGGCCTGGATTCGCTTCCCAGTCAATGCTTTGACATAAAAAAAAATTACTTTTTAAAAAAATAATATTTAAAAGAATTTAAGCAGACTTTTAGAGACAAACCAAGTTACTTTTTCCTCTGATCTTTAATCTTTTTATAAATTTTTCCCTCCAATTTTTTTTTCTTAAAAATCATCTACTGCTGGCTGTTAATTTTTGCAAATTGCACTCTCCCATTGGTTAATTCTTCTACTTGCTAGTTATATGTAGCTTAAATATTTTTAAAACATGTATTATCTGTTTAAAATATTTTTAATAATAAAAAAAACAATACCTTTCATGAACTGAATAAAATACAATTTACTTTAAATCAATTTAGATCATTTTGATTTTATTTTTATACAGATTAGATCTGAGATTAATTTTATGATTCTTTTATCATCAAATTGATAAAATAAATACTAATTATTTATTATTATTTTTTTAAAGTAAATTAAGATTTCACTGGAAATAGTCATTGCTTTATAATATTAGATGCACACAGAATTGATTATCTATATCGTGCACTTTTTTTATTTATAAAATTAGATTTGAACTTCCCTCCAATTTTAAATATTATTAAACTATTAACAGATATTATTAAATTATATTTTACTATTTTATCTCTTATATACATTTAAAAATAAATACTTTACCCAGGATTTATAGCATTTATATTACTTTGAATTAACTAATCTCAGGTTCAAATCCTAAGACAACTAACTGACCTTTATTTCTCTTAGTTTTAATAAATAAATATATTGCTTTATGAAATTTAGAATTATATACCCTAACTTATTTCCAGTTTGTTTTATGATGGGATGTACCAATAAAAAGGGCACAATATATTTACTGATATATATGTATTCCAATATATATATAAGAAACAAATTATTATATGTGTGTATATATATACGTAATTATCATAGCAGTGGTGTTTTAAAGCCTAATGAAGAGTTTTCAGCTCCCCACTTCCCCATTTATTTTTATAGTCTCAGTATTTCCTTGTAGCTTCCGATTAAAGTCAGCTCAACATGTTCTTATTTTCTTCCTTATTTCACTGGTCTCCATTTTTTTAGCTGAGCTTTTGTTAAATAAAATACATATATATAATTAGATGTTTTCATAGATTTATTATGATACATATATTCTCAGTTGCATAATATTCATATTTTTTCTCTGCAATTAGAAATATTTTAACAATAATTTTTATCAGAAAATTTGCAAGATACTTATAAATTTATAATAAAAATAATACATTAGAGTAGATGATTTGCATTACTGGATATAACACTATAAGAATATTTAAACACAAATAAATAATCAAATATTAAAATTTAAGCTATACACCTGGGTCTCATTTTACGCGATAGATAGGTTCCTCAGAAAACACGCGCAAACAAAATCATGCAAAAATAGGTGTAACTTACCTTGAAAAAGGGGGGATATGGACTGTGATTTTTCAAAAATTGTGTAAAAGCAAAGCACCAATGTAAAATTACTTTATAATTCGCGCAAAAAAAAATAAGGAAATAAAATAATGACTAATAAAAAATTTCAAATTTGAAAAAAATTGATACAAGACCAACTTTTTTTAACTATAATATTTAATTTTATTCAAAACAATATATTTTTATGCATAATTTGCAGTAATTTATATTTTTTTTATACATGTTTTAATTATTATCGCTATTTGCCAGTAAAAAGGTTTGTTTGCAAACTGATAAAAAAATCAGATTCTTCACAAGATTAAATACAACTAGTGCCAACATCACTCTCATGTTGTGTTAATTAATGGTTTTCTGGTGACAACGTAATTAGTAATTAATCTAACAAATAAAAATTAAATTCTTATTTTTGTCTTTAATTTTCAGTTTTAATTGTGCCCACTGCTATTACTCACCTTTTAAAAATAAAATTACGTTCTTTTTTAAAAAGCAAAAACAGAATGTGATTTAAAATGCAAAATTAACACGCTCAATGTTTGAACAAATTTACATTATAATCTTGTAAAATTTAATGTGTGTATACATAAAATGTGGAAATCATGATTTTAATTTCATTATTGCATAAAATCTTACTATTATAAAGCACTGAAAATATTGAAATTATTAAGTTGAAGGTCGAATTTCAATAATGTGCTATTACTTTCAATATAACATAAGTCCGTGAAATTTATTATTTAAAGTAATAGCGCAATATCGACTTCCGGTGAAACATGAATCATGTAACTTCAAAATCGTGTTAAATAAGTCTGTGTAAAAAGAGACCCAGGTGTATATAGAATACTAATATGCAAATCAATTTTTGATTTGACATTAGAAATATTTACTAAGGCTGTAACCTTAAGAATAAGCATCTGAAAAATTTGAAGGTAGGCACCTCTACAGGTCTTAGCCACAAGCTTACGCTCAGAAGAAAAGAGGGAAAACCTTCTTTACTTCAACCTACTTTTATATATGAATAGGTAAAGCTGAAGTGGTTAGATCTAAGAGTAATACTCATGAAATCTTACGATTTACAATGAGTCAATGGAAAGATCTTATAGTAAGAAATCTATTATGATAATTTAAAGTTGTAATTATAAATTTTAGTAAACGCACATTATTATATTAAGTAATATTTACTTCTGAGCATAAGCTTGTGGCTAAGACCTGTAGAGGTCCCTACCTTCGAATTTTTCAGACGCTTATTCCTAAGGTTACAGCCTTAGTAATTATTACTTAATATAATAATGTGCGTTTAATAAAATTTATAATTTAACATTAGAATTAAAATGTCAAGCACAATTTAATAGTAAAAGTAAATTAATCAAATGATTTATTGCTCGGAAGTTCATAACACTGAAGTGGCACATCTAGGCTGCAATCTATGAACCTCAACCTCTAGAATCTGTCACTATATCATTACACCAAACCACCAGGGCATTTAGTGTAGTGAGAGTTTTCAGAGATGGAAGTTCTTGGTTCTTAGTATAAGTTTTATCTGTCACTTTAGTACTTAGATATTGCATAAGCTTCTGAGCAACAAATATTCATTTAAAAAAAAAAATAATAATAATATCAGTATATATTAATCAGTGGGAAGAGACAATGCTTAATTTGAGATTTTTAAATTTATATTTTCCTTTTTAATAAATCAAAATAATAATCATAAATATAATTTGTAATAATTAATTGTCTAATTTTCAGACCAAACAAAAATGGTTATAAAATAAAATTATGGCCTTTATTAAAAAGTGCTATTCAAAAAAGAAATCCATATTATATACTAAGCAAACCATAGATTAAATAATAAACTAAAACTTTTAACATTAGTGGTATGAATAATGTTTTATAATCTATGATTCTTTAATTTTACATCTCCAGTCATTTTTCTCCATATAAACGTCATACATTTGGTTTGATTCACAATGGCCACACCTATATAATTAAGTTGTTATGACTATTATTACACATATAAAATCATAAATATAATTTTTGGATCTTTTTTTAATATTGTTTTTGGGGATTATTCTTTACAAAATTTTCACATGCTTATATATGTTAAACATTTTTTTTTATTTCCTTCTTTTTGTTACAACTTCTCTTTTATTCAATATTTAAATATATATTCAGTTTTAAAGTGGTTTTTTAATATTATTTTTAATATTTAAAGATCAAATTTTTCATTAAATTGTTTTAATTCAAAAATTTTTTTTTGCTCAAAACAGAATTAAACTTGAGTGATTAACTTGTCTAGTTCCCACAATATCATTTGTCATTTAGAGTTTTAAAAATTTAACATCACTTTTACAATTTTCAGATTGAAAAACTTTTTGATATCTATTTTATTAAAATAGGACAAAATTTAAAAACTCTATTTTCTATATCACTATTTGCCATTTATTATTTATAGTTTTGAAAAATTGTAGAATTTGAAAACTTCCACATAAGTATTCACTTCCTTCAAAATAAAAGAAAATTTTAAAAGCCACTTTTAATTATCTTCTTGGGATATAATTTTAAGATATCACATACCTTTCGTCAATCTCACATGAATAGTCTATACATACACACAATTATATTTCAACCATTAAAAAGTGTTAATAATCTTAAAATAACATACTTTAGTCTGAATTTATATATACGGTCAATCTTTAGTACTTGTGGAATTAAGTATTTAGAAAAAAAACTCTTAAATTTAAAAAATATAAATGCAAAATTTTATTTTATGTAAAACATTAATAAAAATGTATACTTTAATATTTCCCATTTATCTTATGCTGATATATTGTAACGGTAAGAATTCGCACATTTCATAAACAAGTTGCACAGTTTCTCCACCACAAGTGGGTTCAGGGTCTGTCATACCGGATTCGAATATAGCAGATCGACTGCGCAACCCAATACGATGGAGCCCGAACCCGCCATCACAATAGCAACATCTTTTCAGGCCGCAGTGGTCAGAGAGAGAGAAGAGACTATGTGAGATTTATAAATAAATTAAGAGCTAGCATTTGGAAAGTCTTAATAGATACGTGTATAACCCAGACAATCCGAGACAATGAGATGAATCAGAAAATAAACACTAACATAAAGAATTGATTAAATTAACATGATTTATTAAGTGGCTAAATATGATTTCTGGCACTATTTATTTATTAAATAGTGGCGTCAAATGGTTAACTACAATTGATTAAATCATTTTACTCGTTAATCTATAACCTGGGTCAATTATCGCTTACGAATGTGCCTTACTAAACCTAGAATACATGCGAAGCCCAAGAATAAGAGTACTGGAATTATTTATAATAAAAGATATTAAATAGTTTTACGATAAAGGCTGACTTCAGAAGAAATGCAGAGCGGCTCCAATGAGCTTGGCAGCAGTGACTTGCTTAGTGCGGAAATATATGTGTGAGTATGATATTATCTTAAAGTACTTAAAAAGGGATTCAGTGCTACTCGCAAGGTTTAGGAAACGATGGAGGGTGGTAGTCCATTTAAACTACAGGAACTTTGTGACGACAATAAAGAAATAAATCATAAAATCAGATGCATATGTTGCACCCCACATTGGTCTCGGCCGTAGCCCTAAAGATCGGAGTATGCTAGCATATGGCTGCGAAGAACTGCGTCAGCATCCCCAGGTGTGACGCTCTGGTACACACATTGACTGGAAACCACAGGAAGAAGTAAAGGGGAAACGGACTTGGCCGTTTAAAGCCCTTTTAAAGAACAAAGTGATCTCAACATCGAATACCCTTGCCAGCAACACTAAAATATATATATATAATCGATTCAAAAAAAAGGAGACATAATGAAAGATTGGGCACTTAAGCAATTCACTGCATTGATGAAAAGCGTCTACACTCTCCCAAACTCAGAATAACAATAGAAATACTTAAAACAAATAATGGGGTTTAACATTAAAAGGACGGTGTGAGTGCGAGAATTTAAGTAAAATGTAATTAACCCACGCACTCCCATATCTGCCAATAGTTATTCCCACACCTCGCATACATCCTGGAAGATTATGAATCAAATCTAGGTATTATAAAGAAAATAATATAGTCATTGAATGAGTGGCTTACTAAATCTCATTTAAGGGAGAGACTCATGAACGTAAAATTACATTCTTTATAAGGAATGGGGAGTATCATTAATTAAGATTTGCTTTGCTCGGTCGATGCTATGCAAGTCCATAAAATACGCAAATAAAACAATTTAAATTTGATATTAACCCAAGGTTTAGATCGAGCAATAAATTTAAATATACATTTTTAAAACATACATGATAATAAGTGTGGCGAGAAAAAGGGAGTTTGTTTTTGCTATAGCGGGTTTTAGATTACAAGAGCTCTTGGGTTAATTTTATTACCTTTCAGTTGCTTTGGTGGTTGAAACTGGAACACATTTCAGGAGTGGATAAGATTTAGAAGCATGTTAATTCAGTCTCTGTTTGCAGCAGCATAGGCAGTTCCTTAAGGCATATTGGTGATGCATCAGATGGTACATCAGCAGCGGCTAGCTATTTCCGAAAGGAAAATAGCCACGGTGCCGACTCTACTCAGTCATATTGGTGGTTCTATGATAGGTCAGCATTTTGTACATTTTCTTGAAAGCGGATTATTTAAGTCACGGATGGTCGGTCAGCAAAACATCAGGATCAGCATTCCGAAAATAATAGTTCAGACCGTCCGAATTCTCAGAATAAAAAAAATTATAACCTCAGAAAATAAAATCAAAACGCAAAATCAAACAGCAGAAAAACAGCATCAGAATCAGAATCAGCTTTTGTTTCTTCCTCTCTTAAACAAAAGAAAAACATTCAATATATACTGTTTATCTTATAAAAGAACCTGCCTTGGGGCATGACAAACCTTTAACCTTTTGCATTCTTATCAATTAGTTATTTCTTATCTGAACATCAGAAGGAATCCATTTTAAGGTTTTTTTTTAGTTTACAATTATAAATTCCAGTAAATGCTCAGATTGAAAGAAGATTAAAACATTTATTTCATTCTGTTGAAGACTTTTGCTAATTGGAAATTCCTAAGTAGACATACGAAGTGTGAATTTATAATCCAAAATGTTTTACTTTAAATCTATTATATTCTCAACCTAGCCTTATTTTATATTTATATAATTTTCAATGGCGGGAACTTTATAATTTTAGAAAAATATTAAATTATTTCACATTTAGATTGTAATTGCATGAATCCGTTTATAAACTACTTTTAATAATTATTATTTTACCTACAATAGAAAATAAATATTGCAACACAATATTTTTAAAATAAATGAACTCAACAACCACAATCCAATAATATAATTCCAATGATTGATATTAATATTTAACAGTTATCATCGTCTGTGTGTAGTTTTACCTATATAACCTTTTAAATGAATATGTAAACATGCACATACTCGACATTTATATATCAATAAAAATAAAGGGTTGAAAATTGGACTCCATGAGTAATAATGCCTACGTGGTTTATTTTAGGCGGGATTTTAGTATATAAATGGCCGTACAAACACTACGAACGATTTGGGATTCGAATTTAGGTATAAGGGTAGGTGAAATGTAAGAGAAAGGTGAAATGAAGACTTGCAGAGCAATCTTCCTGTTTCAATATATATATATGCTTTCCCATATATACTTCATGTCCATAAATTAAAAATCACGAATAAGTTTTAAATTTAAAAGTTTTTAAATAATTTAATAAATAAAAATTATATAGCTATTTTTATACACACACATAAATGTATACAATATAGTAATTTTAAAATTATTTTGGTAAATCAAATTAAATAAAAATATTTTCTGAAAAATTGTAAAAGCTAATTAATTCTAAATTTAGTTTTAAAAAGTAGATTAAACGCAAAAGATGTTTTCTTTTAACAATAATTAAAGATAGAAATGACATTCTAGGAATAAGTGAATTAAAATACTTGTAAACAAATTGATAGATTAAATTAAGGGGATAATTAATTGACATGATTTAATTAAAAAGACTGTTATTCCCACTCAAAGATAAGAACTTGCAATCCAAAGACAAGCGATGGATTCAAATTTTACAAATAAGATAGCTCCAAATCATATAAATAGTGCCGATATTATGTTCTGCTTCCATTATTCTTCATATGCTGTTATTAAGAGGATTATCATCCTGTTGTTTTTCCAGATGTATGATGCAAGAGTAGAGAAGCTATTATCTGCTTCACTCTTTCAAGCTGACAGAGGATAAGCTGGAAAAAGCCATCACTGAGTCCTATAAAAGAAGCTGTCTGCATATGAAAAAGCTACCAAATATGTGTCTGCTATACATTAGCCTATATAAATAATTCTGATATACAACACTAGAGAAAGAACCAGTTGCCAAACCAAGACTAAATTGATATCTAAGCAGCCAAAATAAATTTGAAATAGTGACTTAAACCTACCATCCATCATAACCATGGTTTAATAAAAAAAATGCTGCAAAAATAAACCAATACCAAAAAAACTGAATGTGAAATTTCATGCTGTAACAAGAGGTATGAACTTTAGATGAATTTTAATTAATCATTATTTATCTCCAACCTAGCAAAAATATTTTTATGAATAATTATTAGTTTAAATCTATTTATAAGCAGATATGGCAAGAGATTACTGTGTTGTATTCTTTAGCAAGCCATAATTGAATGTGTGATAATTTTAAAGCAATAATTTTATAATATTCAGTTAAAGTGTATTTTCATAATTTCTGATCATGCTATTAAAAATTTATGTTAATTAAATCAGTTATTTCCACTTTATTTAATATATATATATATTAAAGTGGTAAATTTATCAGTTATGAATGGAGTTCAATTGTGCTGCATAGACAAGATAGATTGAGGTTGTATATAATATGTTTCAGATTGTGTGAGCTGCACTTTTGTTTTTGAGGTAAAATTATTGATAAAAAAGAATGGCTGTCAATTTGGGTTATGCTAATTATATCTGGAATTCATTCTTATGTAACAGATTAGTAAAATGATTGTAAAACTATTTGCAACTGCTGGTCAGTTACTTTATTTATTTAAATAGTGATGTGCAGGAGATGAACAATTCCTGTTATATATTATTATCTATTTTATTTTCATACATGTCATATAGTGATACATTTGCAACTGCTTGTCATTAATATTTGGTATCAAATTCTCTAAGAAATTGTATGCAGTAGAAGTTTAATTCCTATCATATGCATATAATTTATACATATGTTTAGTCTTATGTATCAATTGTTTTAGTACAGATGTGATTTTTACAATTATTTCATTGTTTTAATTGCTTGCCAATATCATAATCTGAAATTGGGTACACAGTCAATTAGTTAAATCATTATTCATTGATAGTATTGTATTATCCTCATTTGGTAGGGTCATTTAGTCTTATAACAGTAATAATGAGAGGTGCAAGCAGTTAGATGTCTATGCAGTAGATTAGAATCCATTCAAAATCATCTAAGGATAATAATACCTGAATTAGAATTTATCAATTTAAAAACATTTAAGCTGCTGTATGACTATATCTGTGAACAATTTAAATTAAAATAGTGCTAATAGGATTTACAAATGTTTGTTTACTATGAAATAATTTATAAATCAATTAAATAAAGTTATGCCAATGTGTGTTATTTTGTATGATTTTGTATATATGTAAATAAATTGTGTTTGTCTCATTATTTTGGCAGTTTGTCATCATTAACTGAAGTAAAAGAGTTAAGAGTTTTTTTGTTTCTTCCTGACCTTAGCAGACTGTAAAAGAAAATATTATTAATCTATGACATTAGAATGTGGAATGCCTATGTGAATTTCCCTGGAATGATTTTCATGTGGGTTGTGCAATTCTGTCAGTTACAATACATGTATGTCTGTTTATATAAATAGTAATGAAGTTTTAAAAAAATCGTGCTGAAAGTTTGCTTTGAAAGTTCAAACGAAATTGCATTTCTATGTCTTTCCCTTTTTTAATAATTTTAGAATCATTGAACAAATAATTAAGGGAACCAAGCCACTTTCTTTCAGACTATGAATAAATAACACTCTGTATGCTAAGCAAAGGTCAAGAATTATGAAACCACCTATTCTTTTAACTTTTGCTGTTTATACGCTTATCCTTGTGAAAATTCGCAGTGAACTTTATATACCATATATTTAAAAACAATTATTCTAATGAGCTAATGCTAATTTGTTAGTATTAAATTATGTAGTCTAAATTATTATTTTTTGTTTATTTAAGAGTGGAATAACAATGGAAAAGTTTTTTATATAAAACAACATGTTCTGTCTTTTAGTGGATCAATACTCATTCACTCACCAGTACAATTAATTATTCAATCATTTATCTTTTAAAAGGACTTATTCAATCATTTATTCACACTCCTATATGCAAACACACACAAGTATCATTTCAAAATCTTTATAAAACAAATATTAAAAGTCATTACACAAAACATTTAAATTACAAAACATTAAAAATTGCATTGATACTGAAAAAGGAATTTAAAAAATGTAATGAATCTGAATCTTAAGGACAGATAATCAGTTTCAGTCAAATAACCAGGATGTGCTGATGAAAGAAAAATATTATAAAAAGATAATTGATTTAAGAAATGGCTTGTAATTAATTAATAAGATAATTTGAAGAACAATATATTAAATATATTAGTTTATATAATTTCAACAGTAAATCATAACTTTTTATATTGACAATATAAGGAAACTTTTAATAGAAATGTAAAAGAAAAAAGAAACAAAATGTCTTACTGATGAGACCATAAGCCAAAAGCAAGACTAGGAGTAGGATAGAAATTTAATAAACACTATAATTTAGCATCTATTAATTATGCAAGAATTTTCTTGATAGCAGAACTGAAGTGAATTTTCTCAGATTCAAAACATTAAGACATTTTTCTTAATTTTAGGACGATAGATTGACTATACAAAAAAAAGTAGCATGTGGATTCTGAATGAGATTTACATTAGATCAAAAAAATTCAGATCACTAGAACCAAGTAGAAAACTTTTTACTGTCAAAAGCTAGCTATAAGCCAAAAATTAATATGAGATATGAATAGGAGAGAATTGTAGGATTTTTTTAAAAAACTATCTTTTAGCATGAATAAAGTTTGCTATACAGAAGAAAATTTTTGAGTTACATTTACTTCAGTCTTGAAGAATGCATATATAAAGAATCAATAGGCAAATAATATGTGATCTTAGTCATTATTATATTAAATAAGTGATTTCTAGCATAAAGGGAAAGATAATGTTTGGAGAGAGAGTTGATAATTCATGTGGCATTTTCTTTAATCTTGTTTTGTAAGGTATTCTTCATTACAAGTGAGTCCATGTAAAATGGGAAGCCCAAGAAAGGAGTTGCCTTTCCCAGTAATATTTGAGTGTATGATTTGTTGCTTTATATAAACCATGTTGCTGTTTTACTCATGTTAAATCTAAGTTTATATGTGGCAGTATATTAATTTAAGATGTTTGCAATATGGGGAGATGCATGCAAGATGGCAGGAAAACTGTGACATCATTCATGTATACTATGCATGGGATATATTTATAAGTATGTATAATTTGGATGCCTGAAAATGTCCATTGTATTTGCTTTAATAGAGGATTTATGTAGAAAATGAAGAGCAAACACTAAGAAGTGAACCTTGGGAGATGGATTGCAGGGTAAATGATGGTGAACTTTTCCTCTTGAGAATGATCTGTATTTCTCTGCTCTGCAGTAAGTTAATAATTAAGTAAAGTAGAGTACTTGAAATGATACTGTTATCTAGTATATTAATCAGAATGAGAATAGAGATAAAGTCAAATGCAGAATCTATGTCTAGCTGAACTACAATCAGAGCATACTTTTTTCAGTCTTGAACTGAGTCCAAGACCACTTTAAACATCAACACAACTTGTATGATAGTAGAGACTTTTTGCAAACTGCATATTGGAGATTAGAGGAAGTATGTGTGACTCTAGATGATCTTTTACAAGTTTTTCCAGTACCTTAATTCCCAGCAGCTCCATGGAAATCAGACAAAGGTTGGTAATAATATTTTTGGCAAATGGCACAATTGAGATTGGATTTAGACCTTTCATGTTATATATCTTTTGGGACAGATAATTTGCCAGGTCACAGAGGTATAATGCAGTAAAGTGCCCTAAATGATCAAAAATAAAAGCAGGCATTCCACTGGAACCTGGGTAACATTAGTTATTTATAGTTATAAGTAAGCTTGTCAGCAAATTGTATGATTGGAATAGGGTATTGGTATCAGATGCTCCAAATAAATCTGAAGGTGGTATGAATGCATTGTTGATTTGTAACCTGTGCTTGAAATATTGGTTTATAAGATTAAACATGTTATAGCCTGCACACACATTACCTTCAACTTAGAGTGTCATAGGGACTTTTAGTATGGAAGGGTGGCACAAGAACTGGTAAGGCAAATCTTTTTTTAATGTCAGGATATTCTTTAAGTTGGTTGGTGATTTTTTGATAAGCTTGGAAAAGGGTGTGTGTAAACTGTTGATGTATATGATGTGCAGGCTTGATTAGTGTAATCCATATTTGCAACGCATCAACCAATGTCAAAAGTCAGGAAGGTGGAAGTGAATCACATGTGAGATGTTGGATATTGAACAATATTATATGTTTAAAGGTGTGAGATACCTTTGGACTAAATTAAGTTCTATTTGTTTCAATTTTTGCAACATAATATATGTTTTCCCACTGGGATATATGAGGAAAGAAGAATTTCAAATGATTTTATGCAAATGAATGGCTGTGATGTGTAGTTTATAAAGATTCAGGATGAGAGATTGTCCAGAGTTTTCAGAGAAAGGAGTAGGATTAAAGTCAAGTTGAATTAAGTAAGGTAGCATTGATGAGTAAAAGCAAAGATTGATGAGGCATGCCACTTATTATGGAACATGACAGAGTCAGAGTGGAAGGCAGAAAGCCTTGACCACTTATAAGTAATTAGATGAAGCCATTTTTCATTTAATTGATAATTAAAATTCTCGATTAAAACATTTAGATGAGGGCAAGAGGCAAGCAAAGAGTTAATTTTTAGAATAATGGTTGAAATAATGGTAGTATCAGAAGGGATATATACAAATATAGTATTTAGTGTTGTAATATGGCTGTGAAATATAGTGATCCAGAGATCTATGTAAATAATCATAAAAGATGAGAATGGGCAGTCAGGAGTAATAACAATACAAGTTCCAGTTGATACTGAAGATGTGTCCCTGGAGCAAGCACAGAAGCCCTAGATAACAATAAGCCAGTATATGGTTTTAGAAGGGACCAGCTTACCAAAAGATTACTGTGATATATATGCAGTTTTATTAATATGCAAGGAACTGCAGACAAAGGCACTGTGTCATGTATATAAAGTACTTATAGATATCAGCTGGTTTTAAAGATAAATAATTTTTTGACTAAATCATTGAACTAAAACTAGAGTAATGAAAGAAATTTAAAAATGATCATTTTCAGTTTTATTTATTAAAAATAGGACTCTTTAATAAAAATAATTAAAATCTGCAATTTAAAAGTAAAACATGTAACTAATTTTTGCTTAAATTATAAGTCTAAAAACAAAGGATTGATTTATAAATGATTTTATTTTGAAGTTTAAAAAAAGGAGAAATCTTTCTAGTTTGAAAAACAAAAAATCTTGCTATAATATTTTCAAAGACTTTTATAATTAATCATGAATAAGCTAAAAAAAACTTTTATGAACTGTCAAAAAAGTAATATTTTTTAAAGAAAACTTTTACTTACCATAAAGAAAGAGACTAATTATTAGCTTTAGTTTGGATTATCTATATTTTGTATATACACACCTGTGCACTTATGTATTATAAAAAATGAATTTAATTGTTATTAGTTTAACACAATTCTGATATGTAATTGTAATTTATGTAGCATGTCTGTGCTTATGTAAATGAATTTTATGTAGACATGTATATATGATAAAATCAATCATTTATGCATTATTAAAATGAATTATTGAATTTTATTATTAGTTTATCACAATTTTGATATGTACTTTTTTATACAGGCATATCTGGATGCTGATATATATATATATATATATATCAGCATCCATATATATATGTACATATATATATATATATATATATATATGTTTTATGTAAGCCTATTGACATATTGGTAAATCACAATGTGATAGGTTATTTATTGTGATACCTTATTACTTTTTGTATTAATCAAACTCAGAATTCCAAATTTGTATTCATAGCATACTAAGCAGACTTTAATTTCATTTTAATTGTTATTATAAATTGTTATTTTATTGTTAAAGTTGTTCCAGTGGATTTACTCTATCCTAAAATGGTTTTAGAATATTATATGTTTGTATTATACATCTTGCTCACAGTAACAGTTATAGAGTTTTTTTCACTTAGATGGATTCATGCATAATGGTCTGTTATATAAAAGGGTTTTAGATTTAGTGTTTATGGCCATTCAGTCAATGATGATTTCATTACTTCTTTGATGCCGTATGGTGGAAAGGAGGTATCCTGTAAAGTTCATGTAGTACATTTCATTTTAATCATTTATTTAGAAATTAAATTTATAGTTGGGCAGTACATTAATGGTACTAAGTGGCCAAAGCATTGATTATGATCAGCATGTTTTAGTATCCCAGCATTATTTCTTTGTTGTATTATTATGGATTAGCACTCAACTTTGTGCATCCAAATTATTGTTTAAATAGTATGCCCAAAGATTGGCAAGGGCTAAATAATTAGACTGGTCTTCAGTAAACCACATTGCAAATTCAGTCACAAGATTGACTGTTGTTGTTTTATTGTAGATCATTCATGATGTTAAATGATTATTGCTTTTGTGTAATGGTTGTAAACTTACAGTTGACATACTTATAGTTCTGTGCTGATCTCTCATGCTCCTCATAATCATTATATTATGATCATTATACATTCATCACCATTACTTTTATATTTAATTTTATATTTTATTTATTTGGGGATGATTATGGTTTCCATCTTCTCATAATTTACCCCTAATGTGATATACTGTTACAAATGGCTACCCAATTATGGGAAATTGTAATCTCAGATTCTCTCCTAATCTATATTTTCTATACTGTTATAATTGATGACCCAACTGTGGGTTCATTGATGGGCAGGTTCTGGTGATCAGTGACCATATAACTTGAATCTCAAAAATACACCTGAAAAACAAAATTCTGTATTTTTATGCAGAAATAATTTAAAACATATTGCTGTGACATTTAACAAAAGTATGGAGGATGAATGTTATAATTTGATTATAAATTAAGAAGCATTAATGTTTATTTAAGATTATCCCATTTAAAGTTGAACAGAAAATTAAAGCATTATTTTGGAGATTGGATTGAGTTTTTGACTCTTGAAATTTGTTTAGATGTATTTTCAGTTTTGATGTTGGATGGACAATTTTGTTCTTGGCTTGAGGATGTAATGTTTTCATGCAATTCCATGGGGTATTCTTTTTCAGACATTGCTCCAACTCTCTTTTAGATTTTAATATTTTTATGGTTCATCATGATTCAGTTAACATAGTCCTGCCATGATCCCCAGCATCTAATTCTCCAAGAAAAGGAGCAAGGCATAATTCTATATTTATAGCCTCTAAGCTTAAAAGGAGCAGTGGAAAGTTCTGTATTTACCAGACCCTAAAACTCAAAAAAGCAGGTCTTTGCAAAGATTTATGCCTTCTTTTTATTTTGAATTGTGGTAGCTTATTATGATTAAACTGAGATAGCTCTCTTGGTGTTTATGATGCATTATGTACTTATAATCCAGTGACTGAATTCTTTATATATCAGAATTGCAGGTCACACAATTCATTCTGTTAGCTGTCGCTTGCCTATCAAATCTCTAAAAAAAATTGATGAGTACATAGTTTGAGATATGAACTTTGCATTAATTGTACATGCATATTATGTAAAATATTGTTAGGTTAGTGTTCATTAATTTTTTTTCCTTTTCTCCATGATGAGGGATATGAAATGGTCATGTGTCTCATGGCATACAACATAGTAGTGTGGTATGAATGTATATATATAAACTTAAAAGAAAAAGTAGAAATAAACACAAACAAAAAAAATTTTGTAGATATTTTCTATGTTAAACTGGAATAAAAGTTAAGGATTAAATAATTTTGGATTTAAAAAAATTATTATATATTAAACATTTAAAAAGGAATAATTAATATTTTATTAATTCTGATTTTGAACTTAAAACAAGCATGTTTTTATGTTACAATAGATATACCATTAATTATAAAAATCCACTACCTATTTTGATAACATTAAAAACTTTTTCAATTAAGACTTGTATCACACATTTTGGTAAAAATCCTACAAAGTTGTTTTTGAAAGAATTAAGGTGAAATGAAAAAAGTCATTATTTTTTTTCAATCAAAATAGAGAAAACACTTTTAATTACTGTGTTTTTTTAAAATTCCACCCTGACTATAAAAAGGTTGGAGAAAGATTAGAGGAAGTTTTAGCTTTTACACATTATAACAATATAATAACTATGAAATTATAACTGAAGGCAAGAGACAGTGTATCCAGCCACTGTTACTTCACAGTGGTAGTTTAGATTCACATGGAAGCAAGTTCCAGCTTTTATGTAGTTTCATAGCTCATATATGCATTATTAGATAGCATAGTGACTGAAGAAATCTCACTGCAGGCCAAAAGTCACCATATTATATCTTTCCCAAAAATGACAACAAGCCAGTCCATGGTTTTACAGGGGACCAGCTTACCAAGAGAATACCATGCTATATACAGTTTTATCAATGTGCAAAGTAGCACAGACAAAGGTATTGTGTCCTGTATATAAAGTACTTATAGATATCATCTGGTTTTAAAGATAAATAACTTTTGATTAAATTATTCAATTAAAACTAGAGTAATGAAAGAAAATAATAAATCAGTTTCCAAATTTATTTATTTTGAGGGAAACTCTTTAATGAAAATGACAGTTAAATTTTCTAATTTAAAAGTAAAACAAGTAAATCATTTTTGCTCAAAATATGGCTAAAAACAAAGGATTGATTTATAAATGATTTTATGTTGAAGTTTAAAAAAAAGTAAACTCCAAAAATCTTTCTAGATGGAAAAACAAAAGAACTTTCTGGAATATTTTTAAAGATGTTTATTAATCAAAAGTAATGTAAAAAAAGAAAAAAAACTTTTATGGTCTGTCAAAAAAGTAATATTTTTTAAAGAAAACTTTTACTTACCACAAAAAAAATAAGAGGCTAATTAATAGCTTTAGTTTGGATTATCTATATTGCGATATCTACATAAATGTAGGCTCGCATGTATATATTATTGATTCTCAATAATATTAATAAAGAGAAGGGTTTCGTTAAAAGAAATAAAAAAAAAAAAGAAAGAAAAAATTTAGTTAAAAGGATTCTAAAAACTTATTTTAAAAGAAATTAGAAAAGCTAAATAATGATGAAAGATTAGAAAGGAAAGGGGAGGGGTGTAAAACTGAACGCGTCTCTTTCTTTCTTTGTTAAATAAGAAAATCACTTGTAAAAAGAACGAAAGAATAATTATAATTGTGAAATTAAAAAAAGTAAACTTGTACCAAATTTCCAAATAGATTGGTACAAGATAAAGTGAGAGAAAGGAATGTTGCAATTAGTAACATTCAATATTTAAAAGAATGAAAGAAATTAATTATAATTGTAAAATTAAAAATGTAAACTTGTACCAAATTTCCAAATAGATTGGTACTAGATAAAGTAATGGAAAGGAATGTTGCAATTAGTGGCATTCAATATTAAATGTATCAAAAGAATGAAATGAAAATTGTAATTAGAAATTGGAAAAATGTAAACTGTATAAAAAAAAATTCCAGATAGATTGGTAAGATAAGAATGAAAAGGAAAGAGGCAATTAGAGACATTCGATAGCAAGACAGCGAGAGAATAAGCAGAGCTGATTTAGAAGTAACCGGTTGTGTTTTTTTGCTGGCTAGAATTTAACAAAAATAATAATAGAAGGGTACGCTGACATGGAGGGCTAGTGGCAAACACCGGGCGTTTGCTCGGTTTACCTCCGTCTAACCATTCGCTCACTACTTATAACAACTACTCTTTCCCTACGTGTGCTCTTCCGATCTACAGAACCAGATCTGCCTGGAGATTCGAAGTAGAATGTTGAAGGGATGAAGACCGACTAAAATGTGGAATTAGAAAGGAAACAAACCCACGTCAAAAGACTATAAACTCTCACTCCATTCACTGGAACGTCTGGAAAAGCGAGCAACCATCTCTGCAAAAGAAGGGAAGGTTTTCCCCCTCGATGGTTGATCCGACATTGGAAAAATCATACCTAGGTAACTATTAATACATGCATGTCAGAATTAATTTGAAATAAGAAATCAGTCAGAACTAAATTATTAAAGAGTTGCGCAACACTTCGAACAGTTATCATTAAAAGAACTTATGATTGTAATCTATTAATGTATGAGAAGGTAACAATTGAGTTACGATAATTTATTTAATGTTTCATTTGAATTATATTCTTTATTGTATATTTATGTATTTATTATGTTAGTGTGTGGATATATATGTGTGTTTTAGGATTTTATTATTAATTAGAATTAGCGAATTGCAAATTAAATTTTATTTATAAAAGGAAGTACTTAGTCATTTGCGTTTTCTTTTCTCTACCAAGCGAATAACTACTTAGAGTGAATTAAAATTAAATCAGTGAGCTAACAAGTTGATTAATTGAGAAATAAAATAAAGTAAGCTAAATGGATAAATAAATCCAGTCTGTATTGTAAATAGAGTAAAGGAAGGAAGTGCTATAATTTATATTCCTGCTGTACCGTGATAATTCCGGGAAATTTTATAAATATTCCAGGCGCTGGGCAGAACTAATTATTCGATACAAATAATTTGCCCAGCAGAGAAGAAGCGTTTAATTGGGAAATATAATGCTGGGATGATATTTTATTATGTCAGTGTTCAATTAAGAATATATACTCGATTTTAGGGTGTATATTGGCTTCTTGCTTGTGGTAATCATCATCATCGGTGGTTAACCGGTCGATCACATAATTAAGTGCGGCTGGGGTCTTTAACCGCACGGCGGTGGTGTTACAATATTTTGTATATACACATATACATGTGCACTTATGTATTATAAAAAAAGAATTGAATTTTATTAATAATATATCATAATTCTGATATCATTTTAGTTTATATAGCATGTCTGTGCTTATGTAGGTGAGTATCATGTAGACATATATATATATGTTAAAATCAATCATACTTTATGCATTATTAAAATGAATTATTGAATTTTATTATTAGTTTATAACAATTCTGATATGCAATTTTTTTATACAGGCATATCTGTATGCTGATATATACATGTTTGATGTAAACCTATTGACATATTGGTAAATCACAATGTGTGCATTTATATAGTGATATATATATAATTCCCATGTGCAGATTTGATTTTATGTTGAATAACTCACAAATGATTTTGATTCTACTCCAAATTTAGAGACATTTCTCTCCAGAAACATATTTTCCTATGGTTGAGTTTAATTGTATTCTGGATTATTAGAGGTTATTTTTGTTATTGTTCTTTTAATTGGCAAATGATTGAATGCTTACTTTATGAGGCAGATCTTGTAATTGACTCTGCATTGCATATGTTTAAAGTTAGCTTAGTCTGTTTTATTATTGTTTATTTTTAAGCCAAAATTAATGTGCACACACCTTGATGTAGCCAACACATACATAATAAAATCATATAATGATATAGTTATTAAGTGATAGTCTTTAGAGATGATACTTAATTAAATAATAATGTTTTGTCACTGTTATTATTAAAGAAGCTACCTGATGTCAACTATTAAAAGGTATGCCAACATGTAATGGTAATTTAAGTTTATGTATTATAATTGAACTGTTAATAAATTTGTTTGTTTGTTATTAGATTAATCATTTACATTTGTTTACTGTTGTCTGCTCTTGCCAATTAATATCTAAATAATCTCTGTTTTCCATGACTTAGAGACATTAAAATATCTATTTGTAATGGTATGTGGCTGTGTAATTGTTTATAGTTTAAGATACTCACCAGTAAAACTTTAATATGATATCTCTTGAGAAAACATTTTAGACTATAAATCTAGGGCACCCTCTGGTTCTGGATACTGATCATGCCGAAAGAAGAAGACTGTTCATTACAATATATATATACACACACATACAAAACTAGAAAATGATGTGTTTTTTAACTTAAAAGTATATTGCTTATTTAATTTTTTATATTGAAATAGTCATTAATATAATAAAAATGAATTATTATTAAATAATCGAAAAAGTATCCTATTTTATTTTGATATTAAACAAATATTGGACAATGTTCAATCTAATACAGTATTTTGACCTATTTAAACAATTTTTGAAACTGTTTAATAGAAATTATATGAACGTTTCATTTGGTAGGGCTCTTTATAAACAATTATATGATTGTGATTAGACCCATCCTACTCTTAAAATATTCTACATTTTCTTTACATAAATTTTTATTTTTCCCCATTATTTAACTCCATCTTGTATAAATTATTTATTTCATCATTACCATGCTAAATAATAGAGTTATAAGCTTGCACAATTTCTTACAAATAGTTATTGTCCACAAGTAAAATTATAGTTACCCATTTTTTAAAGAATTATATTTAAAATATTTTTTTACAAGTCTTTAGGTATGGATTTAAGCCAACAAAAGGCCATTTAGAGACTTTATATAATTTAATATAGTATGAAGAAATATATGTTAGAAGTAATAAGAAGGCATTGAATCAAAATGCATGAATGTCATTGAAAGAATTAGAGACTGAAATGCAGTTAGTCTGAAGATTTTGTTAGAAGAAATAATACTAGATTACACATGAAATCTTAAACTAGTTTCCAAGATATTGTAAAAGATCTAGAAATAAATCATGTATGATATGAACGAATGAAATAATGAAGTTTGATGTGATGTAAAGAAAGGCTATAAATCAAAGAAAGTGGGTTACACTTCAAGATATATTTATCCCACAGTAAATCAGTAATGTTGAAAATGATAATGATGATTCATTATTTGTATATTTCCACCTAATTTTAGAGAAATAATATTTCTATTTCTAAAAATTTTTTGACAAGTCTATTTGGATTTTATACAACCACAATATTTACATTTTTAGAATTCTGAATTTTAATTTTCTAATTTTATTTAAATTTTTCATTTATAAGTATCTATTCTTAAGATATTATTCATTCTAAATAAATATATGATATTCTGGGAATTAGTTTTTATTTGTAATTATTTGTTTTTCCTTAAAATTATTTTTAAAATGTTGATTGTTGTTTTTATTTATATTTTCTCTTAAATTCAACACCATTGTTAGAGTTGTACTTATGAATTGTAAAAACTTTTTCTTACATTCAATTAAAGGCAATATATTTTTTAATAAAGAAGCTTTAACTATACTTGCATTCAGCAACCTTTTAGATATTGCGACTACTAACTTAATTTTTAAAGGTACAAATTAATACGAGCATTGAGTATGATATACATATATATTTATTTATATATTAATAATTTTAACACAAGAGGGTGCCTTAGTCAAATTTGTTGCCTAATCAATTGTACAGAATTCTGTATTCTTATTTTGTTAATTTTTCTATTCCACTGACTGAGTAGGAGTTAATTAAACACCTTTGAAGTAAATGCTTTGCAAGTCCCAGTAGTATTAGCAATATAAAGTTCTTGTTCTATTTTACATATAATAAATACAGCTTAAACAAATATTACTTTTCATTTAAAATTTGTATTAAATGAGCTTAGCTAATTTAAATAATATCTGAATTACTTTGCAGACTATTAAAATTACATTATAGACCTGTTTCCAATAGCTGGTCTATATATATATTGTTTAAATAAACTGTTAAAATTCACCAAGTAAACTAACAATTTTATAATGCTTAGTCTCTCATTACTAATACTTTTCTTATAAATTAACAGAAATGCATTAAGATTATTCAATGTTAATTTCTATATTATGCATTAGTAGATAGATTAATTTCAACATCCAATGTACATCTATTTTTTAGAAACTCTAATTAATATCACTCTTACATTTCATCAACAGACCCCTAAAATAAATTTCAACCAACCACGTCTCTTCAGTACGTTTAGCACCATGAAATCTTCACATTCCATATTCTTTGTCATAATGAATATAACTTTCAAATGTAAGAGCAATCTGAAATTAATTGTAATTTATAAAAAGTATAAGATCTTGACATATACGTACAAAGTTATGGATAATGAAAAAGAATAAATGGTCATACATCTATATAGCGAAAATTACAGATATATTCAAACTTTTTTAAATTTAATATTTGTATCTGAATAAATAAAATACTTTAAAACAATTTGTAATCTAATAAAGAATGATTGATAATAATTTATATATTTATTAAAAAGTGGTTCGGAGTTTTTATTTTGTTGTTGTTGTTGTTATTGCTGCTGTTGTATTTTTAATTTTACATCTCGTTCAGGAATTGTACTATTAATTATTAAATTTCAATATAAGCAATTGCAAATCTGCATTCTAGGAATACATATAGACATAAATCTAAATCATTAATCAGAGACTGATTTAAGCTTAATGCTAAATGGCTAAATTATTATTATTTCTACTAATATTTAATTATATTAAAATATACTTATCAAATAATATTTTTAATATAGTTTAAATCTGAAAATTAACTACATTATTTAAATTAGAATAAAAATGTCGGTAAAGTCACAGTTTCTCATATACTTGGAAAACACTTCATTATTATTTTTAAGATATTAAAATGGGAGGATAATTATTATATTTACTTTTATTATTAGGAATGTATATTATTTTGTATAAATATAATAAGTCATTAATTAAACTGTGAGTCAATAAATTCTAAATAATAAATTAAATATACTTTCCACTTGATCAACCAACTGAAGTCTTGCAGCGGTCTGTGGAAGCATTAATAATACTAGTGGCTAAGCTATCAAATCATCATTTCATCGATAATTAAATTATTTGAAATAGTATATATATATTTAAAATCTAATCATATCATTATAAAATAAATTATGATGAATTATTTTTCAAACAAAAAAATTTTGCAACGACATTAACTTAATAAAATAATTTATTACAATTTGATTTACAAGTATCAAATATTCTGTATGCATAACTTTCACGTCATCTACTTCAGGCAAATGCATTAATGACTGTTATTAATCAATAATTAGACTAGATATTATAATATAAAGAATTTGTTAAAGCATTATGATATTAGCTAAATGTACTGCATTTAAGAGCTTAATAAATTATAATGATCAGGTGTTCATGATTTGATGATATACCTTGTCAGGAGACAGAAAATAGAAATAACAAATAATATGCAATAATTATTAGAAAGAAAATAAAAGAAATGTTTTTTAATGATACAGATAAAATTAAAATAAGCAAAAAATTATTTAATAGTCATCTGTAGAGAAACAGTAGATGATCAACCTTGTCATTTATATAGTGATGAGATTTTACCATTTTTCCATCTTTATATCCAACTAAAAATAGTTAGATATCTATTTATTGACCAATATTATTTAATGACCAGTATTTTCTATATGTCATTTGCATAAAGACTTACTGTAAGCATATTTGGAATCTGAAAATAATTTCCAGTTTTATCTAGCTGGTATTTAAATATATTGTGGGTATCATAGATAGATGCATCATCATTATTCCATGAGGTCATACAACATAAATAGAAAATAAATATAAATTGTACATGTGTATTCTTAACTGTATACATATATATTCAAGGATAACTATTAATCTAAATATATTATCTATTTTTTTTTTAAAGTTTTAACTGTAAATTAGATCTTAGCATTGTTTGAACTTCTTATAATCAATGAGAATGTGAGAATGAGTTACTGGAGTTTATTACCAATCCCTATATATACAAAAACAATTTGATTGGTGGTAAAAAAAAATTAAAAGTGAATTTTTTAAATTGAATTTCAATTAAAGCTTTTGAAAGTTGTAGTGAATTTTTCTACGGAAGCACTCATTCCGTTCAATACCTGGACGCTTTGTTCCTGATATATATATTAAATAAGAAAATTCATTTCAGAATGCATGAATTATTGAATCTTTATACATCATTTATTTATGCATTCATATTCTTTTTTATCTAATCTATAGGAGACTATAAATTATTCATTTACACCAATATTAACAGAAAAGAGAATATAGGTGACTTCTTTTCAACTATGCATATTATCTGTAAGGTAGACAGCAGTTTTACAAATTTTATAAGTATGTTTTTATGGCTAAAATATGATTCTTATATAATCACCCAAATGTGATTTAAATTACATATTCAGATAAGACGTCAATTGAAAGAAACTTTCATTTCTCTTACATTAATTTTTCTTTATCTTATTCATGAATATTTGGTTGTTCCTCCAAATTTGATTGATTGAGAAGACTTGCAATACACAAATATATTAACACTAGTTAGACTCATATCATTACAATATATTGTACCGCTAGGCAAGGTACATATTTGTAATAATTGTTGTCTAAAAAATTATTAAAATAAAAATTTTCATAAATAACTCAAAAAGTTTTAAACTTGATTAATAAATAATAAAATCAACAAGTGGTCCATACATAACTGAATTAAAATATCTCATTTGAGGAAACAAAGAAAATCTATAAAAGTTTAAAGAGATATTCATATACACATCATTTATCAGTAAAAGCTACAATTAATTAATTAGAAGGGGGGTAGAAAATATAACTTAGAAAAGTTAAAAGTAATTGAATTTCAAGTAATTAAAAGTTTAATCTGTGACAGTTAAAAAATAAGTCTTTTACATGAAAGTAAAAATACTTTCATTTCATTTAAATTATTAAAGGAAAAAAAAGGGAAAGAAATCTTAAAAATAAAACTAGAAATCTTTTTTCATTTATTTAAAATAAATAAGATTGTAAATAATGAATTGATTGTAAACATAAAGGAAGGGTTAAATGTGTGTGTGTTGATAAAATAAATGTGTACAGGTTAAAAATATTAAAAATAAATGAAAGTTAAATATTAAAAAACAAATGAAAGCATATAACTGGAATGTCTCCCAAAGATTTATATACAATCATAAGCTATATAAAAACAGAATTAGCAATGGCTAGTAAGTAAAAACAGGATCAATTAATTAATCAAAATCTTATAAAAATTTAATCAAAAGCAGTGGACTAAATTCAACAATGGATATAACTGGCAGATATAGAAACTAATTAAGAAACATGATAACAGGTCATCACATAAATAGTTAGTTTTTTATCATTCAATCAGTTGGGTTTACAATCAGTTTTTACAATGAGTCTTCAGTCAGTTTGTCATGTATCCAGAGTTAGTGTTTTTTCATAACAATGCAGTATTAGCAGCAGTCTAAAGCATAGTTCAGACTCCAGCCTTAGTCTGATGGAACATCAGCAACCTGCCCAATAAAAGTGATACCTGCCTAATAACTTGAAACTTTCAGAGATATCTAGCTGTCTTGAATAATAGTATCATTAAATAGTAATCATAGAAACCTCCACAAAAACCTAAAATGCAACCAGTTGGAAAAACTCACATGAAGCAGTAAACAGCAAAAATTCAACATCCAAAATCCTATAGGTAATAAAAACATTTTCTTATTCCATTTCTGATATTAAAGTAGCCGTTGCAATAATTTGAAGCCTCCAGAGTCAATAAAACAAATGAAGTCTATAGCATGCATAAAATGAACTACTTATGTGCATGTTTAAATGTTTTATGTTTATTTAATGCTCCTTGTTATATTATATTGCATGATTTATTGAGAGTGTATGTAGTTATAAAAAATCATTGTTTAATTTAAGTAAGATTTTATAATAGTAGTTTTCAAATTATAATAGTAAACATTTTGTTAAAATAAATTATCTTTAAACTTAATATTTGTCAGTCAATTCTTTTACCACTAATTAAAGCAGTAATGTATTATGTTATTCTTTTGATTGAGCTGGTTGGGATTCCTTGGGTGCTGAATTAGTTTACCATTATTCAAAGCACATTAACTACTGTTGTTAACTGGCACCTGGAGTTTTTCCAAAACAAAAAAAATGCTTTGAATGTTAGGTGTTGAATTATGCAGCTGAAAAGATTTATGTCCTTCAAACATGGTCACAGTTATATATTTTATACATAGCTCTGGCTTGGTAACAGATACCCTCTGGGTATTGTGCTTCTGTGCCTAAGGGGCCATATGAAGCAATAGTTAAATTGCATTGGTGTAGATCAAATTAACAAAAAATAATTGCATCATATTTTTTTGGTATAAAAGTAAGTCTTACAATATTGTTTCACAGGTTTATATTTCATAATGTTATTTTATTAAAAAGTTAAAGTTCATGATAGATTTTGTTTCCCCAAGAGATATATAGCACCACCTGGTTCAATTGGTTTTTCCCAATGTGGGAGCAGAACTGCCATAAATGACAGTTTATTAAATATTTTTTTCTTGTTTGAAAATAAAAATGTAAAGAAATGCTAAATTGCATAATTGTATTTAATAAAGTGGTATAATTAAAATTAAGAATTGACTGAAACTATTTTTTTCTTTAAATGAAAAGAGAGAATTAAAGACAGTTGGATATTTGGGGTGGAGTTAAGGTATTGAGGATGGGTAGAAAGAAAGGACAGGGGGTGGAGTCAGTTATATGTTCTGTTTCAAAAAGAAAATAAATAAACAGTATTTGAATTTATTTTTATTGAAAGCATTAATCAAATAGTCATTGAAAAAACAACCTTGATATAGAAATGTTGTGTCAAAAATGATGGAAAAAGAGAAAATAAACAGAAATTCAGGCAAAGTCAACAAGAACTCAAAATAGAAATGATTAAAAAAATGAAGGCAATGAGACATGAGATAACATGAAAGGTAAAGGAGTGAGAAATCTTAGAGTTAGATTTTGTTAAAAAAAGTCAGGAAGTTGAAAAGGAAGTCGAGATAGTAAGAGATGTAAGTGAAGGGAAGGATGAATTAGAAAATGTAGATCAAGAGATAGTATAACAAGATAGCTTTAAGGATAGCAATTTGGAAATGAACAAGATAGAAGATAACATAAAAGAGTTTTCACAAGGAAATAAAAATGAAAAGATTAAAATAAATGTTTGTTTTAAATGTAGATTTAAAACAAAGAGAAAGAGCAGGAAAAAATATTCTCAGTTTGAAGAACTCCGGAGTTTTGCTAAGTATAAAAGTTTTTTAATTTATGAAGCAGAAAATAAGATGGAATGAGAAAGAGACTAGGCAAAATGAGAAAGAAACAAGACAACAAATTATAAGTGAGGGATAGACAAAATGGGAAAGTTAATTTATGTTATAGAGTTAGTAGAAAGATAGAAAGAGCTGCCTAATCAAGTTTAGGAGTTAATTAATCTGACAGACTAATAAATAGAAAGAAACAAAAAATCGAAAATGGACTATGAGTTAGAATAAAAAGTTTGACATAGGTGATAAACTTGAATCTGAAAATTTCTCTATTTAAAACTAAAATAATAAATTTTAAAAAAAGGAAGGAAATGATGAGTTGTTTTCCTAAAATAATAACAATGAGGCTTCACTGGATAAAAGATTTTTTTTTCATGTGCATATTAAAAAGAGAAAAATGTTCATAAATAAATGGGTCAAATTAATAGTTTAAAGTAATGTGAGGATTAAGAAAATGAATAAAATAACGGAAATACATAGAATAAAATCAAGCTAAATAAATATATAATATATGTAGAAAAATAATAAAGTAGTGTAATAAAATAAAATAGTTGTTTTTTTAATAGACACAGGTTAATAAAAGAAAGTTAAATAAATATGTTAAAACTATGTTCATAATGGTTTAAAATAATATTGTACAGTTAATATAAATAAATAATATAAATGAAATGTAAATCTAAGTTTAAGTTAGGAGTGTATAAGAGATTGTAATTAATTGAAAGGAGGGTAGCAAGCATAGAACTGGGTTTTAAGAAAGGTTAAAGCTGTTGGCTGGATGAAGTTAGTACCCATAATGGACTGTCAGGGATCACTTCTCAGGGGAGAGTTGCCATTCTCTTTAAACATGCACACTGGAAACAATCAGAGTAAACCATGAATCACTTCTTTGGGAGAGAGTCCCCATATTTCATATTATTTCCAAAGCATAAGTCGAATTGGACAGTAGATTAATCCTACCAGTCACAGAGATTTTTCCAAAGTTTGGTAGAAAAACCAGCGAATAAAAATTCATGTTAAATATGAGTAAGTCAGTATAAGCCAGGAACTCTGCCGTCATTTAAAATCCCTGTATCACAAAAAATAGTGCTGTCCTGGAGGTCATCATTCAGTACAAGATTAATGTAAGCAATGTCAGCAGCATTAGAGAAGAGAAAAGCATGGTCAAAACAGATTGCTCTCGGCATGTATAGTCCAGATATAAAGAAAGTAAACTTTGAGAAATAAAAATTAATGTAAATAGTTCAGATTTAATAAAGAAGTTATCAGAGATAAAATGGTCAAACTGACACATTTTACTCTTGTCAGAGGAGTGGTGTAATGTACCACTAGGCATGGTACATAGTTGTAATAATTGTTGTTTAAAAAATTATAAAAATTTTCATAAATAACTCAAGAAGTTTTAAACTTGATTAATAAATAATAAAATCAATAAGTGGTCCATAAATAACTGAATTAAAATATCTCATTTGGAAAAAAAAAGAAAATAATCTATAAAATTTTAAAGAGATATTCATATACATGTATTTATCAGTAAAAGTTACAATTAATTAATTAGAAGGAGGTAGAAAATGTAACTTAGAAAGGTTAAAAGTTGTTGAATTTTAAGTAATTAAAAGTTAAAGCTATGACAGTTAAAAAATAAATCTTTTACATGAAAGTAAAAATAATTTCATTTTGTTTAAACTATTAAAGAAAAGGGGTGGGGAAGAAATCTTAAAAATGAAACTAGAAATCTCTTTTCATTTATTTAAAATAAATAAGATTGTAAATAATAAATTGATTGTAGACATAAAGGAATGTTAAAATGTGTGTGTGTTGATAAAATAAATGTGTGTGGGTTAAAAATAAATGAAAGTTAAATATTAAGAAACAAATGAAAGCGTAAAATTGGGATGTCTCTCAAAGATTTATATACTATCATAAGCTATATAAAAACAGAATTAGCAATGGCTATTAAGTAAAAATCCATAAACAACAGAATTAGCAATGGCTACTAATTAAAAACAGAATCAATTAATTAATCAAAATCTTATAAAAATTTAATGAAAAGCAGTGGATGAATTTCAACAATGGCTACAGCTGGTGGATATAGAAACTAATTAGGAAAATGACAACAGGTCATCACATAAATAATCAGTTTTTTATCATTTATTCAGTTTGATTTACAATCAGTTTTTACAATGAGTCTTCAGTCAGTTTTTCATGTATCCAGAGTTAGTGTTTTTTATAACAATGCAGTGTTAGCAGCCATCAGAATCATATGGCCAGACTCCAGCCTTAGTCCGATGAAACATCAGCAACCTACCTGATAAAAGTGATGTCTGCCTAATAACTTGAAACTTCCAGAGATATCTAGGATGTCTTGTATAATAGTGTCATGAAATATCAATCATAGGAACCTCCACAAAAACCTCAAATCCAACCGGTTGGAAAAACTCATGTGAAGCAGTAAACAGCAAGAATTCAACATCCAAAATCCTATTGATAATAAAAACATTTTCTTATTCCATTTCTGATATTAACATAGTCATTGCAATAATTTGAAGCCTCCAGAGTCAGTAAAACAAATGAAGTCTATAGCTTGCATAAAATAAACTATTAATGTGTGTGTTTAAATGTTTTGTGTTTATTTAACGCTTTTTGTTGTATTATATTATATGGTGTGATTTATTGAAAGTGCATGTAAATATAAAAAATCATTGTTTAATTTAAATAAGATTTTATAATAGTAGTTTTCAAATTATAATAGTAAACATTTCTTTAAAATAAATTATCTTTAAACTTAATATTTGTCAGTCAATTCTTTTACCACTAATTAAAGCAGTAATGTTTTATGTTATTCTTTTGATTGAGCTAGTTGGGATTCATTGGGTGCTGAATTAGTTTACCATTATTCAGAACATGTTAACTGCTGTAGTTAACTGGTATCTGGAGTATTTCCAAAACAAAAAAGTGCTTTGAATGATAGGTGTTGAATTCTGCAGCCGAGATCTATGTCCTTCAAACATGGTTGCAGTTATATATTTTATTGATAGCCCTGGCTTGTTCACAGGTACCCTCTGTGTATTATGCTTCTCTGCCTAAGGGGCTGGTATGAAGCAATAGTTAAATTGCATTGGAGTAGATCAAATTAAAAAAAATAATTGTATCATTTTTTTGTATAAAAGTAAGTCTTACAATATTGTTTCACAAGTTTATATTTCATAATGTTAATTTATTAAAGAGTTAAAGTTCATGATATATTTTGTTTTCTCAAGTGATGTATAACATTCCCTGGTTAGTTATATATATATAGTAATAACAATAAAAATATAAAGGAAATTAACTATTATATACAGTCTACAATCTGCAGAAGTATTTTTGGTTAATTCCTTAACCTTCCTCAATGGCCGTTAAATTCAAAAAATTATAATAAAAGAAAAATTAAGGGCAATTTTAATAAATAGAAATAAAATGAATATAATTAAAAGATAATAGAAGCAAATGTCAACAATTCAAATACATAAATTCTAAATTTTAATGTTAGTAGCTTGTCTTTTAATTATATTCATTTTATTTCTATTTATTAAAATTGCCCTTAATTTTTCTTTTATTATTATTTTTGAATTTAATGGCAGTTGAGGAAGATGAAGAAATTAACCAAAAATATTTCTGTGGATTGAAATACATTATAAAATAGTTAATTACCATTATATTTATTATTTATATTGTTATTACAATAGTTTTTAATTAATGGATATTTTATATATATATTATAACGGGACGATCCTTTTCAGGACTCGAGGAAGTCGCATCTAACTATAGTCAGACTTTGAGTCTTCTTATAGAATGCCATGGATGATGTTATTTAAAATATAATCCAATTCACTCCTCTATTAATAACCTCGTTACTCTCGGAATTCGAGCTCAGAGTAGAAATTTGCAATCGACTCTCTTCAGGCATTTCCACAAATATCCCATAGTAATAATAAATTTAATATAAGCTATATATAACTTCTTTATAAATATTAAATCACTAAGTTGATTTAACATATATATGCATGAGTATGTATATTTATAAATATTGGTTTTATAAAACGACTAAATAAAATAAACAAACGAGACCTGTTTAATTTTGAAATCAAGTTTAACACATTTTAATCAGTAATAAAAAACAAAATATTATCACATAAAAACATTAAAATTTAGAATTATAATCTGTGCTTATATACACTAATAAATTATTTAATATTCAAAAAAAAAATAATAATGTAATCATTTACATATATATATAATTTAAAATCATGCGTATAATAAATACACATGATACATTATAAATCTACCTATTGTGTCATTAAAATAATTCAGTGTGTATTATATGCCTATATAAGATAACATCCATTCACACTAGATTAATAATAGAATGTATTCTGATATTAGTTATGTATGTTTAAAAATATATTATGTTAATTGTCATGTAAGATTCAATTTGGAATATAATAAAACTTACTTCCAAATTGAAATAATTTAAAAACGTTTACCTTAGTCAGCTGTCATTTCCATCAGAGTATATATCAAAATATCAACATCTAAATTTTATTAAATAAATAAAAAAAATAAAGTGTTCATCTTATCAGTTCTCCACTTTAATATATGAAGTAATTTTTCTAAGTAAATATAATTATCCACAAAGGAAATAAAGTTTAAGAGTTCTTAAATTATACAATGAAGTAATCCAAGATGAGAAAGAATGCGGTTTTATATCCCTCCTTAGACGAAATAAAATGATGATGAATGTTGAAACATAAAGTTCATTGATCATCCTTCGAAGAGGCAATCCAGATATTCATTCTTTAAATATTTATGTAGTAAAATATTTAACATCTTCTTCAATATAATACTCCAATATTAAAGCAGCTTTTTAAATGAGAATTACGACGATTATATTTTAGGCATTGATTAAGTAGGAATAAATTTACATGTTTGGGTTTAAAACATCAGTAGAAATCCCTGGCATAAATTATCTAGCCACAGAACATCTTTATAAATTTTTGTCTTCTTAAATATATATTTTGTAAACTCATTTCAAAGACGTTGATAACTTTTATAACCTTGTTAATTACAATGATTATTTTTTTATAGTTCTTTATAATATTCAAAGGCAGTAAATTAATTACTTGAAGCAGGTTTTAAAATATTGAATCTTCTTTTTTTTAATTTTTCTTAAATGTGTTCTAAATTCGAACACATTTAAATTTACAAACGTAGTTCTTGCCTTGATAACTAAATAGAAGATTATTGTTATAACAATATTAGTTCGTTTTTATACTGGATTAATTTCAGCAAGCATATCACATAATCACATGCATGCTCTCTATTGTTTAACATATACAATTTGTAATTAACCCCAAAAATTTATTTCCTTTGTTTCAACTGATAAAAATGCAATGTTGACTTAAGGCTTTGTCAAATGTCAAGTTTTAGTTAATAAAAAAAATACTATTAGTTAGAAACATTTATTTAGGCGTGTGTATAAACAAATTAGAATTATTCATTTTTAGAATTATTCTTTTAATACTAACTAGTTTATATATATATATAGCTGATACATGAAAAGCTTAAGATAGGTGTAAGTTATTTATATCTGTTGATTCGATATAGGCACAGTTAAATTCACAAAGAAACACAAATTGTTTTAGGTGAGGCTCATATGGTACTCTCACATTACCCCCTTCCTTAAAAAGTTCAAATTTTATATTTACCATTAAAATTTGGACACTTAATGTGTGTCAATGTATGCATTAAATATAAAGTTGTGGAGCTTGTTTTTCTTTCCTGCTTTTATCAACCCTTATTATTTGCTCTATTTTTTTTAACCCTTTCTCTTTCTCTACATTAAATATTATTCAATTTAAACAGAAGGATAAGGAAGTTTATATATATATAGGGTTCTTTCTTTTTCTTCCCTTTTCTATTTATTTTCCTTTGATGGATTTATTGTCATGTGCATCTTTTATAGATGTCACATATATTTGTTTGGTAGTCTCCATCCTGCTTTTCTTTAAGACTTATGGACTCTTTTGAGAACTATCCAAAACCCAAGAACATCCATCATTCAGCATGGATTAACTCTTAAAACAGTTTTAGTTTTCAGGTATCCTAAGAATTAATTTTAATTGCTCAACATACCCTCATCAAAGAAAATTAATATCTCTTTTGACTTATATACATCCTTATACATATATATATACCCTTATACTTTTAAATGAAAACTCCCCCCCTACCTATTCTAAATGATCTTTTCTTTCAATATTTTACTTTATACATAAGTAAAATGTGGCAAACATTATTAATTTGTTTGACCAAAATAGGGTTTTAAAGCTCTAGCATTGTAAGTGCCTTTAATGTCTCCCTTTATATTTATCCAGAATGCATTAGGACCTGTTTGCTTTATGATAGTATAAGGTCCTTCATATTGATGGTAAAACTTTTGATATTTGCTCTCTTGGTTTACTAATTTGAGGAGTTTTTATAAAAAAACTTGATCCCCAATTTTGAATTTGTGTGAAATTGTCTTCACATTTTTATTTCTTTGACTGGCCTTTTTTTTTAACAAATCGTTTACAAACTTTTACACTATCTTTTCTTGTAACCATATATATATCCACAAAACGCATGTGCATTGGCTTAATGCTGATTGTTATTACAATTTAACAACATCATGCTATATAAAATAAATATCTTATTTATACATATCCATATCAAAATGTATAATAATGGACTCGCATTTTATGTAGTTCCAACATCAGATTGCATTATCATGATGCTTAATTGATCTACCATTATTATTTATTCAACTAACCATAACCTGTACTCTAATAAACCTGTGTATATTTTTTTTTATACTTTGGTTAACTTGACGCATTTTATTATTATTAATATCAACTTCAATTATTTATATACATATATATATTTATTCTCTTAAAAGAACAGCCTAATGGATTCTATCATTATCGAAAGTCCATTGTCACATCCCAAAGTCGTAATCCATGAAGTCCTTCCTTATATATGTGCTTTACTTTTTAAGCACATCCATTAACATGTTCAATGAATGTGAAGGGACCTTCATAAGTATTACACAATCTATGGAATTGTGAACCTTTCTGTCTCTTAGATAGTATTATAAATATTTTTATTATTGTCTGAAGACTTTTTATAATTTGTTTATCTTCAGGATTATGGTGATGCTTCATACACCATAATTTACACTTAAGACAATTAAATCTATTGCCTTCATTCATATCTTCTATATTAAACCTTCTATTAAGACAACCTTCTTTTCCATTAAATATTATCATTGATAATGATATTATCAGATGGTTGTCATACAATTCATCAACACCTCGTTGATGAAATGTTTTACATTTGTTCTGGGAGTAAAAACAAATATGATGGGATGACTCAAAATACATTTCACTGTTGTATTCATCTATTATATCTTTAGATTGTGGAGTCATCTCAAGTTTCATGAGTTCATGACTTAACTTGTTATTAATACAAGAAATCCGAAGTCTTAATTTATCTAGACATTCAGTATTATCAGTTGACTGTGTTTCTCTCAAGTCCTGAGACTCAGAATTTAATTTATATTTCACATGATCCATATCCTCTTCTTTTTCTAAGATTTTTGGATCAGATTCAAGCACTTTAGTAATGCTGCAATGATCTTCTACTTCATTGCTCTGCTGTATGGGAAAATGATAGTCATGACAGTTTTCTTCTGAAATATTCATTTGAACTAAGAGTGATTTGTTCTGGATGCTATCATTATATTCACATATCTCATGCTCAGGGTAAGTTTTGGATTCTTGGCATTTTATTGCCATTGATATTGTTGATGCCTTTGTATCATGAAGTCTTTCTACTTCATTGGCAGTTTGTTTCTTTTCAACAACAACTTTGATTTCTACTTGCATCTTTTCCTTAACATTATCAATATCTTTCTTTAACTCTTCTTTTATAGAAATTATGTCTTCTTTTAATTTCCCTTCCATATTATCCATATCAACTTTAGTTACCATATTATCATTCATTCTAGCCATTTCTCCCTTCATATCAGCATTCATTTTATTTATATCAGCATTTATATTATTCATATCAGCTTTTATATTATTCATATCAGCTTTTATATTATTTATATCAGCTTTGGTTGCCATATCAGCTTTTATATTATTTATATCAGCTTTCATATCCATTATCATTCGGACCAATTGAGCCATATAATTATCACTTCCTTGAGGTTGTACTATTATAGCTTCAGTTACCTTTTGTGTTTGGGGTAATATTTGATCTGTCATGTGAACTTGTGAAGGATGTTCAACTTTTTCTACAGACCCCTCAGACATTAGGACTTGTAAAGACCCTTGTTCATCACTAATTGAAGTAATTTCTATTTCACTATCTTTATTACTTAAAGATTCTTCGAAACTCTTTACTTCCATTATTATTAGCTTTTTCCCACTTCTAGTTATCATTAACGAAAAAAAAATTTAAAGTTATATATAAATATAAGTTACTTTCCTTTCAAAGTAATAATTTAATATATGCCATAAGATTTCATGCTGTGCTTATGCCCTTAAATGTAATTCTATTTTCCTACTTTTATAAGATGTTGTTATAATATATATTTTAATGCCCAAATTATAATTGTATTTATTTATTTATTTTAAAGTGACTGATTTATCTGTTTATTACGGTTTATTTTATTGCAAGGTCTCTATTATTTATTATTCAGTGTTTTTACCAATTCACAACATACTCATATAATTTTTTTTTTTAAACTATGGATTTAACTAATGGAAAACTACTGTTTCATGCCTTAAGTATGGGCGCCATGTATAACGGGACGATCCTTTTCAGGACTCGAGGAAGTCGCATCTAACTATAGTCGGACTTTGAGTCTTCTTATAGAATGCCATGGATGATGTTATTTAAAATATAATCCAATTCACTCCTCTATTAATAACCTCGTTACTCTCGGAATTCGAGCTCAGAGTAGAAATTTGCAATCGACTCTCTTCAGGCATTTCCACAAATATCCCATAGTAATAATAAATTTAATATAAGCTATATATAACTTCTTTATAAATATTAAATCACTAAGTTGATTTAACATATATATGCATGAGTATGTATATTTATAATTATTGGTTTTATAAAACGACTAAATAAAATAAACAAACGAGACCTGTTTAATTTTGAAATCAAGTTTAACACATTTTAATCAGTAATAAAAAACAAAATATTATCACATAAAAACATTAAAATTTAGAATTATAATCTGTGCTTATATACACTAATAAATTATTTAATATTCAAAAAAAAAAAATAATGTAATCATTTACATATATATATAATTTAAAATCATGCGTATAATAAATACACATGATACATTATAAATCTACCTATTGTGTCATTAAAATAATTCAGTGTGTATTATATGCCTATATAAGATAACATCCATTCACACTAGATTAATAATAGAATGTATTCTGATATTAGTTATGTATGTTTAAAAATATATTATGTTAATTGTCATGTAAGATTCAATTTGGAATATAATAAAACTTACTTCCAAATTGAAATAATTTAAAAACGTTTACCTTAGTCAGCTGTCATTTCCATCAGAGTATATATCAAAATATCAACATCTAAATTTTATTAAATAAATAAAAAAAAATAAAGTGTTCATCTTATCAGTTCTCCACTTTAATATACGAAGTAATTTTTCTAAGTAAATATAATTATCCACAAAGGAAATAAAGTTTAAGAGTTCTTAAATTATACAATGAAGTAATCCAAGACGAGAAAGAATGCAGTTTTATATCCCTCCTTAGATAAAATAAAATGATGATGAATGTTGAAACATAAAGTTCATTGATCATCCTTCGAAGAGGCAATCCAGATATTCATTCTTTAAATATTTATGTAGTAAAATATTTAACATCTTCTTCAATATAATACTCCAATATTAAAGCAGCTTTTTAAATGAGAATTATGACGATTATATTTTAGGCATTGATTAAGTAGGAATAAATTTACATGTTCGGGTTTAAAACATCAGTAGAAATCCCTGGCATAAATTATCTAGCCACAGAACATCTTTATAAATTTTTGTCTTCTTAAATATATATTTTGTAAACTCATTTCGAAGACGTTGATAACTTTTATAACCTTGTTAATTACAATGATTATTTTTTTATAGTTCTTTATAATATTCAAAGGCAGTAAATTAATTACTTGAAGCAGGTTTTAAAATATTGAATCTTCTTTTTTTAAATTTTTCTTAAATGTGTTCTAAATTCGAACACATTTAAATTTACAAACGTAGTTCTTGCCTTGATAACTAAATAGAAGATTATTGTTATAACAATATTAGTTCGTTTTTATACTGGATTAATTTCAGCAAGCATATCACATAATCATGTGCACGCTCTCTATTGTTTAACATATACAATTTGTAATTAACCCCAAACGTTTATTTCCTTTGTTTCAACTGATAAAAATGCAATGTTGACTTAAGGCTTTGTCAAATGTCAAGTTTTAGTTAATAAAAAAAAATACTATTAGTTAGAATCATTTATTTAGGCGTGTGTATAAACAAATTAGAATTATTCATTTTTAGAATTATTCTTTTAATACCAACTAGTTTATATATTGAAACAGGAAGATTGCTCTGCAAGTCTTCATTTCACCTTTCTCTTACTTTTCACCTACCCTTATACCTAAATTCGAATCCCAAATCGTTCGTAGTGTGTCTGTACGGCCATTTATATACTAAAATCCCGCCTAAAATAAACCACGTAGGCATTATTACTCGTGGAGTCCAATTTTCAACCCTTTATTTTTATTGATATATAAATGTTGAGTATGTGCATGTTTACATATTCATTTAAAAGGTTATATAGGTAAAACTACACACAGACTACGATGATAACTGTTAAATATTAATATCAATCATTGGAATTATATTATTGGATTGTGGTTGTTGAGTTCATTTATTTTAAAAATATTGTGTTGCAATATTTATTTTCTATTGTAGGTAAAATAATAATTATTAAAAGTAGTTTATAAACGGATTCATGCAATTACAATCTAAATGTGAAATAATTTAATATTTTTCTAAAATTATAAAGTTCCCGCCATTGAAGATTATATAAATATAAAATAAGGCTAGGTTGAGAATATAATAGATTTAAAGTAAAACATTTTGGATTATAAATTCACACTTCGTATGTCTACTTAGGAATTTCCAATTAGCAAAAGTCTTCAACAGAATGAAATAAATGTTTTAATCTTCTTTCAATCTGAGCATTTACTGGAATTTATAATTGTAAACTAAAAGAAAAAAACCTTAAAATGGATTCCTTCTGATGTTCAGATAAGAAATAACTAATTGATAAGAATGCAAAAGGTTAAAGGTTTGTCATGCCCCAAGGCAGGTTCTTTTATAAGATAAACAGTATATATTGAATGTTTTTCTTTTGTTTTGAAGAGAGGGAGGAAACAAAAGCTGATTCTGATTCTGATGCTGTTTTTCTGCTGTTTGATTTTGCGTTTTGATTTTATTTTCTGAGGTTATAATTTTTTTTATTCTGAGAATTCGGACGGTCTGAACTATTATTTTCGGAATGCTGATCCTGATGTTTTGCTGACCGACCATCCGTGACTTAAATAATCCGCTTTCAAGAAAATGTACAAAATGCTGACCTATCATAGAACCGCCAATATGACTGAGTAGAGTCGGCACCGTGGCTATTTTCCTTTCGGAAATAGCTGGCCGCTGCCGATGTACCATCTGACGCATCACCAATATGCCTTAAGGAACCGCCTATGCTGCTGCAAACAGAGACTGAATTAACATGCTGCTAAATCTTATCCACTCCTGAAATGTGCTCCAGCTTCAACCACCCAAGCAACTGAAAGGTAATAAAATTAACCCAAGAGCTCTTGTGATCTAAAACCCGCTATAGCAAAACAAACTCCCTTTTTCTCGCCACACTTATTATCATGTATGTTTTAAAATGTATATTTAAATTTATTGCTCGATCTAAACCTTGGGTTAATATCAAATTTAAATTGTTTTATTTGCGTATTTTATGGGCTTGCATAGCATCGACCGAGCGAAGCAAATCTTAATTAATGATACTCCCCATTCCTTATAAAGAATGTAATTTTACGTTCATGAGTCCCTCCCTTAAATGAGATTTAGTAAGCCGCTCGTTCGATGACTATATTATTTTCTTTATAATACCTAGATTTGATTCATAATCTTCCAGGATGTATGCGAGGTGTGGGAATAACTATTGGCAGATGTGGGAGTGCGTGGGTTAATTACATTTTACTTAAATTCTCGCACTCACACCGTCCTTTTAATGTTAAACCCCATTAGTTGTTTTAAGTATTTCTATTGTTATTCTGAGTTTGGGAGAGTGTAGACGCTTTTCATCAATGCAGTGAATTGCTTATGTGCCCAATCTTTCGTTATGTCTCCTTTTTTTTGAATCGATTATATATATATTTTAGTGTTGCTGGCAAGGGTATTCGATGTTGAGATCACTTTGTTCTTTAAAAGGGCTTTAAACGGCCAAGTCCGTTTCCCCTTTACTTCTTCCTGCGGTTTCCAGTCAATGTGTGTACCAGAGCGTCACACCTGGGGATGCTGACGCAGTTCTTCGCAGCCATATGCTAGCATACTCCGATCTTTAGGGCTACGGCCGAGACCAATGTGGGGTGCAACATATGCGTCTGATTTTATGATTTATTTCTTTATTGTCGTCACAAAGTTCCTGTAGTTTAAATGGACTACCACCCTCCATCGTTTCCTAAACCTTGCGAGTACCACTGAATCCCTTTTTAAGTACTTTAAGATAATATCATACTCACACATATATTTCCGCACTAAGCAAGTCGCTGCTGCCAAGCTCATTGGAGCCGCTCTGCATTTATTCTGAAGTCAGCCTTTATCGTAAAACTATTTAATATCTTTTATTATAAATAATTCCAGTACTCTTATTCTTGGGCTTCGCATGTATTCAAGGTTTAGTAGGGCACATTCGTAAGCGATAATTGACCCAGGTTATAGATTAACGAGTAAAATGATTTAATCAATTGTAGTTAACCATTTGACGCCACTATTTAATAAATAAATAGTGCCAGAAATCATATTTAGCCACTTAATAAATCATGTTAATTTAATCAATTCTTTACGTTAGTGTTTATTTTCTGATTCATCTCATTGTCTCGTATTGTCTGGGTTATACACGTATCTATTAAGACGTTCCAAACGCTAGCTGTTAATTTATTTATAAATCTCACGTAGTCTCTTCTCTCTCTCTGACCACCGTGGCCTGAAAAGATGTTGCTATGGTAATGGCGGGTTCGGGCTCCATCGTATTTGGTTGCGTAGTCGATCTGCTGTATTCGAATCCGTTATGACAGGCCCTGAACCCACTTGTGGTGCTGCTTTTCGAGTGTGGTGGAGAAACTGTGCAACTTGTTTATGAAATGTGCGAATTCTTACCGTTACATAGTAAATTTTTTTTTGAGACTGGCGCCTTAACGTGGAGCAACGAGATAAACACCCACATTCCCTGAGTAAATTTTTTTTCCCACTGTTGATATATATTATATTAGACATGCAAATCCCTTATAGTTGATATTTATTAATGTGTGCTTTATATCATATAAAATAATAGTGTAATTATTTAAATCTAAACCCCGTAATGTTTTTCCAAGTCCCGTGAGTAATTTTACTCTTAATAAGGATTAATTGTATATATTTAAGACTTCCTTGAAAATGCAAAAATGTGTATATATGTTTTGTTTGACTCGGGCGTTTGAATATTAGTTAAAGATAGACAAACCGTTAAACTTGCTGTAGTGCGTTGCGAGCTGATCATGAGTTATTACTGAACAATTGAAAGTCACGCTATCATAATGTTTATTATTTAAGAATTTAAAATCACGCTATAAATATGGCGTTGAATATCTAATGGTTATTCCAAATGAATATTGTGACAAAATATATGTTGTAAAAGTTTTTTTTTCTCTCTTGTCTTTTCCTCCGTGAAATAAGTTAGAGCTCGAGATGCAATACAGTGAGAATACTTCCGTATGATATAGCCTAGACAAATAGGCGACCTTACAATGTAATAAATACGCCCGTAGTTAAACGAAAGAAAATTTTTTTTTGCAAGGCTAAATCTATATAACAGTCCGTATTTTATTTGAACTGATGACATGGCGCCCCGGGATAGTCTCTATAAATGAAACTATTTCTAAAATAAATTTTTGTCGTCAGTTTAAAAATTTTATTGATGTAAAGCTTAAATGTATATATTATTTTGAGAATCAAAATGCGTTATAAATGTGTTACCAGACAGTCAGACGTGAAGGGATCGGGAGATAAACAATTGTCCTAAAAATAAATGATCGTAAAAATATTTTGTTTTATATATTTGTATATATGACTTATATAGATGCGCGTTTGTTTTAAATGAGGGAAAATAAGATAAATATGCCCGGATCTAGCGAACATTATATAGATAAGAGTAGGAGATTGGAGAAATTAGATTCAAGTAATAACAAAATAAGCAGCATATTAAATATATTTTCTTTAGATATTAGTACTAAAATAAGAGTTAGTTTGCAGCAGATGGAAAACTTTATATGATATAAATTTTATGACAGCAAAAGTTAGTTAAGGCATTGGTGATATAAGAAGCAGCAAATAGGCCAAAAGACCGGAAGGGAAATAGCCGATTAGCCATTAGTATAGAAAAATAAAAAGTAAACCGCACAGAATCCTGAATCCAAATTAATATATATTTTGTAGTAAGTAATTTAGAATTGAATCGTAGAAACCATCATCAGTAGAGACAAAACAAATATGGAAGACCATCAATACGACCACGGACCAGATGTAAACTCAGCCGAAATTGTGGAATCTCCACCAGCAATAATAAAGCCCGAACAGAGATCTGGAATCGGAAATTTTGAAATTGCGTACCTGATAGATATGTTTAAGAAGAGTGAAGAACGAGCAAGGAAATGGGAGGAGGAAGAACGAAAAAGAGACCAGGAATATCAAGGATTTGTTGAAGAGGTTTTAAAAGAAATAAGAGATATAAAAAGGGAACAAGCAGCCCTTGCACTCCGGGTAAAACAGTACAACCAAAAACACGGGAATCCAGAGCCAAACCCTAATGATCCAAAATCATCTAAGGAAGTAAAAGTGGAAGAAGATGATTCAAAAGGAAAAACGATAGGAGAACCAACAGACTTAAACCCTATAGCTGTATCGATTGATGATCCGGGAAACCAAATAGAACGGCCCATTAATATCCAGATGAGAAAAGATGACACGGACCAAGATGCCAAGACCGCCATATGCAAAAATGATAATATATCATCAACCCAGACCAGCAGCAATAGTACCATCTATGCGGACATTAGCAATAGTCGCAAAATTATACCACTTGACATAGGTATTCAAACTCAGCTAGCCAAAATGGTAACCGTTAAAATCTTTTGCGGTGATATTGGAGAAAATCCCCACCCGCATTTAAACAGTTTAAAGGATTTTTTTTACTTCTATAGAACTAGCCCACATGAACAGATTACAATAGCCAGTCACTACTTACATAATTATGCAAAGGATTGGTGGACTATGTTAACAGCCAAACCCGAAGACTTTACAGCCTACACCAAAATCCTTTTAAAGTATTACTGGAGCGACGACCGGCAGAGTAAAATATTAAATGCAGTCAGCCAAGAACAATATGGGACCATAAAGGAAACTCACACTCAATTCTTTATACGGCAAACCAATCGTTTGAAAACATTAAATGCATTCGCATTTTCTGATGCCCATATCATCGGCACCATCCAACAAAATATGCTGATAGCCATCCAGCAATTGATGATAGGGAGCAGAATTAGAAACATTGAGGAGATGGCCAAATTTCTGACCATGATCGATTTTACCACTTGGGCCAAAGAGCCCCCTGACAAAATTAACAAAACTAACAACCCAAGACAGCCGCCGTTTAATAACCGAGCCAACCATCACCCACCAGACCCAGGAGCATATTAAATGAAGAAACTCATGGACATGGACCTGAATTCAGATGTGACAAAGACAACAATGTTTTTTTTTTCTCTGTAAGATTTAGAAGTTAGGTAGTTTCAATGTTATCCGTGCGTAAGTTAGTGATTAGTTTACCAAAATATTCGTTAGAGTTAAAACCCTAGTAAAAAAAAAAAAAAAAAATTGATCCGGGTATATATCTGTATATATTTGTATCTTTGAATTTATCCCCTCATTTAAAAAAAGAAAAAAAAAAAAAACAAAGATGTATTGTTACCTTATATTTTTTTTTTAGATTTCTGTTGGGCTGACTTGGCTAGTCAATATTATTTGTTTGTCAAAGAGATTCCTCGGTAGACCTTTATGTAAGACCTTTTTTTTTTTAAATTTTTTTTTTCGTAACTAAGGGAATGTGAAACAGGAAGATTGCTCTGCAAGTCTTCGTTTCACCTTTCTCTTACATTTCACCTACCCTTATACCTAAATTCGAATCCCAAATCGTTCGTAGTGTGTCTGTACGGCCATTTGTATACTAAAATCCCGCCTAAAATAAACCACGTAGGCATTATTACTCGTGGAGTCCAATTTTCAACCCTTTATTTTTATTGATATATAAATGTCGAGTATGTGCATGTTTACATATTCATTTAAAAGGTTATATAGGTAAAACTACACACAGACTACGATGATAACTGTTAAATATTAATATCAATCATTGGAATTATATTATTGGATTGTGGTTGTTGAGTTCATTTATTTTAAAAATATTGTGTTGCAATATTTATTTTCTATTGTAGGTAAAATAATAATTATTAAAAGTAGTTTATAAACGGATTCATGCAATTACAATCTAAATGTGAAATAATTTAATATTTTCTAAAATTATAAAGTTCCCGCCATTGAAGATTATATAAATGTAAAATAAGGCTAGGTTGAGAATATAATAGATTTAAAGTAAAACATTTTGGATTATAAATTCACACTTCGTATGTCTACTTAGGAATTTCCAATTAGCAAAAGTCTTCAACAGAATGAAATAAATGTTTTAATCTTCTTTCAATCTGAGCATTTACTGGAATTTATAATTGTAAACTAAAAGAAAAAAACCTTAAAATGGATTCCTTCTGATGTTCAGATAAGAAATAACTAATTGATAAGAATGCAAAAGGTTAAAGGTTTGTCATGCCCCAAGGCAGGTTCTTTTATAAGATAAACAGTATATATTGAATGTTTTTCTTTTTTTAGAAGAGAGGGAGAAAACAAAAGCTGATTCTGATGCTGTTTTTCTGCTGTTTGATTTTGCATTTTGATTTTATTTTCTGAGGTTATAATTGTTTTTATTCTGAGAATTCGGACGGTCTGAAATATTATTTTCGGAATGCTGATCCTGATGTTTTGCTGACCGACCATCCGTGACTTAAATAATCCGCTTTCAAGAAAATGTACAAAATGCTGACCTATCATAGAACTGCCAATATGACTGAGTAGAGTCGGCACTGTGGCTATTTTCCTTTCGGAAATAGCTGGCCGCTGCCGATGTACCATCAGATGCATCATGAATATGCCTTAAGGAACCGCCTATGCTGCTGCAAACAGAGACTGAATTAACATGCTGCTAAATCTTATCCACTCATGAAATGTGCTCCAGCTTCAACCACCCAAGCAACTGAAAGGTAATAAAATTAACCCAAGAGCTCTTGTGATCTAAAACCCGCTATAGCAAAACAAACTCCCTTTTTCTCGCCACACTTATTATCATGTATGTTTTAAAATGTATATTTAAATTTATTGCTCGATCTAAACCTTGGGTTAATATCAAATTTAAATTGTTTTATTTGCGTATTTTATGGGCTTGCATAGCATCGACCGAGCGAAGCAAATCTTAATTAATGATACTCCCATTCCTTATAAAGAATGTAATTTTACGTTCATGAGTCCCTCCCTTAAATGAGATTTAGTAAGCCGCTCGTTCGATGACTATATTATTTTCTTTATAATACCTAGATTTGATTCATAATCTTCCAGGATGTATGCGAGGTGTGGGAATAACTATTGGCAGATGTGGGAGTGTGTGGGTTAATTACATTTTACTTAAATTCTCGCACTCACACCGTCCTTTTAATGTTAAACCCCATTAGTTGTTTTAAGTATTTCTATTGTTATTCTGAGTTTGGGAGAGTGTAGATGCTTTTCATCAATGCAGTGAATTGCTTATGTGCCCAATCTTTCGTTATGTCTCCTTTTTTTGAATCGATTATATATATATATTAGTGTTGCTGGCAAGGGTATTCGATGTTGAGATCACTTTGTTCTTTAAAAGGGCTTTAAACGGCCAAGTCCGTTTCCCCTTTACTTCTTCCTGCGGTTTCCAGTCAATGTGTGTACCAGAGCGTCACACCTGGGGATGCTGATGCAGTTCTTCGCAGCCATATGCTAGCATACTCCGATCTTTAGGGCTACGGCCGAGACCAATGTGGGGTGCAACATATGCGTCTGATTTTATGATTTATTTCTTTATTGTCATCACAAAGTTCCTGTAGTTTAAATGGACTACCACCCTCCATCATTTCCTAAACCTTGCGAGTACCACTGAATCCCTTTTTAAGTACTTTAAGATAATATCATACTCACACATATATTTCCGCACTAAGCAAGTCGCTGCTGCCAAGCTCATTGGAGCCGCTCTGCATTTATTCTGAAGTCAGCCTTTATCGTAAAACTATTTAATATCTTTTATTATAAATAATTCCAGTACTCTTATTCTTGGGCTTCGCATGTATTCAAGGTTTAGTAGGGCACATTCGTAAGCGATAATTGACCCAGGTTATAGATTAACAAGTAAAATGATTTAATCAATTGTAGTTAACCATTTGATGCCACTATTTAATAAATAAATAGTGCCAGAAATCATATTTAGCCACTTAATAAATCATGTTAATTTAATCAATTCTTTACGTTAGTGTTTATTTTCTGATTCATCTCATTGTCTCGTATTGTCTGGGTTATACACGTATCTATTAAGACGTTCCAAACGCTAGCTGTTAATTTATTTATAAATCTCACATAGTCTCTTCTCTCTCTCTGACCACTGTGGCCTAAAAAGATGTTGCTATGGTAATGGCGGGTTCGGGCTCCATCGTATTTGGTTGCGTAGTCGATCTGCTGTATTCGAATCCGTTATGACAGGCCCTGAACCCACTTGTGGTGCTGCTTTTCGAGTGTGGTGGAGAAACTGTGCAACTTGTTTATGAAATGTGCAAATTCTTACTGTTACAATATATATAGCTGATACATGAAAAGCTTAAGATAGGTGTAAGTTATTTATATCTGTTGATTCAATATAGGCACAGTTAAATTCACAACGAAACACAAATTGTTTTAGGTGATGCTCATATGGTACTCTCACAATATATATATATATATATATAGTAATGAAAAATATTGTAAAATAACAATAATGCTAATGATGCAACATAGTCTCATAAATTGCAATATTACCCTGTTGGACAATTCAAAAATGTAATGAACAATTAATAAAATAATGGATAAAAAGCTGTCTGATCAACAAATGCCCATATATTTGAGCAAGCTAGAAATGCAATAAACAATAAAATACTGATCATCAACAATATTAAATACTATGGTAAGTGAAAATTGACCAACAATAATATGGATAAAATAAAAGTGTTTCCTGAATAGCTTACAGATTTGGGTAATCATAAATAAAGTAAAAATATTATAACTGTGTAGGGCTAGCTGGTCTGAAGGTGCTTCATAGATTTAGGTGACCAAATGTAAAAAAATTATATATCAAGTAATTTTTTCCAATTACACACTACATATTTGGGCAATCTAAAATACTGAATAAATGCTGTATTTAAGCAACTAAAAAAAGACTAATAAATAAACAAATAGATGAATTAATCTCCAAGTGGCTCTAAGATAGTTTAGATTTACATTTATAATGGACTCATGAATTTGTAAGGCACCAATGGGTCCAGAAATGTGTTTTTTCTTGATAAAGAAAATAAAATTCAGTAAGTAATGATTTACTTGCTGATAAAACATAGTATGGAATATACAATTAAATATCTTAGTAATAAAATAAATTGTGTAATAAAATGATTTCACATAATAGAATGATTTGGATGATAGGTCAATCAACACATACTTAGATTAATAATAAATATAAATCTATTAATGTAAACATAAACTCATTGAGGTGGTTTAAGTAAATAATAAATCAGTTAGCAAATGCAGTCTAACATCATTTAATGGATATGTATAATTTATTTCTGCCAGATTGCAATCAAAAGATACAATTTATAATTAAAATTATTGACATATATAGTCAAATCATAAAGTGTTAATTTCTAAAAAAAAAATATAGAAGGTAATGGAAATTTTAATGTTATTATTTTTCTTATTTAAAAGAAAAGATCTCATATCATTCAAAATCAAGCAATGCTTTTATAATAAACATTATTTTATAATTTTGAACTAAATTATGTGAAATATTAGTTATATTTTTAAGTTTTGACTGGTTTGATAAAAGTAATATATTAATAATTAATTCAAGCCTAGTGTGCTTGATTTATCTTTTTTTAAAGTCCATATTGTATGATAGAACAAAATAAAATTGCTTTATAATTAAGTTTATTAATGGAGAAAAAAGATTTTTTTTCTTTTAAATATTTATCAAAAATTACCATTATATTTTTAACTATGTTGACATGTGAAAGCTATCTGGGTAGATTATATTAAGAAATATGTTACCAAATTAAGCATATATGTAACTTTGATTTACACTTCCTTATTCTATGGCATTTTTTTGGCATCTCCATGCTAAAAAACACAAACATAATGATCCATAAACATTTTAATTATTAGATAATATCCAATTATTCCTCTTGTCAATGTTACAATCCATGGAAAATTTAAGGATTCAAGCTCCATAGCAGTTGGCATAGCATTTGTTGTTAATCAGTTTCCATTTTAATCATAAAGATATCAAATGAGGGGAAATTTGTATTCTCCCCCTTCACTTGACCTTCTAATCACAGTCCATCATTTCCTTGCTATGCATACAAAATCTATTGATAAAATATGTGAACGTAAACCCAAGTTTTTAAAAATAATGTATGCATATTTTGTTTTTATCACTTAGAAACCAACAAAAAATAATGACACAGACTTTTTTTCAAACACTACCTCATGAATGTATGTATGATTATTTTTCTTTTAATCTTAATAAAGCAGTGTTATTATTTGATATAACTTAATGAAAATATTTCATTTTAAATTTAATAAATATCACTTTACATTTATCCCAAATTAATAAAGATATTTATTAAATATACAACCTTTAATTGTTTTCTTTATTTGGTTACTCATTAACTATAAAAGAAACTATAGATGGTGAGATGTATACATCACATATTCCCACCATTAATAAAAAAAATAAAGAAAACAATTTTAAACATTAAACGTAAGATCATCATGACCAATTAAACATTCTATGCATAACTCATGATTAATTAAAACTATACCACCACAACAATGAAGTCAATGATTATATACAATTGTGTCTTATACTTTTTTAAAACAGACTAAAATTAACAAGACAAATATCCTACAACAATTATATTCACTAGCATTCTTATATTTCATCCTAATTGGATATTTGTAAAACAAGTCTTTGACATCATATAAGTTGTATGATATTTGATGAATAAAACTAACTTCTTTATTTATGATGAATATGGCCTCTTTATACCAAATAAAATCATGAATATAATTATTACTATAAACAAAATATTTACTGCTATATTCATAATAATTCATGCATTTGATTGTAGCTTTAATCTCACAAATCAAACACATATCATTGGCCTTACTCTGTGGTTGAGCAAATTATAATGTCTCCAGTCAAAGTATCTACATTCATGACTGTGTACTTCATAATGATAAACCCATTTAGATTTTAATGGTTTTACTTCTAAAGATAAATTTTTACATTTATCACCACTATTTAAGCTTGAAAGAAACCTGCTCATCTATTTTATATTGCAACACATCTAAACCTAATACTATGATTTGAATGACCTACTCTATCTGAATTTCCAAACTTTGGACCTCTTGTTCCTATCTATTTTGTATCTTCTCTAACTCTTTATCATTAATTTGTTGATACTCCTTTAACTTAGTTTCTAGTACCCTATCTTTATTCTGGCATTCTAATCAATATTTCTCTATCTTAGTTTCTATCTCTTGAGTACAGTTGTGCCCCTTTTCTATACTATCTTCAAACCTATTAATCTTTATTTGTATTTGACTGTGTTCTTCCATTTTAAACTTAACTTTCGAATCATAGATTTACTAGTCCCATTTTCATTTCATGAACCAATTCAGTATGTACATGTTTGATCTCTTGTTTCAACTTATTCTCTAATTCATATTGACCCTCTTCCATCTCCATGAGTAACATTTCCTGGTCTTGCTTCAATTCTTGTTTAAATGCTTCCTGATTTTTGTCACATCTTTCTTGACTCTGCACACTTTTTTCTTGATTCATTGTCTCTGTTTTTAATAACAATTCCTTCTTTTATGTATTACTGAAACAATTTTCTTTTCAATACTAATATATTCCCTTATACTTCTGAGACTTCTATTTTCTCCTATAGCTTTTCTTGCCAATTCATAATTATATTTGTATACTATTATTAACTGTTTTTAGTATTATGCTATAAAATTTCAGAGGGTCTTCTGAATGTATTTTTTAAAAATATTTTCACATTCCTTCTTTTCTTCACACATTGCCTTCTCTAAATAAAAAAATTACTGATGAATTGTTGGTGTTTTTTTTTTTTTTGCTAGCTATCTGTGTAGCAGTTCTTAATACATTATCAAAATCATCTTAAAAGTCTATTAAATATTTTAAAATGATTTTCAAGTTCTGGTTTAAATTCAATGAAGTATTTCTGAAGGTTAAGAATATCAACTGTTAATATTACTTTTCCTAATAGTTTTCATTTCTCTAGTTTTGCATTAATTCATCTCACTAATTGATGATCATTTTCTGTAGCACATCAAACTCTTGAAATATACATTTTCAAAATATCATCCAATTCTATTGTATATTTATTTATATAATATTAAGTCTATTTCCATTTAGGATTTTTTTTTTTTTTTTAAAAAAGAGAGATTATAATATATAGGGACTTTCCTTCTGAAAATTTCACAAGTCCATTTCTTCTCTCATTTTTGGCATTTTAATCAAATTTATCTATAGCACTTTTATCTTTCAACTGTTTATCAATTCTAGCATTCAAGTCTCCTACAACAATTTAAAAATGAAGTTTTATCTGCTCAAACATATTTTGTACATATATTTTTATTTTACATATATCTTTCATTTATTCTTTATAATGAGCTCTTGTTACTGTATAAATCTGAATTATCTTTTAAATCTAATACACCATCATCAATATCTTTAATGCTGTTTTTCTGTTTTTTATTTATGATAAATTTTTCTTCACTTAAACTTATAATATTTGTCTTTTTATAGTAAAATATATGTCTACTTTCAAATCAATTACTTCTTCACTTTTTTTTTCTAATTTCAAAAAAATCCAATAATTACCCATTTAATATAGACAGTTCTAATTCATTTCATTTTCTTCCACTTAAATATTATTTAAAGTTTATATAAGTAAATAAAAGATCATCATTAAATGGCAGTCTAGATTTATAATCAAATTCTTCCTAGACCTTTCTGTCTTTGGGCATCAAACATTACTTTGGTTATAGCTTTGAGAAAATGAAAAATTTACTTTTATCTATTATGTTTGTAAATATATATAAAAAAAATCATTATTCACATATATGTATCTATTCAATTTTTCTTCAAGTGCATCCAACTATTATTTTAGTTAACAACTGTCAGACATTTGAGAAGAAAGACCATAACAGTTTTTAAATCTTAAATTCAAAAATAAACTAACCATAAATAGTTTATAGTCTTAATAAGAAATGTATCTTTATTTGTTTGCTATGTAAATAAATCCATAGTAATAATAGCTACAAAGACAAGAGTATGTAGAATAAACATGAGTAAATCAATTTGTTAATAGTAAACTTTTTTGGATTCTCCACATATTTATGCATGTTTAATAGATTGAAAATTGCATGTTCAGCTGAACATGTCTGTTTGACTCATTTTAATTCAGTGATTTTAAAAAAATAATTGCATTTATACCTCTAGAATGGAATCTGATTTTGAAATGAATAGTCAATCCATTCTTTTTAACATAGAAAGGGTACAACATAAGTATTGTAATGTAAATGTTACAACCAATATCTCATACTGCTCCTAAAAAGTATTTGTTTTATATAATCTCATTCCAATTTTGATTTTTTTATTATAAGCATTATTTACAATAAGTATTAAAATATCTTAATTTTTTTAAAAAAAATATAAACATAAAATTGCAAAAATGGAGAACTAAAACTCATTTTGTTTAGAATAGTTCTAACTTGAATCAGTTGATGTTTTCATACAATCAGTTATAATAATGGAATAAGTTTGTTTTTATTATTAAAAGCATTATTTACAATAAGTATTATAATATTTGTCTTAAAAAGTAGAACAAAAAATAGCTATAGATTGCAAAAAACAGAAAAAATTACATTTAGACTACAAGCAATAAGAGATATGACTAAATCCAAAAAAGTAAGATTTATGCAATATATATATATATTTAGAAAGGAACTGAAACAGATATCTGTTCAATTAAAAAAAATTATATGAAATTAATGCATATGAAAATTTACAAAGGTATCACATACTGGTTGCAGCTGTCGTAGGTTAAATATGGAAGTACTTTACTCATTATATTGAATTATATCTTATGAAAAACATCACCTTATATCACAACTTTTATTCAAACAAACAAACAAAAATCTCTGGTAAAAAGAAAAATTGTTAAACTTGAATGATTTTAACATTTTTTATAAAAAAAATAAAAATAAAAAAAGAGAGGGAGATGAAGACAGTTAGAAAAAGGAGATATTATTTTGATTAAATACTTAGATACATCTCTATCGAATTTAAATTTTTTAATACAGTTTATAAGCAGTATTTTTTTTTTTTTTTTGAAAAAGCAGAATACATTTATTTATTTATCAAAATTTTAAAATTAATAATGTTTTTGAAATAGTAATCTTTAAAGTAAACAAAAACCTATTAGATTTTGTTTTGTCTGTTATAATTTTAGATTATAACAGATCTCAGCAACATCTCACACATTAGTAATATAGAAACAATCCTATTACAATCCATATTTTCTCGTTTTACTGTGAACATTGATAATCAACTGACTAACATATATTATCTTACACGTCTAAATATTCATTTACTGACCATTTTTAGATAAATAGTTATGTTAGTTATGAGACATTTATCTAATGAAATATCCTAAGCATGTTTGTGATCTAAAAAATTCTCAGGTTCATTCTATATATACATTTTATTATTTCAAGAAGATTACGATTTAAATATAGAGCAAACACATGACAAAAGTGAATATTTTTATATTCTAATTGTAATGCTATAATTTTTTTGATATTAAATTATGTTCCATTTTTTAAAAATAAATCTATAAATGCATTCATTTCTAATTAGACAAACATATCACACATATCATACAAAAAAAAATTGCACATAAGTACATATATTTGCACATACAAATATTTTTATATGATAAAATAAATAAATAAAACCTTGAGTTTTTTAAAAATCCAAATATTTGTGAATAAAAAAAAAAAAAGTAGAGATGCTAAAATAGAAAAAAGTTCATGTTTGTCTCCTATAATCTCCAGGTAATTCATTTCAAGTGAACGCACCTGAGGATCCTTTTAAGTTTTAAAATTTGTCTGACAAAAATTTTTAATAGATTTTTATTTTTTTTATTTTTTTGAAAATAACTATAAATACAAATTTTGGCTTTTAAAAATTGTTCAATAAAAAAAGAGATTTATGTAACATACAAATTTTCTATAAAATTATGTACTATATATATATAGAGAGAGAACTTAAATTATTTAAAGATTAGATTAATTGTATAGATCTACTTGTTTATTTAAAATCATCATCATCATTATTAATTACAGGCAAAAAGGAAAGTCCCATATCACAAAATCATACAATTTTTTTCAGATCCTTGTAGCTCCTATTTTATTTTTTAAGGGACTATTTCTCCGTTAAATGATCGCCTGTTCCATCTATCTCTTTTTCCTTTTTAATATTTTTTGCAATTCAACTATAAATTGTTTCCTTCTTTTCTGAACGTACTTAATAAACGAAGATTTTTACTGAACACATATATAGAAAAGGTAGATTTTTTAAATATTCAGCTTTATTATTACCAAGCATGCAACACACAAACACCAATAAAATACAGCAAGAATTAGATCAACACTTTCATGGACTATGAAAACAGAAGAGAGCAACAGAGGAATTAAATTTCTGATTTATACATCCAAAGACAATGCAACATGGTAAACTACAGAATGATGCTTAAACCTATAAACATAAGAGGAGTGTCCATTTTACATCAATAACCTCTATTTCACATAAATAGATGGGATTTAAAGATTTTTGCATAGAAATCACAGATTGTGCAAATTTGAATATGATAAAAAGAGCAATATTGACGATTATATAAAGTATTTTCAAAATATAGTATATAATTATAACAAAATCATTAACACTATAAATAAGTGTTACAACAAAATAAGAAACCCTCATCCTACTCAATAAGAGGGGCCTAAAAAATGGATTAGTCTCCCTTACATCCCAAAAGTTGCACATAAATTTAAAAAGTTTGCAAGGACAAATTTAACATTAGCTTTTGAACTCCTCCATTACTGAACCAATTAATTAACAATTCTAAATACAAGCTGTCAAATAAATCTGCATATCAAGTGATCTATAAAATTATATGCAGCCAATCTGCCTGCAGTGGTGAGTTGCAGGCCAATCTTTCAACTAGATTGGCCCAACATAAATATTTATACAACAGAGCCCTTAAAAATAAAAAATATTCATCAAAATTCACCAACCATGAACATAAAATCAGCCATAGAGTTAAATTATTAAAAGCAAAAATTATATGTATGAAGAGAGATAACAGAAAATGTAAAATCAAAGAGGCCTGGGTAATAGCAAGTGACTACTTTTCAATCAATAGAAAAGATACAAGTACCCCTCTATCAAAGAGGTGGATTTTTAAATAAATTTTAATATTTTTGAATAGCTAATTAATCACTACTTATACACAAATATCAAAAACTTTTGAGTCATATTACTATAAGTTATGAATATGATATACATGATATATCAAAAGCATGCTTGGTAGTAATTAATCTGAATGGTTAAAAAAATCTATCTTTTCTGCCTATGTGTTCATTAACAGTCACTTTTTAATATCTACAATCATTTCCAACATATCTAAATACAAGTCCAAAATTGTCTCAAAAAATTTGTTTTGTTTTTTAATAATGTTTGTATGATTATTAATTATAAAGTACAATATGAAATTTAATAACATATTAAAGGTTATTTACAATCTTAAAATAAACATTTATATTAGGTTAATTTTATGTTAGTCTTTTTTGATAAACACAATATTAGATATGAATATATTCAGGTGAAATTTAAAACTTTATTTAAATTTTTACCACAGCTGAAGAAACTGATGCATCAATTTCAAGTGAGCACACTTAAAGATTCTAAATTAAAGTAATTAAACAAAAATTATTAAATTAAAGCCTGCTAATTAAAAATAGCTCTGTTATGTATACTTCTTTAATGTTCTTGTATGGACCAAAAAAATTTCAAATAGAATGAAATATTAAATTGAAAATATCACCATCATTTACTGTTAAAATAATAAATTTACAGAGATAGATTTAAACAGATGCAATTTTTATCATTATAATGATTAAATTAACTATCAATTTATACTTTTATTAACAGACTTAAACAGTAGTTTTTTTTTTTGACATTTGCTAAAGCATTAAGAAATAAAAATAAAACTGAATTATTTATAATTCATATATGCAATTAATAATTTATCATTCATCTATGCAATTAATAAATTATAATCAAACTGTTGAGTCTGCATAATAAAATTTAATAATAAATTAAAAAGCATAGTTTTTTTAAAAAATTAAATTGCTCTAAACAGAGCCAAATAAAATAGCCTATATACTAGGATTAATACTAAATATATGAAACTGATTTTTTTTAATGCTCCGTACTCTTATTCCAAATAATTTTTATCTACGGTTTTTAGGCTTGAAATAAACACAAAGACTATAAAATTGATTACAAAACTTTATTAACAATCAAATAATGAAGTATTACTTACATCAGGTACAGGTTTGTGTTAGCTGTCATCAAGCTAAGATTTAGTTAGTTTCTCAATGGTATATGATTATGGAGTATGACCATGTTATGCAAGTAATTGACCTTTATATAAATGTATCTTTGAATCATTTGATATTATCACATTTATTTAAGAAAGCACAGAGGATGATTAAAATGATGCCTGTATCATTAAAAGTAAGCATGGATGTTCGACCTATAATCTGTAAACCTTGAAAAGTTCTGTTTGCCCAGAAAGAAAAAGTCAAGAAAAAAAATCAGCCTAGTTTAAAAAGGCATTTTAGGAATCCATTGAAAAATCTGAGTGAGCTATGCCCCTGGTAATTATAACTAAACCCAATGGTTAAAACAATTAGCAAAAATGTTTACTCTGTGCCAAATTCTAGAGAAATAATAGCATCACTTCAGAGATCAAAATTTTTTCAAAATTAGATCTTAATGCCATCTTCCATCAGATACCAGTTATGAGAAAACATCCAAAATACTAACATTTACCACACACATAGGTTTATATAATATAAAAGACTCCTGTTTGGGGTAATATTGGTCCTTAGCATTTTTCAGTCGAAAATTGAAACCCTCCTTAATGGATTGAAGGGCGTTATACCATATTTCGATGACATCCTCATTACAGTAACTACTGAAAATGAACTTGCAAGTCAAAACAGGCAAAAGTCTCCATACAGTAGTGACATTCAGTACAAGCCAGAGTAATCAATGGATGCCAGAAGGCTTGTGCATAAAATCCCTATTTAGTGCCTACTCATCCAATGTACACAGATTGGTTTCTAGCTTATAGCTTTCATCAGTGAGGAACCTTGGATCTGAGAGCACTGCACATAAAAACTAAGCTATATACTAGAAACTATAAAGCCATAACTAGAAACTATAAAGCCATAACCCTAGAAATTAGTCTAGGGATATTGGATGAGTAGGTATTAGACAGGGATTTTATTCACAAGCCTTCTGGCATCCATTGATTACTCTGCCTTGCACTGAGTGGCACTACTGTATGGAGAGTTTTTCCTGTTTTAATTACAGTTATGAGCAAGCATAAGAAGCGGTAATCATGTGATATTTAATGGTTTAATTTACAAATCACTTATACAAAGTCTGCAAAAAATCAAATGATTTGGGGAGTAATCTGAATACCCAAAATGCATCTGAAAGGCTAGAGAAATTAAATTTTTGGGCTACATCACATGAAAAAGTGGCACAGCTCCATCCCCCAAAAAGGCTAAAGCTGAAGCAAAGGTACCAAGATCTACAAATGGGAAACAAATTTCGAGCTTTCCTCAGACTAGTAAACTATTTCAAAAAAATTTTACAAGGGAAAGCTCATGTGTCCAGACCTTTATACATCTGCTGAAAAAGAATCAGAAATGGAAATGGGATGAAGAAAAAGCTAAAGCATTCATAATGCACAAAGTAACTGTTAACTTCAAAAAAATTACTGGTATACCACAACAATGATTTGGATATTACTCTGACATGGACACATCTAAAGTCAATATTAGAGCAGCATTGTACAAGTTAGCCCTTGCAATATTATTCAGAGTAATAAAATTTCATCAATATTTGTATGGTTGTAAATTTACTATAGTAACTGACTATAAACCCCTACTGGAATTTTTAGGAAATAAACAACTGCTTGATCATCTTAGTTTTGTATGTTATGATGGCAGAATATACTGGTAGGTTATGATTACATACTTGATTATAAAAAGGGAGAACAAATATGGCACACAGATGCACTATCATGTATACCTGACAGAGTGAATTAGGCAAAAAAGAAACTGAAATCAACTATACAGATGTGCTAAAAAATCATAACCTTAACAGCAAAATTATAGATCATTGGCTAGTGGAAGATGAAGATGATTGATGGATCATAAAACAAATCAGAGAGGACTGGCATAATTAACACCCCATCTTCTTTCACAAGGAACTCTAGAATGCTATGAACAGATGACTGTCTGTAAAGGATGCATCCTGAGGAACAACCAGGTGCTTATACCAGACATAGGTACCAAATATTAAAGATGCTACCTGAGGGTCATCCGGACATAGTTAGGGCACAGGCATTAGTCTGTAGTTATATATGGTAACTGAATTTTAACACAGACATCAAATAATACATAAAGAAATGCAATAATTGTAGGTCATGCACTAAATCACCTCCATCCAATTTTGAAGCATGGCTGAAAGATGACAACACATTGCAATGAATTTACATAGACAACTATGGTCAATTGGAAGGTCACTTGTTCATTGTAGTATCACCTCATATTCAAGGTGGGCTAAATGCAAAATAATAAGAAACACAAGTACAGATGAAACACTGAACAGTCTATATGACATATTTGCTCATCATGGATTTCCCAAAACATTAGTCTCAGATAATGGAACAGCATTTACATCACAGGAGTTTGGAAAAGAAATGCAAGAATAGGGGATAAAATACTTGCTCACCCCCCCCCATACCAATACCAATCAAATGGACTAGCTGAAAGTGTGGTAAAAAATTTAAAATCATCTATAAGAAAAATGGGTAAAACTAAAATACAAGAAGCATCTCTACTCCACCAACATTCAACCCCAGCTGCCAAATCTGAAAAATCACTGGCTGAATTATACTTAGGAAGAAAGTTAAGCACAAAACTAGCAAACAAGTATCACCAGCAGATCAAAACAAGAAGCACAACAGTTTGTATAAATTTAAACTTCAAGAAAGAGTATGGGTCATGAACGAAATAAATAACTGTTGGATGCATGGAGTAGTAATTTGGCAACATTAAAAACAGGTCACGACAGGGCACATGAACAATGGGGAAATATTAATTGAGCATATAAACCAACTGCAGAAAGATGAAAGTATGGAACTAATACCCATGTTAGTCACAACAGAGACCAATGCAAAGATTCAAAAATAAAATAAAATGGAAACAAACAATACCACTGACAATGGACTGTAATAAAGCACATCAAGAGAAAACACAGCAAGTGAGATGGAAATTATCCATCAACAGCATGTTAAAAAGACAAATTAAAACTTCAAAGTATCTTAGCGACTATATATTAAGTTCAAAGATTAAAAACTAATCTCTGAACTTGGAGAAAGTAATGATATCCACGTGCATACATATAAAGATAATAGTAAATAATAAAAAATAATCATAGAATTAAAAGATTTATCTTCTAAAAATTTGGAACTAAAAAATAATTAGAAGTTATAAGATTATATTCTAATTATAGCAAAAAAGTAAAATTAGTGATAACAAGATAAAAATGTACTAAGTCAGATTCTGGAATCCAACATGTGTGCACTTAGAGAAATAACTACCTTATCTGATGAGTGGAATTCCTAGCCAATCAGCTGTAGGAGGAAAACAATACAAGTTGGAGAAGAAAAAGGAAAACCGTTAATGAGGAGCTCAATGGGTGGTCAGACTAAAATTTGAGTGCTGGACATCACCCTTTACCCAATAGCTTCTAGAAAGCAGAGCTTGCTTTTGGATATGAGAAAAAAGCTAACTAAGCCAGTCTGAATAATATTATTATTTTGTACACCTATGGGCTTATGTGTATATATGTATATAAAATGTAAAGTTACTCTAATAATTATTGCCAGTTAATGTATTAAATTATTGTGTTAGATTTATATAAATGCACTGAATTTAAGTAGTGTTGAGTCATTATTGGGTAAACTATTGCAATTCAGTCAGGTAACAGTAAAGCTCTTCAATAAGGGTCTGAGCCATAAGATTAGTAAGGAGTGAACATAACAGTTTCCTACCAATATTAAGATATCATTTTTCACTCTTAAGACTTTTATTTTCTTCTATATCTTTCTTTGCTAGTTCGGAATTATATTTTATAATATCATTATCAACTCTTTTTTGTATCATTTTTTTAAATTTTGAGATATTCAATCCTTCTTAATGCATCATTTTAATATTTTTTCATATTCTTTTTGTCCTTCATAAATTGTCATCTCAATAGAAATTTTACTAGTCAACGGCTGCTTTTTTGTATCAGCTATCTCTGTTGCAATTTTAAAAGTGTATCAGTTATCTTCCTATTAATTTCATTCAAATCTGAATCATGTTCAAAATCTTTTAATATTTGAAAATGATTTGCAAGTTCTAATTTAAATTCATTGGAATGTTTCTGAAGATTAGGAACATCATTTGTGAATATTGTTTTTTCTTAATAATTTTGTCACTCTAGTTTTGCATTAACATGTATGCATCTTACATCTTACTAATTGATGATCGCTTCCTGTGTTTAATTTATTAAGAACATTATAATCTTGAAATACATATTTTCTATTAATTAAAATATAATCCAATACTTCTAGACTTTCATTTGAATGCTTCTATATTCATTTAACATTTTTCTAAAAAAAAAAAAAAAAAATTAATAATACAATTTTTTCTTTTTTCATAAACTCTGCAATTTCTTCGTCCTCTATTATTTCTATCACCATAAGCAAATTTACCTACAGCAGTTCATCTTTCAATTATTTACCATTTCTAGAATTAAAGTCCTATAGGCAATTTTTTAAAATGTTGTTTGGACTGATCAAAAGCCTTTTGTACATTCATATAAAAATCATCTACTTCTTCACTACAATGAGAACTTGTTGGCATATAAATATGAATTATCTGCATTTGGTATCTGCTATCAAATTAAATATCTTGCCACTCTGTCTGATACATTTTCACAATGTTATCCTTCCACTTTTTATTTATAATGAATCCTATTCCATTTATACTTCCAATGTTTGTGCCTTTGTATTACAGTGTATGCCAATTTGGCTCTTCACATTTTTTTCTAACTTTACAAAGTCATATAATATCCCATTTAATACTAGATAGTACTTCTTCCAATTTTTGCAATCTTCCTTCACTTGAAAGTGATTTGCAGTTATAAATACCCGAAGAAAAGATCATCATCAAAGGGCAAGATTAGGTCTACAAACAGGAGATTCTTAGTACCCTCCATCTTCAGCTGCCAACCACTGCCTTGGCTGGTGATTTTACAGCCTCCTGGATATAAAGGTTATGATTTTGTCTATCACGATTATAAATATCTGTTTAAAAAATCATTCACACACATTCATTTTGTCTTTAAGAAAGCTCAACTAGTAGTTCAGTTAAGAGCTATCAGCAAGTGAGAAGAAAGACCATAATGTTTCTTGATTTTAAACTCAGAGATAAAAAGCCAATAAATTCATGGGCAGTTCCTCCAAGTTTGTATACTATATAAATAATCATGTAGTGATAATAACTGCAATAACAAGAATGTATGGAGTAGGTATTAGGAATTTGACCTGCTCAGCTCCTTTAAAGGCTCCAAGTGGAATCAAAGGTTCTTCTTTCAGATAACAGTAAATTTCTTTCTGCAGTGTGTGCAAATCTATGTATGAATATATATATATAATACAAATTTAAATCCATCAGTACAATTCATTTATTTTGAATACCTGTAACTACTTATCTCACTTATTTAAAATGTAAAACAAAGAAGATGTCATGTAAGGAGAATTTATGCTAACAATAATAGTGATTTAAATAGTACAAATTCTTTATATAGGGGGAAATAGTTATCATTGAAAACTTCAAACTGATTTTAAAAAATTAAATGCAACATTGTATATCCATTTATATTATGGAAAAATATTAGTTAATGAGTCTATTTACTATTAGCCACACACATTCATATGATTTGTAAGATGTGCTGACAATGGATTTAGTTATTTTATTTGGTTTTTATGACCTCTGTATCATGAATTCTAGACAGAATGTCTTAATGTTAAAGTTATATCCCATATGCAGTTAATTTTGCCTTGCTATGCATATCTTCCTAAGGATGTTTTAAGTGTTAATTTTCATGTTCTGCATTATGATTAAGAGTTTAGAACTTCCTTATTTATATATGTAGTTATATTTGTTGAATGCTGTTTAATGACATGATCATATTTCTTTGTAATTTGATTAACTAATTCTGTCAGGAACCATGGTAGATTAATGGGATGCAATATGGACAATATCATTAAGATGATCATAAATGGAAGTGATTATTTATTTGGATTAAAAATTGTAAAATTGTTATCAATACATTATGCCAGTAATGAGGGTAATTGCTATTAAAATTCACTTCCAAAGTATTATATTTTGAACTCATGAACATACAAACACACAAGCTACAGTATGATAATATGGGTAATGTGCTCATGACATTGTTTGAGTTACATTTAAATCAGAAGGTAATTTTACTTAAGGAAAATAAATTATTTAGAAGACATAAAATAAAAGTCAAGCTCATTTATATGAAGGTAAAATTCAAAATGTTGAATCATTATCTATTGATGATTTTGTGAACAGCTTTGAGAATGAATAAATTTTATTGCAACACTTGTCAAATTAATATAATCTCATTTTTATTATTTTTGTTGGTATTTTATTCCATATCTAAATTAGAGAATGATGATCTCCTGACTTATTGTATAAATAATTAGCTTTGGTGGTGGTTATAAAAAATGTAAGAAGAGGCCTTCAAAAGTAATAATTTAATTGAACTTTTATTGCTTGTTTATTTTATAATATTGAAGGAGAATATTGCTATTGTATCATTCATTATATCAAAGTTATCCGAAACAGAAGGTTACATCCCCCAATAAAATTAGGATTTACCTCAACTTTCAGGTTCTTCTAGAATTTGGTGGCATCTAACTAAATATCAAGAATTGCTTAAACACAAGATAAATATTAAATCTCATAGAAACTTAAAAGTATTCCTTTAGCATTCCAAGCATCTGTTGATAATATTAAAAACTAGCTTCATTTAATAATGTAAATATCTGACCATTACAATATATATATATATATCAATACAAAAAATTCATATTGTCATTATTAAACAATAAATCAAAACAGTTCTTAGTAAATTTGTCCACTAAAAATAGGTTTATGGGATTAATGGAAGTCTACCTATATAGTTAGCACAAAATTTTATTCTTTTTTTTAATCTAGTTTTTTTTTTTGTGTGTGAGTATGTAACTAGAATAGCTATTCTCATTTACAAGTGATTGATTGCTAAGGATGATAATGGTATATATTGGAAAATCTGGTATCCATTAATTACTTATGCTTTCTGACTGGTACGTGGATATGCTAATGGGAAGTGGATTAATTATTGTTGTAAAGTGCAAATTAATTTAAAAATAGGAGATTTTATGCTATTTCACTTTTGTATTCATAGTGGATGGTTTCAACATTTAAAAATTAGTAATAAATCATTTACCAGTAAAATTTTCGTGCATAACAATATAATTTTGAATGAAAATTTGAAAAATTTGAATCAATTTTCAAAATACAATTTTAACTCTCATATGACTTGTGATGCAAATTCACTTATTTCATTGACATAAATAAGAAAAGATAAAATAACCCATTTCTTGTCCTTTTATCAGCCAAACAACAATAAATAATTTACTTTTACATTTTTTAATTTTAACCTTCAATTTTGTATGAATTAGAATCTAACGTCCACAGAGATATGCCAATAATAAAATTTCTGCATTTTAAACAATTTGCAAGTTATCTCAAAACATTTATTAAACTAATTAATACCTGTGTTACACTCTTTATGAAATGGGTATAAATATGGGCGATACATTACAAATATGGATAATGAAAAATTACAATATTAGATGAGTTATGGAACTAACAATTTGCAAGTTGTGTTTCAAAAATTAAGCAATTTCAATTTCTTTTGGTAGAGAAAGTTAGGTTAAGAGAGAAAATTAATTAAATATATATATACAGTATACTTATAATGAACAAACGTATCATTAATTATATCGTAATAGAATGAATTAAATTATTTAAAAATTTGGTTAAACAAGTTTTTTGTTTTTTCTTGTTAACTTTTCTGCATAAATTATTGTTCTTGAGATATTTTGATAATCCAAAGCATTTTTTTTTATACAAATGAAATATTTCTGCACAGTTCAGCATAATATTGTAAAATACTTGAGAGCTAAAGATTCCTAAATAGTTCAATTTTCCATTTTCTGTACTCAATCGTCAAATGATCTTGCGAACAATTTACCCATTCACTTATTTTAGCGATAAATAAAAATTCTTTCTTATCAGTTTTTCTATTAACATTTATTTTCTTTTAATTCTCTAATTGTATTATTCTTTTTTTTTTTACAAAAATCTACTGGATTGAATATATTGTAAATTGCTCGACTGAATCACAAGAACAGAGAACGTATTTGTTTCTAATTAGTTAATATAGATTTTTTTCACTGCCTTTTTAAAAAAAACAAACTTCAATATACCATTTAACAGAAAATTAGTGCACTGGTTTACTTCGTAAATTTTTTTATCTTTAAAAACTTGAAACTACTTTGTAATTAAAAAAAGAATAATTTCATTTAAAAATAATTTTTAAAATTTATATATATAGTAGTTCATTATTTTTCTAATTGCTTTATTTTTTTTTTTTACTTCAAATTTAGTATTTATTTCAAGCAGAATAAATAAAATATAATTATTTAACATGAAACTCTTTTAGCCGAAAGTTAACTCGGTGCTATTAAGTGAGAATATATCTATACGATTATACCTTTTCGTAGTGACTTGACTCAGCTCAAGTTTTTTCGGAATAAATAAAATGGATAAGACAAAATTCCGAAAACAATTGTGATACTTTATTAATAGAATAAAGATTATAATAATATATACCGAATGTGCTTTTATTCTATATGACATCAGAATTTATTGTAATGGGAGTAAAATTGCCATCATATTAGTGCCATTTATGTAAACAGAAGTTTGAGCAAATACATGGAGTTCAATTCCGATATTCATTTATCAAGTTATACATTGGTCATTCATTTATGCAACTGGAAATAGATATGAATATATATACAAGCTGATTATATACTTAAAATATACAATAAATTTTGTAAGAATAGAAACAACTGATATCCTTTAAGATTGCTGATGATGATCAAATCAAGTATCAGTTCTTCTAAAAATTCTATGAAAGGTTTAAATATTAGTCTGATTAGTACCGATTTGCAAATTATCCTTCCAATGTTAAGTTTTAGAATTTTCTACATTGGGAGTATTATTTATGAGTGAATATAATTAATGTTAATAGCAAACTCCTTTGCTATTAACTGAAAGGAGACCCTTTGATTCCTCTTGGAGGCCTTAAAGGAACCGAGCAGGGCAAATTCCTAATGTCCACTCCATACGTTCTTGTCGTTGCAGCTGTTATTACTATATGTTTATTCATATAGTATACGAACATGGATGGGCTGCTCACCAACACGCATTAGCCAGTGTGGTGAGTTTATTGGCTTTTTACCTCTGAGTTTAAGATCAAGAAACACCATGGTCTTTCTTCTCAGTGCCTGATAAGGCAGAATGAATGTTTGTGTAAATGATAAAGATTTTTCCCAATTATACAATTATGACAGACAAAAATAAAGCATGGCCCTTAATCCCAGGAGGCTGTAAAGTCACCAACCAAGGCAGCGGTTGGTGGCCGAAGGCGGAGGGTGCTAAGAATATCCTGGAGGCGGACCCAGGCTGCCATTTGATGACGACTTTTTATTTAGGTACTTACAACTGCAGATCACTTTCAAGTGAAGGAAGATTGCAAGAATTAGAAGAAGAACTCTCTTATATTAAATGGGATATTATTGGACTTTGTGAAGTTAGAAGAAAAGGTGAAGAGACAATTGATTTAAAAAGTGGACATATGCTCTATTATAAAGGCACAAATATTGGAAATACAAGTGGAGTAGGATTCATTATAAATAAAAAGTGGAAGAACAATATTGTGGAGATTTATGGTGTATCAGACAGAGTGGCAAGATTAGTTATACAACTTAATAGCAGATATCAAATGCAGATAATTCAGGTTTATTTCCCAACAAGTTCTCATAGTGATGAAGTAGTAGAAGATTTTTATATGGATGTACAAAAGGCTTTTGATCAGAGTAAACAACATTTTAAAGTTGTTATGGGAGATTTTAATGCTAGAATTGGTAAACAAATGAAAGATGAAAGTGTTGTAGGTAATTTTGGTTATGGTAATAGAAATGAGAGAGGACATAGACTTGTGGAGTTTGCAGAGAAGGAAAAACTTTATATTATGAATTCTTTTTTTGAGAAAAATGTTAGAAGGAAATGGACATGGAAGCATCCAAATGAAGGTACAGCAGAATTGGATTATATTTTGACTAACAGGAAATACATATTTCAAGATTGTAATGTTCTTAATAAATTTAACACAGGAAGTGATCATCGATTAGTAAGGGGTAAGATACATGTTAATGTAAAACTAGAGAGACAAAAATTATTAAGAAAAACTATATTTACAGTTGATATTCCTAATCTTCAGAAACATTCTAATGAATTTAAATTAGAACTTACAAATCGGTTTCAAGTATTAGTAGATTTTGAACATGATTCAGATTTGAATGAAATTAATATGAAAATAACTGATACACTTTTAAAAACTGCAACAAAGATAGCTGGTAGAAAAAAGCAGCAATTGACCAATAAAATTTCTACTGAGACTAGAGAATTTATGAAGAAAAGAAGGGAGGTTAGCTTCCTGCTTATAACGATCTATTAAAAAGAATTGAATATCTCGAATTTTGTAAAATGGTGCGGAAAAGAGTTGAAAATGATATAAGAAAGTATAACTGTGAACTAGCAAGAAAAGCTGTAGAAGAAAATAAAAGTCTTAAGAATGTAAAACAACATTTTGGTATTGGTAGGAAATTTATATCTGCAATAAGGAAAAAAGATGGAATTATTACTAAAAAGAGGGATGACATTATGAAATTGGTAGAAGATTTTTATCAAGAATTATATAGTAATAAAGAACAAGTACCTCCTATATCTATTACATCTTCCGAATTGCCCAGAATTTTAAATGAAGAAGTGAGAAATGCAATTAAATGTATGAAAAAAGGAAAGGCTCCAGGTAATGATGGAATTATAATTGATATATTAAAAGAAGCAGGTGAAGAAACAGAAAAAATATTAGCAAAGTTATATACCAAATGTCTAAATGATAAAGATGTACCGGATGATTGGAAGAATGCAGTAATAATATTAATATTTTAAAAAGGTGATAAAGAAGATATTAGAAATTACAGACCTATCAGCCTTTTATCAGTTTTATATAAAATTTTTACCAAGATAATTACAACTCGTCTACAGAGAACCTTGGATTTTCACCAACCAAGAGAACAAGCTGGATTTAAAAGTGGTTTTAGTACAGTAGATCATATTCAAGTATTGAGAGAAGTTATAGAAAGGACAAATGAATATGAGTTGTCATTATGTTTTGGATTTGTAGATTATGAAAAGGCATTTGATTCTATAAACATTTCTTCAGTGATTAAAGCATTGGATCATCAAGGTATAGATCCAGGATATTGTCATATTTTAAAGAATATTTATAAAAATGCAACAGCAACAATTAGATTACATAATGATACTGGGAAAGTCAACATTGAGAAAGGTGTAAGACAAGGTGACTCCATATCTCCAAAACTTTTACAGCAGTGCTGCAAGAAGTATTTTGTGGATTAAAATGGGAAACTAAAGGAGTGAAAGTAAATGGAGATTATTTAAGTCATTTAGATTTCGCAGATGATGTAGTTGTTTTTGCAAATAATGCTTCCGAGCTGCAGGAAATGTTGCAGGAGTTATCAGATGAAAGTAGGAAAGTAGGACTAAAGATAAATGTTAAAAAGACTAAAGTAATGTTTAATCGATTTGCTCAAAATATGAAAATAAAGATTGATTATGATGAATTAGAAGAAGTTAAGAGTTACAAATACCTTGGTCAGATTATTAATACAGATGGAAACATAATAGAGGAAGATTAATCATAGAATTAAACTTGGTTGGAGTGCTTTTGGTAGAAATAACTTGATATTAAAAGGAAATATGCCTATGTGTTTGAAAAGAAAGGTTTTTAACAAATGTGTTTTACCAGTTCTTACTTATGGATCTGAGACTTGGACACTTAATAGAAGATCAATACAGAGACTTCAGACCACTCAAAGAAGTATGGAGAGATGTATGTTGGGAGTAACAAGAAGAGATCGAAAATGCAATGTATGGGTAAGAGAACAAACAGGTGTTACTGACCTCATTGAAAAAATTAAAAGATTGAAGTGGAGTTGGGCTGGACATATTGCTAGAAGAGATGATAATAGATGGACAATTGAAATTTTAAACTGGATTTCAAGAGATTGTAAAAGACCCAGAAGGAGACCACATGTAAGATGGATGGATGAAATAAGAAAATGTGTAGGGGTGATGTGGAGAAGAGAAGCTAATGATCGGAGAAGATGGATTAAACTTGGAGAGATCTTTATCCTGCAGTGGATTGATAATGGTTGATAATGATGATGATGATGATGATAATTAATGTGTCCATTAGGATATTACTTCAAGATAGAGAAACTAACAATAATAACGATTATGACTATCCTTATAATTAAAATGATCCTGACTCCTTGTTCATATGAGGTGGTTGTTTAGTTATAAATATAGTATCGGATGACTTTAGTAAACAAGTGTAAGAAATAAAACAGCCTTAATCTAAGAATGACAACAAACATTGCAATGAGGTTTATTAAATGGCATTCATTAATCAATACTAAGCATAATTATGTACACAACATGTTTAGAATGACATGCTAAATCAACCTATATGTAAGACATTAGCAAAGTCTTTTAAATGTAGATTAAAATTTTAATTCTAACAGGTTGTGATATTTCCAGCTTTTCTAAATGATTAGTTGTGAGGAAAAGAACTCCTCAAATCTATATATACCAACCTTATATGAATGCAATGGCTTGATACTTTTTTACATCTAAATGTAGGATTGAATAATTCCAAAATGATAATGTAGTTTGTTTTATAACCAATCTCTTATGAACAAAAGAAAACTACCTTTATAGAGTATTATATCTATACAAAAAGAAATCTTTTTTAAAAAAGTACAATTTAAATTAAAAATTTACAATCAAAGAATGATTAATTTAGGTTCAAAATAAAATAAACAATTTTTTTATGTGGGGTTTTTGAAATAGTTGTAAGGTCACCAAATGATATGTCTTGTTTGAAGAAAATATATTTTATAGCTCCACAGCAGTTTAATAATATTTCCATGACAAAATGATTTTATTTTGATGATCAGATCCAAATTCTAGTGATTATAATGTTCTCTCTTCTTTTCCCAGACTATTCATAGTAGATTACTAATATTGAATACATGACTTTATGATTGGCAAGATAGGAAGGCTCTTAAGCATAGACAATATATTACAAGTAATATACATACAGTAAGCTATTATTTGAAAAGCATGTCATCTTTTACTCCTGAGAACCTACATGAATATATGAATATGCCAACAAATAACATAGTTTAGATGGGTAATTAGGTTAGCACTGAAAATACTATCATGACTACCTTGCTGATAACACAAACCAATATTGTCTCATTGCTTCTTTGCAATCAAATATGATGTCTTTTTATTAATCTCTGTAGCTTGTCTCAACTCACTCAATTCAAAACTTAATTCCCAACTAACTTAAAAGCTGTCTCTGCCCTATATATAGTCTCCCACCATCAATTGATCAAAAAAAGTTTTCCCATAGCTTGGAAGACAACACCTCCAACTGCTGAATTGTTTTTTCCAAAATATATGAGTAGCATCCTTTGATTTCTTAACAATCCTTCTGCACTTCTTGTAAAACAACTAAATAAGTTAATTATCTACTTTTACATTACGTCTTTACCTCAGACTTTTATGCAAAAATTAATCATAGAAATTATCATCAATTTGTGTCTATTATTTTTATTTACAATTGATTATTCATTACAACAATCTTTAAAAAAAGTTTCCATTTTTTTTAAAAGAACATCTGTCAATTTTTTAAAAAAATTGCAGCCATTTTGTATGATTGATGATGCTCGTAGAATAGTGACTTCATTAAAGCTATATCATTTGAGAATAAAATGGCATCATTAACACTAAAAAAAGAGTTATTAATAATAAATTTTCCATGTATACAAAAATTAATAAATATTATTTCAATCAATTTGGAATTAAAATTCCAATAAATATTAATTTTGCTTGAAGCAAAAAATATCCCCATCTTAATTGTAAATTATTTTGAGTAAAATAAAGCAGAAAAAAAATGATTTTGTGTACTATATTGTTAGAAGTATATTCTTATTTTTCTTCTTTTATTATCTTTGCATTTTTTCATATATTCATATACAGTTGCTTACAATAACCCCTTCATATTCACTTTAATGCAAAAAAAACCCTTTTTTTAATGATTCCTTTATTTCTCGGAGAGTTTCAACTGTCCTGCAGTCTTTATCAGAGCAATCTTAAATTCCTCTACCTTTTTAAAAAATAAAAATAAAATAAAGGCATCATTAAAAAAAGTTTTTTAGATTAAAGTATATATGAAGGGGTTATTATAAGCAAATATATATGAATATTATGTTGTTAATAATTAATTCTGTATGATCAAAGGTTACTGAATGTACATTAAAAATATCATTCATTTGCACAATTTTAAATCAATAATACTGTAATTTGTTGCAGACATATTCAAGATAATGGTGACTTTTGTCACAAACATTTTTATGTAATTTTTATTTAATTCTGACTGTATTTATGTAAAATATGGCAAATACATTTGTGAACTGCTGTTTTAGAAACAATAACTCAACATCTCTATAAAAAAATTAATGTTATATTATTTAGATATTACAAAAATAAATATTTTGATAATAGAAATAAAGAACATCATAAAATAACTATCAAAATGTACATTGCTTTATGTTATTATTTTTTATATGCTTTATTTCAAATTAATAAATCATAACTCAGGAAATATCATTTTCAGGTTACATAAAAAGCAAAATGATGGCCTGTCAATGAAGAAATTATAATTTTTTAAAAAAGAAAATTTAGCTACTGAAATATTTTTATATGGTATATTTATTGACAGTTTAGCATTTTTTTTCATTAATAATTTGCTTAGTAAAATGTTTATTCATTAATTATATATTTTTATTTTATTTCAAGCTTTATTTTTTAATTGGATTTTTATATATTTTGAATTTAAGATAATGAGGTAATTTGTTCTCCATAAGAACTCATTATAATTGCTTATTTTTTTACATAATATTTTTTATTTATAAAGCATTTTGGGGAACATTATCTAGGATAAAGATATATTTTAATTGCTTAGTTATTTTTCACTTTTACTTTAATTACAAATATAATAACCAAGAATATATATATATATTTGAAATTTTTTAAACTGATATCTTACTTTCAGTAATTTGTCACAATTTTATTTTAATTTTGTCATAGTGTTCAAAGTAACCATATTCAATTTATCTATATATAAAAATATCTTTCTTTTATTCATTAGTAACACAATAAACTTATTAATTTTAAAATTGTTAATCACACAGAATCTATTATTTTCAACATTATTAGAAATATAATATTCTAAATACTGCATTAGAAATTTTATCAAAATAGTATCATTCTGTAAATGTTTTATTCAAAGACAATCTAGTTTAATATATTACAACAATAAAGGTTTATCATTTTTTCCATCTTATATATAACTTAAATCACACAAAAAGTTGTAAAATGGATTATTTATATAATTAGAAAACTCTCTCATTCTTCCTACTCTTAATGCTATTTAGTATAAGCTTTAATAATAAAAGATGCCAGATAGTACTGCTTAATAAATTTGAATTCAGTGCTATCCTAATCAAATATCTCAGACTAGTTTCTAGCATATAATTTTATCAGTGAGGTCTTTATGTTTTTTTTAATGTACGCTTGGATTTTGTGACTATTTTTATAAGTTGAGAACTCCTCTTTTAATGTCTGAATTTTAAAATTTATTTTATGTTTAAATGGATAACAATTACAGTGGAACCATAACATCCACTATTACTTTATTCCAAGACTCTCTTATGCACATCATACATTCATATAATAGTTCACATTATATTGATGTTTTAATTGCAACAAAATACATATTGTTTACTAAACTATAAGTGTACAGTATTTTTTAACACACACACTTTATGTATATAGTATGCATAAATAAATTATGATTATAGTATAAACAAAATTTTAAAAAATAATAAGGAAATTATTAATAATAATTTGAGAAAGTACATTTGCACATATATTTACTATATGTGTTCATTTGTCCACATTCATTCAAAAAATAAAAATAATAAAAAACTTACTGTATCATATCTTTATTTTTTAAAAATAAAATAAATAATGAAAAAACAGACTTTCATTACAATTAAACACTCTTTTAATGATATTGTTTTTTTTCAAAAACTTTTTTCTGCCTATAAAAACACAATAGCAGTCTCATTATCAGCAAACTATGCCCTTTCTAATTGCTTTGATATTTTTATATTTATATTGACTAAGAATACTATCACTTTACAAATTTTCTTAAATTTTATAGTACTTTTAATTTGACTCTTAGATAATATTTTATTATATGAAATCGTATATCACATCAAAAATTTGGAGTTAGGATGATAATGTAAGAAATTTTTAAATTGTTTCAGTTAAAACTTGTTTAGAAATTGGTAAGAATTTAAAAGAGGTAATGTTATTTAAGAAAAGGTATAAATTGAAAAAATAGAATTATATAAAAAAATATTGTGTATGTATTATTATTAAAATTATAGAAAATTATTAAAAAGTTTAAAAGTAATACAAATGTAGAAAAGTATATATTAAAATTAAAACAAATTATGAAAAAAAAATCAAATAAGATTAAGAATAAGATTTTAGGGATCATTGAAAAATTATATTATTTTAAAATTCATAACATAGGATATTGTTTATAATGTTTATATTATTTATAAATATGTATGCACAGATAAGTATTAATTGTATGGTTATATATATATTGTAGCTCTGATGATGACTATTGGATAGTTGAAACTGTAAGCAAGAAGAAATAAATTATATTTTATTAAACTGCATTGAAAAGTGTTTATGTAAAACATATGTTTAGAATTAAAATAAGCGAATAATAAAATGTAGGTGCTTTCAAATTAATGCAAAGAAACATTATTAAATAATGTGATTTTGAATGGCTTTTCATGATGGAAAAATGTTTGCTGAAGTATTGTAAAATTTATTAAATTTATGAATTTTAATGTTTTTATTTTTTGTTTATTTACATTTTTTTTGTTTATTTAATTTTTTTGGGTAGCATATACATGAAGTAGTGTATATTAATATAGCACATATCATGGCTTCATTATAAATAGATTTTAAATGTATGCAACAGCAATATCTATGTTAAAAGTAATTTACAGTAATAAAAAGTCTTCTTCTATATCCACATTTTCAATAACCATTGTTTTGATAACTTGCAATAATAAAAAAAAGTCTTTTCATGATCTTTATTTTAATATATTGAACTCCCTTAAGTGTTGTAATTTTTAAAATTAAAGTTATCTTTAAAATGAAAATAATAATAATATTTCTTTTTAACAATACTGATCATAAAATATTTTATATTTCCCATTTCCTAAGTTTGCAACATATAAAGAAGGTATACTATACTTAACAAAAAATTAAATATACTTATCAAAAGCTATACATGAACATCATTTTCCTATAAAGAATACAGTATATAAAAATAAATATGGATCAATAGGAAATGAAAAAAACCCTTTGAAAAAAAACAAACCTTAATATACTCTATTACCACAGAGTTCAAAGTAATCCCATTAGGATTTGTTCCTAATGCCCAAGTATCAGAAACATTATTTTTAAAATGTAGAATATATTAGATTGCAATCGTTTTATAGATAAACGATAAACCCTTCATGTGCAATGCCCATGCTAGACATTAGTAACACTTTCAGAAGAGCACAGAAAGTATATGCCAAAATCAGAGTGAATTGAAAAAAGGTAAACACTCACTAATTAATTTAAAATTTATAAAATACATGCATATATTTTACTTATCTACATATAAGCAATTATTTTTTTTTGTTTTACAATGCCCTCTCTAAGTCTTCTATCATGCTAGGCATTAAAAATGTTAATGCTTATTTACGATAACCCTACATTTTAAAGTTAATGATGGCAGTCATAGAATAAAAAAATAAAAGTAATTGGTTTAGATCTGAAATTTAAAAATGATATGATAAAGTTGGCTGATTATTTGATAAAAACTGATAATCATAAAGTAGTAAAAGTAGAAGGGGAATATTCTAAAATTATGTGAGCTTCTTAAACTTCTAAAATTGCATTCACATAATGTGAATTTTAAAATAACCAATTTAAAACAAAATTGAAATAGTCAACTCACTATAAATAAACAATGTATTTAATCCATCAACTCAGCTTTTATTCCTGTTTGGAACCTTATCAATATGCTTCTTTTTACAAAATCACATGACCAGTTTATTCTGTCGCAGCTCTACTCAATGGTAATTAATTATTTACATTACAATAAATATAATCAATAAAATACATCCATGTACATAAAAATGATGAAACTTATTACAATCCTTTTTTTAAACATATACATGTACAATACAACGTAAAAAAATATTTAAAATTATAACTAAAGTTTTTAATAATCTAACAATGCCCATGATCCCCACCCCACCCCATTGTGTTGGATCTTTAACCACATTTATTCTTGTTTACATTTTCTTGAATATACAAAGTTTCGTAACATTTTCTTTCCTTGTAATTTTTAACAAACTTTATTACTTGAATATTTTTTATACAATTTTTTTATGTCAAGTATCCAACAAATGTATCCCTTCTATTAATTGTCCTATCATGCTTCTTACATCTTTCAATGACAGTCTTTTCTGTCTGATCTCTCTCTCTCTCTATATATATATATATCATATTACAAAATTCACAACTAATTTCATAAACTACCCTACCCTATTTTTAATATTATCCATATTTTTTTGCATTGCAAATTCTTTTACCTAGATATTTACTATTTTCTCATTCTATCTTAATATCAAGTAATTTTTCTTTTATCAATGTCTTATATAAATGTTCTGAATATGGTTAAAGGTCCAACACAACTAGAGGGGAAATGTGCATTGTTAGATTATTGGAAACTTTAGAGTTATAATTTAAAATATTTTTTTAGATTATTTTGTAAACATATATATTAAAAAAAAAGAGAAGAATTGTAATAAGTTTCATGATTTTTATGTACATATGTATTTTATTTTATTAATAGGGTTTTAGGTAAGAATATTCATAAGAATAAAAGTAATAAAAAATGAGAATTAGTAAATGTGTTAAAAAAAAAAAGTGTGCAGAGAATATAAGTGTGCTATTAAGAACAAGGAAAATGAAAAAGATAAATACTAAATGGGCTAAAATAAATAATTATATAGAGAGATGAAATTGAATAGTAAATTGTTGGAGGATATTAATAAAAGTGGAAGAAATGGGAGTACAAAATTTTGGAATTACATTAATAGGAGAAATGTAGGGGAGAGAGAGATAGTATTACTAGATGATGAGGGAATAGAGTGTAGTTCTAGAGAAGACAGAGAGAATCTTAAATAGATATGTAATGGATACGAAAAAATGTTAGATGTGAAAGACAGAGTGATTAGAAAACATGAAACATATAGTAATGAGAATATTGTTTTTACAAAAAATGAACTGAATAATGTTGGGAAGAAATTGAAAAGTGAAAAGGCAAGAGGTTTAAATGGATGGGCAGTAGAAATGGTAATAAATTTAGGGTATAGGGCAAAAGTAAAGCTATTATTCTGTTTTAATAAGATGGCACAAAAGAGAGTTTTTCCGGGTAGTTGGAATAATACAAGAATAAGAATATTATTTAAAGGAAAGGGTAAGGATCATAGAAAGTTAAACAATTATAGACTGATAACAGTAAGATCAGTTTTATATAAAGTTTTCACATATATGGTGGCTGGAAGGGAATAATGTAGTGGGGAAAATGCAAGGAGGTTTTAGATCAGATAGGCGTATAGGAGATAGTTTATTTGTGGTTACACAACTTATGGATATGAATAGGAATTCAGGTAGACAGTAACATATGAGTTTTATAGATATAGAAAAGGCATATTATAGAGTAAATACAAATAGATTATGGGTAAGTTTAGCAAATTTGGGAAAGGATTAAGCTTTAACGGATATTATTAAGAAATTATATGAAAATAATTACTATACGTATCAATTAGGGAATATAGAATCAGTTAAACTTAAAAATAGGGTGGAACTAAGGCAAGGATGCCCTATGTCACTTATTTTGTTTTTGTTATATTTGAGTGAAATGGAGAGAGCAATAGAAACATTAGGAAGAGTGATAGAGATAGCGTTAATAGGTGGCAAATGAGTATATACTTTGTCAGGTCTTTTTTTGCAGATGATGTCTTTCTGTGTGCAGAAAGAATAGAAGATATGGAAGTTATGCTGAGGACATGTGCAAGGGTGAGTAAAGAGATGGGGATTAAATTTAGCAAAGAAAAATCAAATATATGGATGGTTAATACTGGGGAAAAAGAAGATGTACAATTTTTATTGGGGATATAAAGTTAAGTGTGGTGAATAGATATAGTTATTTGGGAATCATCTTAAGTTATCAGAAAAATTGCTTGGATGAATGGGAGAAAAAATTGATAAATGAAGCAAGGAAAAGAAAGGGATTGATAAAGAAATTAACAGTGTTTTCATATAATAAATATGATATAGCTAGAACTGTATGGAAGGGAGTTGCAGTAGCAGGGTTGACATTTGGTAATGATGCATTATGTGTTAGTAAAGGGGTATTAGATTATTTAGAAAAAGTACAAAGGGAAGTAGAAAGACATGCATTGGATGCAGATGTGTGGACAGCAGGGGAAGCAATTCAAGGAGAAATGGGATGGTCAAGTTTTTATATGAGAGATGCAAAAAGTAAAATGAAAATGTTTGGTAGGTTGCAGTTTATGGATAATAAAAGAATAGCTAAAATAGTATTTAATTGGGTTATGAGTAAAGAGCAGGCAACAAGATGGGTGAAAAAGGTAATGCAGTATGCAAAAGATTTGGATAAAGAAATTTATATCAGTATACTTGTACAAAAGGTGGGATGATTGTAATAGGAGGATTGTTGAGTGTTATAATGATAAGGAATGGAATAAAAAAATAGATGCATTAATAAAGAATAGGGAGTTAGAAAAATGGAAAACTAGTATGGAGATAGTTTAAATATATATATAGAAGTAAATGGTATATTGGGGGTGAGTTAATTTATGATAATAGCAAGGAAAGTAGTTTATTGTTTAAGGCTCAAAGGGGATCTTTAGCAACAAGAGAATATACACACAAATGGAAAAAATATGAGTGATTTAGTCTGCAAATTGTATAAAGAAAGCATAAAATATACTAGGAATTTGTTAATTGAATGTAAATGCTTGAAAGCAGAAAGAGTACAAATGATGAAGTTATGGAAGAATAAATATGAACAAAGTGATTATACAGGAAGTGAGTTATTGGTTTTTATGCTGGGTTTGGGAAAGGGGGATTTAGATATAAAGGCCATAGAGTTGACAAAGATTATATTGTGGAAATGGAATGGAGCAGATTATGGGAAAACTTAGGGTAGGGAATGGAAAGAAAAGTAAAGTCGCTAACAGGTTTCTCTGGGCATAGTTATTGAGAGCTTCCTGACTCTATTTAAGGAGAAGTCACAATGTATCACATCACATCATCACATGTGATTTTGTAAAGAAACATCTTGATAAGATTCCAATAAGAAATGAAAACCAGGTTGATAGATTAAATTATTATTTATTTAAAATGAATTGTCTAATTCAGTTTTAAATTGATTATTTTAAATTTTATATATAAAAGGCAACATTATAAACAAATTTTAACATTGGAATTTTATTTAAAGTAAATAATGTAATAAATATTTAGTGAAGACTGAATAAGTATTAAATGAAACTTAGTGAATAATTTAATTAGTAAGAACGAATAGATAAATTTGAAACAGTAAAAAAAAAAAAAATTGTACTAGGATTACTTATGCTCTTTAAATAGCTAAAGCTTCATTCACACAGTGTAATAAGAATTTAATGAAGAGTGAAAAACCATTAAATTCATAGGTGGGGGTCAATAGACAGTAATGAAATTTTATTAGAATTGACTCTCTATGAAGATTTTAGCAAAGGTTTTCTGAAAGGGGGTGATATCAAATTATTCATAACAAGAAAGATATGATTGTATAGATTTCCAAAACTGCATGAAAATGAGTGTGTTACTGCTTTTTTTTTTAAAATAGCAAAATTGCCATCACTAACAACTAAATGTTAAATTTCTATTAGAATGTTGTGTTTAGACTACCTATGGGATCCACAGGTGTGGATATTGTAATGATCTTCAGATATAATAGCTTTACCTTTTTTATTGCATTGCCAAATCCATATAATATTAATATCATCTATATTCTTTATAATGTCTAAATAAATTCAACACAGGAAAGTGATCATCGGTTAGTAAGATGTGAAATACATGTTAATGCAAAATTAGAGAGACAAAAATCATTAAGAAAAATAATATTTACAGTTGATATTCCTAATCTTCAGAAACATTCTAATGAATTTAAATTAGAACTTGCAAATAGTTTCAAGTATTAGTAGATTTTAAGCATGGTTCAAATTTGAATGAAATTAATAGGAAAATAACTGATACATTTTTAAAAACTGTAACAAAGATAACTGGTAGAAAAAAGCAACAATTGACCAATAACATTTCTTCTGAAACTAGAGAATTTATGAAGAAAAGAAGGAATATAAAAATTTATAAAAATGATGCATTAAAAAGGATTGAATAGCTTGACTTTTGTAAAATGGTGCAAAAAAGAGTTGATAATGATATAAGAAAATATAATTGTGATCTAGCAAAGAAAACTGTGGAAGAGAATAAAAGTCTCAAGAGTGTAAAACATTTTGATATTGCTAGGAAACTTATATTTTCAATAAGAAAAAAGATGGAACTATTACTAAAAAGAGAGATGACATCATGAAATGGGTAGAAGAGTTCTATCAAGAATTATATGGTAATAAAGAACAAGTACATCCTACATCTATTATATCTTCTGAATTGCCTAGGATTTTAAAGGAAGAAGTGAGACATGCAATTAAATTTATGAAGAAAGGGGAAAGCTCTAAATAATGATGGAATTATAATCAATATATTAAAAAAAGCAGGTGAAGAAATAGAATTTTTTTTGGCAAAGTTATATACCAAATGTCTAAATGATAAAGATGTACCAGATGATTGAAAGAATGCAGTGCTATATTAATATTTAAATGTGATAAAGAAGATATTAGAAATTACAGACCTATCAGTCTTTTATCAATTTTATACAAAATTTTTACCAAGATAATTACAACTCATCTACAGAGAACATTGGATCTCAATCAACCAAAAATACAAGCTAGATTTAAAAGTGGTTTTAGTACAGTAGATCATATCGAAGTATTGAGAGAAGTTATAGAAAGGACTAATGAATATGAGTTGGCATCATGCTTTGGATTTGTAGATTATAAAAAAGATCTTCGATTCTATAAGCATTGAATCATCAAAGTATAGGCCCAGAATATTGTCATATTTTGAAGAATATTTATAAAAATGCAACAGCAACAATAAGCTTATATAATGATATTAGGAAGATTGATATTGAGAAGGGTGTAAGACAGGGTGACTCCATATCTCCAAAACGTTTTACAGCAGTATTGGAAGAAGTATTTTGTGGATTAAAATGGGAAGCTAAAGAAGTAAAAGTAAATGGAGATTATTTAAGTCATATAGATTTTGCAAATGATGTAGTTTTTTTTGCAAATAATACTTCAGAGCTTCAGGAAATGTTGCAAGAGTTATCAGATGAAAGTAGCAAAGTAGGACTAAAGGTAAATGTTGAATGACTAAAGTAATGTTCAATGGATTTTCTCAAAAGATAAAAATAAAGATTGATTATGATGAGGCAGAAGAAGTTAACAATTACAAATACCTTGGTCAGATTATTTCTACAAATGAAAACTTAATGGATAAAATTAATAATAGAATTAAACTTGATTAGACTGCTTTTGGTAGAAATAGCTTAATATTTATTTAAAAGGAAATATGCTGTGTGTTTGAAAAGGTAAGTTTTTAATACATGTGTTTTACAAGTTCTTACTTTTGGCTCCAATACTTGGTCACTTAATAGAAAAGCAATCAATACAAAGACTTTAGATCATTCAAAGAAGAATGGAGAAATGCATGTTAGAAGTAACAAGAAGAGATCTAAAATACAATACATGGGTAAGAGAACTAGCAGATGTTACTGACGTCATTGAAAAAAATAAAAGACTGAAGTTGGGCTGAACATATTACTAAAAGAGATGATAATAGATGGACAATTGAAATCTTAAACTGGATTCCAAGAAATTGTAAAAGGCCTAGAAAGAGACCACATGTGAGATGGATGGATGAAATGAAAAAGTGTGCAGGAGTGATGTGGAGAAAAGAGGCTACAGATCGGAGAAGATGGACTGAACTTGGAGAGACCTTCATCTTGGAGGGGACTGATAATGGTTGACGATGACGAATACTTTTATTTTATAGGAATTTTATAATTCAGTTACTTCTTCATAAAATGACAATACTTTCTTAAGGATGGACCCCTTTAGTACAGTGTCTCGGGAAAATATCTCAGTTACATCTCTCTCACAGCAGTCAATAAAAATATTTTGATCCTCAAAAAGGATACAATAAAATTAAAACTTGTACTTGTATTAACCAAAATTTTTTTTCGCAATCTTTTAATCATTTCCTTTTTTTAGGATGGTTCTTGATTTTCTTAAAAAGGGCAATATTTTTTCAAGAGTTCAAAAGTTGATTTATACTAAGACTCTAAAAAAAGAGTATGGACCAATTTAATATCTTAAAAAGCTGTGCTGAAATAAATTCCAGTCAAGTATGAAACAATTTTATATGGGCATTTAAATATTAATATTATATTATGTATAAGCCATATTTGACAACTTTTCATTAAATATATATTTGGATGTGCATTTTTCTATTTTACTTTATACTTTTAAAAATTAAATATTTTACTGTTAACAGTCCAATACATGCTTATTATAAAACTAGTAAAAATTCTTTTTGAAAGTTTATAAGTTTTTAAGGGTTGAATAAATGCAATTTTAAATTGTCTAATTTAAATTTATAAGATTTCAAATTTATTAATTTAATAAATATGAGTATTTATTTTTATTTAAATGTTTTATTTAAGATATTAAAACTGTTTTACGATTAAAAAAAAAATTAGAAGTTCCTACTTTTTTTTATTACTGACGTCACCAGGACATTCTTATTATTCAAAATGGCGGAGAACAACATCGCCTTCTCGGAGGTGGTATATAGAGGTGTATTTTGGAATAGTTTAACGAAATTATTTCTTGTAATAGTTTTACATCAGAGCTTTTCTTTTAGCGGTAAGTACTGTTTAATTCAAAAGTTATTAAAATTTATAGCTGTAGGTAATTTTATTGTTCACTTTTACCAGTCTCATGCTTTAAATTTGCACGGCTGATTTCCACTTCTATCGTACTATCTAAATCGACCGTCAGTTTAGGAATTTAATAAATGATTTCACTTAAAATATTAAAGCTTACTTTTTATTTTTGTAAAATTAAAATAATATAATTTTAATATACTATTAAAGTATCTATGCTTATTGGTATAGAATCTATGCTTTACTGATTCTTGATTTTACTTTTTATTCGTTTAAAATGTTAAAACTATAATAATACAGAATTGGCTCAAATTTTTTCAGCATGCTTTTCAGATTGCGTTTTTTTAGGCAGTCGAAATTAAAGAAATAATAATATATATAAAAAAAACATATTAAAAATATATATAGGTATCGTTTTTTTTTTTTTTTTTCATGTTAAGTTCTGCAAGTATAGTATTCGTTTTGAGCAACCAAAGTTGACTGTTGAATATATAATTTACAAATTTCCATGTTGTTAAGCTCTTTATTATTCTTTACCTAAGCTGGATGTTGCGGCATCTTTTAGAGTTTTTTACATATTACACTTCGACTTAATTTCTACTGAGCGTGTAATAAAATGAATTATAAACAAGTGCGAAGTTGTGTTTAGATTGCAATTAGAAATACAAATAAATGATCACTTTCAAAAAATGGTAACCCTTATAGGACGTAAATTTTTCAAAGCAGAGTTAAAACATTAATTTGTATTACTTTGATTTGTATTATTTTTGCAATTTCTTAAATTATTTTTATTGAGCTGTGAAGAAATCTGTTTAATTGTCTCTGTGTCGTTAATTGGGAAATTTTCGGGATGATTCTCAAAAGATGTTTGATTTCCTGAAATAATGGTGTATATAATATTTTTTAAATGCTAATACAAAAAATTTTAAAATGATTTATATAAAATTTGTTTCAATCAGTCAATAGTATTCTGTCCTTTGAACAGGCCAGAGAGCAACCACATCACAAATTTCTCCATTTTGTTCTCTTCAAGCACCCAGCATTTCAATTCCTCCCGCTCTCTTCCCATCTCTTATATCATCCAGCAATGACATCTTTTTTTCGTTCTTTTCACTCACTATTTCCTTCAAATCATTTTTCATTAAACTATTCTTTTTAATATATGTTCAATCCAATTTCTCTTTCTATCTCTAATTTCTTAAATCTTTTTTTTTATTTACTCTTTTCAAAACCTTTTCATTTGTTATTTTATTCATCCAATTGATTTTTTCATTCTTCTCCATGGCCATATCTCAAAAGCTTCCAATTTGATCCTAATTTTTTTTTTACTCATTGTCCATGTTTCACAGTCATACACACATATATAGTATTTAATTAATCTTTTTCTTAATTCTCTCTTCAAAAGTCCGCAAAATATTTTCTTTTTCTTGGTAAATGCCTCCTTGTCATCTTCCATCCTCTTTCAACCAACTACTCAAATATGTAAATCCATTTATTTATTGAACTATATTATCACAGATTTCAACTTGCAGTCTTTTGTATTCCTCTCTATCCATAAATACTTGGTCTTCTCAACATTAATCTTTATTCCATCCATACATTCTTCTTTCAATTTATTCAACATATTCAGAAGACTTTACATTCTCAGCAATAGAATCATAACGTCTACAAATCTTATTTTATTATTCTACCTCCAACAATTGCTCCTCCACAGTCTGAATATTTATTTAACAATGTCTTCTAAATAAATATTAAAAAGCATAGGTGCCATACTGCATTCTTGCCTAACTCCTCTTTCTGCATTCACTTCATGAGTATTATTATTCTTCAGACTAATTCTTATTCTTTGTCCAGTATACATATTTCTAATCAGTTTTTTCGTTTTCCAAAATATTCCTTTATTTTTTAAGATGGTCATACGTTTATTCCAGATTATTCTATCAAATACTTTTTTCAAATCCATAAATCATATATCAATTTCTTCATCTTATTCAATATATCTCCCCTGCAATTATTTTTTTTTTTCTTCCTGAAAACCAAATTGTTCTTTTCCATTATAATATTCTACCTTTCTATAAATTTTTTGGTTTAAAATCTTCAATAAAACATTAGAAGCATGAGATAGTAAACTTATTGTCTATACTTTAACAGCTTTCTTCTTTTTAGCAATTGGAAACATAATCTTCACTCCACTATTATATATCAAATTACAAAGTTCAACTAGTTCCTTCATAGTAATTTCCTCATTTCTTTAAAAAATTCTATAAAAATTGTATCAAATCCAACAGCTTTACCATTTTTCATTTGTTCATTTGATATTATTACTTCTTCTGAATATGTGTATATCTTTATCATCTTCTTCAACATTTTCATTTTCAAGTTTATAAGTAATTGAATTATTTTCTTTTTTAAATAGATGTTGAAGATATTCTTTGCAACTTATCAATATATCACCAATATCAGTTAATCTCTTTTCATTCTTATCAACTATTTCACATGTTAACTTTTTTTTTTTGCCCAAGTGACATTTCTAATTTTATCAAATATTAGATCTTATGTTTTTACCTATTGAAGCACTTCCATCTCTTTACATTCTTGTTCCAATCATTTCTCTTGCTAAATCGGTTTCCCTTCTTAGTTCATTATTAATTTTTCTATATACTCTTTGCTCTTTCTCAGTATTGATATTCTTTCATCTTCTTTGTACTTCCATCATACCTTCTGTTATCCAAAGTAGTTTACCTTTCTTTAACTGAATAGTTCATCTTTCATTTTTTGCTATTTTTAATAATTCTTCTTTAATCCTACACCAATGCATGTCAGAACTATTAATATATTCCTCAACTTTATCAATTCTTTTTATTATATTTTCACATATTAAACCAAATCTTTTATTTCTCTATTTCTCTCAATTTATGTTCTCCCATTTTATATATTTTTTCCTCTTTTCATTCTTGTTAAATTAAATTTTAATTTAGTCATATCCAAATTTGTTTACATAGCTATATTTTCTATGTTATTCTTACAACTAATTCTTTTAGCTAATGATGTAAGAATTTGTAAGTTTTATCTAAGATGAAGTCAAGGAAATTTACAAGATTAAGCAAGAAGAAATAAATTTTATTTTATTTTATAGATTGCATTGTAAAGTGCTCATTTAAGGTATATATGATATTTTATATAGTTTGCAAGATTCCAATTGAATCTTTAAAATCATAAATAAGAGGGGTTCATAGAATTATTTGATGTTTATATTATCATTTATGATTCAGGAGAGTTGCAATGAATTCCATCATAGAATACTTATATTTAATTCAATGAAGTGTAAGGATTTAAAAATAATTAATTTAATATCATACATGCAGCTAAAATGCTATTGGAGGTATTAAATGTAAATTTTTAATAGATCAGACTTTTATATTGTAAGGGCATTTTAGATTTAAAAAAGATAGAGAAACAGTAGATATAAGTAAGAACTATTATTGATATATAGAAATAATATTAATAATTGCTTTAGTGATCCTGAAAAAGTGTTTGATAGAGTAAGTTATATTATTTTATTGGATATATTGGGGGAAAAAAAAGATATAAACTAGGAAACTAGTCAAAAAGTTTATGCATGGATTGAAAGATCAAATGTTCTTTTTCCAGAAGATGTAGATTTAGGAAGAATTGTAAGATATTTGTTTTGTTTAATATTAGGTAAATTTTTAAATGAATGTTGATTGATAAGCATGAATTAATAGTGAAAGAGTTGTTTATTGTATCAGTTTGTTAATGATGTGGCAGTACTTTTATGTAAAGAGGGTAAATTTAAACCAATACAAAATGAAAAATAAGTATGCGAAAAGTATAATAAAATATTAATAATAAGTTATAGAGTAGGTTAATGCATTAACTATTTGGCAAGATTTTATTTTAGCATCACAAGTGCCACTTTTATAGAATTTCATTTGAAATAAATAGCTGTAGTTAAAGTGTTTTATTTAAAAATAATGGTTAAATTTGATAAGATCATTTACAAATTATCTAATTATTTCATTATGTCTTATATTTATGAAAATAATAAAAGATTGAGGTTATCTGTGGCATTTTCAGGTAAATTCTATTAAACTTTCTCATTTGTAGAATTTCATAGGAATGCTATTGTTTTTGCAGTTTTATTTTTCTCACATTAGTTGGCTAATTAATTACTCAGCTTACCAATTAGTCAATTTCAATTAAGAGTAATCATTTCATTTTTCTTGATGAATTAACTTTTTATGATCAAGTTATTTATATTTTTGATTATAATAATTTTTAAAGATTAATTTAATTCTGATCCTATTTCTATAATCAGAGCCATTATGTAAATGATTTAGTTATATATCATCATTATCAACCATTATCAATCCACTGCAGGATGAAGGTCTTTCCAAGTTTAATCCATTTTCTCCGATCTTTAGCTTCTCTTCTCCACATCACCCCTGCACACTTTCTTATTTCATCCATCCATCTCACATGTGGTCTTTTTCTGGGTCTTTTACAATCTCTTGGAATCCAGTTTAAAATTTCAATTGTCCATCTATTATCATCTCTTCTAGCAATATGTCCAGCCCAACTCCACTTCAATCTTTTAATTTTTTCAATGAGGTCAGTAACACCTGTTTGTTCTCTTACCTATACATTGCGTTTTCGATCTCTTCTTGTTACTCCCAACATACATCTCTTCATACTTCTTTGAGTAGTCTGAAGTCTCTGTATTGCTCTTCTATTAAGTGTCCAAGTCTCAGATCCATAAGTAAGAACTGGTAAAACACATTTGTTAAAAAACTTTTCAAACACATAGGCATATTTCCTTTTAGTATCAAGTTATTTCTACCAAAAGCACTCCAACCAAGTTTAATACTATGATTAATTTCCTCCATTATGTTTCCATCTGTATTAATAATCTGACCAAGATATTTGTAACTGTTAACTTTTTCTAATTCATCATGATCAATCTTTAAAAAAATATACGATAGAAAAAATATGAATCAAATTGTAATTTGTTGATTTTATTTTACATTTATTATTATCATTTAAATTGCATTGCAAAAAAAGCACAGCAAAATTATTATAATCAACGGCCCGGGAATGGTCATATTTTATAGTTTTAGCATGAAAACGGTGCCATCCAACGGCATCTTTATCTATAAGACAAGCACCATCATTACTTTAGTCTTTTTAACATTTATCTTTAGTCCTACTTTTCTACTTTCATCTGATAACTCCTACAACATTTCCTGCAGCTCTGAAGCATTATTTGAAAAAACAACTACATCATCTGCAAAATCTAAATGACTTAAATAATCTCCATTTACTTTCACTCCTTTAGTTTCCCATTTTAATCCACAAAATACTTCTTGCAGCACTGCTGTAAAAAGTTTTGGAGATATGGAGTCACCTTGTCTTACACCTTTCTCAATGTTGACTTTCCCAGTATCATTATGTAATCTAATTGTTGCTGTTGCATTTTTATAAATATTCTTTAAAATATGACAATATCCTGTATCTATACCTTGATGATCCAATGCTTTAATCACTGAAGAAATATTTATAGAATCAAATGCCTTTTCATAATCTACAAATCCAAAACATAATGACAACTCATATTCATTTGTCCTTTCTATAACCTCTCTCAATACCTGGATATGATCTACTGTACTAAAACCACTTTTAAATCCAGCTTGTTCTCTTGGTTGGTGGAAATCCAATGTTCTCTGTAGACGAGTTGTAAGTATCTTGGTAAAAATTTTATATAAAACTGATAAAAGGCTGATAGGTCTGTAATTTCTAATATCTTCTTTATCACCTTTTTTAAATATTAATATTATTATTGCATTCTTCCAATCATCCGGTACATCTTTATCATTTAGACATTTGGTATATAACTTTGTTAAAATTTTTTCTACTTCTTCACCTGCTTCTTTTAATATATCAATTATAATTCCATCATTACCTGGAGCCTTTCCTTTATTCATACATTTAATTGCATGTCTCACTTCTTCATTTAAAATTCTGGGCAATTCGGAAGATGTAATAGATATAGAAGGTACATGTTCTTTATTACTATATAATTCTTGATAAAAATCTTCTAATTTCATGATGTCATGTCTTTTTTTAGTAATAATTCCACCTTTTTTTCTTATTGCAGACATAAATTTCCTACCAATACCAAAATGTTGTTTTACATTCTTAAGACTTTTATTTTCTTCTACAGCTTTCCTTGCTAGTTCACAGTTATACTTTCTTATATCATTTTCAACTCTTTTCCACACCATTTTACAAAATTCAAGATATTCAATTCTTTTTAATGCATCATTTTTGTATATCTTCATATTCCTTCTTTTCTTCATAAATTCTTTAGTCTCAGTAGAAATCTTATTGGTCAATTGCTGCTTTTTTCTACCAGCTATCTTTGTTGCAGTTTTTAAAAGTGTATCAGTTATTTTCATATTAATTTCATTCAAATCTGAATAATGTTCAAAATCTACTAATACTTGAAACCGATTTGTAAGTTCTAATTTAAATTCATTAGAATGTTTCTGAAGATTAGGAATATCAACTGTAAATATTGTTTTTCTTAATAATTTTTGTCTCTCTAGTTTTACATTAACACGTATCTTACACCTTACTAATCGATGATCACTTCCTGTGTTAAATTTATTAAGAACATTACAATCTTGAAATATGTATTTCCTGTTAGTCAAAATATAATCCAATTCTGCTGTACCTTCATTTGGATGCTTCTATGTCCATTTCCTTTTAACATTTTTCTCAAAAAAAGAATTCCTAATATAAAGTTTTTCTTTTTCTGCAAATTCCATAAGTCTATGTCCTCTCTCATTTTTATTACCATAACCAAAATTACCTACAGCACTTTCATCTTTCATTTGTTTACCAATTCTACAATTAAAGTCTCCCATAACAATTTTAAAATGTTGTTTACTCTGATCAAAAGCCTTTTGTACATCCATATAAAAATCTTCTATTACTTCATCGCTATGAGAACTTGTTGGGGCATAAACCTGAATTATCTGTATTTGGTATCTGCTATTAAGTTGTATAACTAATCTTGCCACTCTGTCTGATACACCATCAATCTCCACAATATTGTTCTTCCACTTTTTATTTATAATGAATCCTACTCCACTTGTATTTCCAATACTTGTGCCTTTATAGTAGAGTATATGTCCACTTTTTTAAATCACTTGTCTCTTCACCTTCTAACTTCACCGAGTCCAATAATGTCCCATTTAATACAAGAGAGTTCTTCTTCTAATTCTTGCAATCTTCCTTCACTTGAAAGTGATCTGCAGTTGTAAGTACCTAAATAAAAAGTCATCATCAAATGGCAGCCTGGGTCCGCAATCAGGGGATTCTTAGCACCCTCCACCTTCGGCACCAACCGCTGCCTTGGTTGGTGACTTTACAGCCTCCTGGGAATAAGGGCCATGCTTTATTTTTGTCTGTCATAATTGTATATATGTATTGGAAAAATATTTATCATTTACACAAACATTTATTCTGCCTTATCAAGCACTGAGAAGAAAGACCATGGTGTTTTTTGATCTTAAACTCAGAGGTAAAAAGCCAATAAACTCACCACGCTGGCTAATGCATGTTGATGAGCAGCCCATCTATGTTCGTATACTATATGAATAATCATATAGTAATAACAGCTGCAACGACATGAATGTATGAAGTGGACATTAGAAATTTGCCCTGCTCGGTCCCTTTAAGGCCTCCAAGAGGAATCAAAGGGTCTCCTTTCAGTTAATAGCAAACTCCTTTCTGCAGCCTTAGTTATATATACATGTCTTTTTTTAAAAATATCTAACATTATTGACAACATTACATTAATACTGATTGTTGATAAACTGAGCATTTCAATTTTTAGTATTAGTTTAGTTAAATGGTTTTGGCAACTTATTTTTACCGTGGATGTCTGAACAGATTGCTAGAATAATCTGCATCTCTCATATTGGTACTTTGATACCATTACAGTTTTTGTCTTTTGGTTCTGATGAATGTTTGCAGTATTATGCAATATAGTTAGTTGCCTTTATTTATCAAAATAGTAGAATGTTTTTGTTTCAAAAAAAAAAAAAAGTAGAATGTTTAAATGATAATAGATCTAACAATTATTATTATCTCAAACTATTGCTATATATTGGAAATTACAATAATCAAATATAGTTTTAAAATACATATATATATATATAAGCAACAAATATTACAAATTATAAAATTATCATAGGAAAGCCTTTTTCGGCAAATTATGTTTTTTGCCCTTTTCAATATGTCTCCATGATTTAAAGCGCATACAGCGACATCTATATCAATACATGAAAGAAGACAGATAAACAAATGGATATCTGACATGATCTATTATGTGATTTTTTTTTTTCCCCCCTCAATTCTACTACAAAATTACTCTGTTATATATATTGAATGGATATATATTCACATATATTAATTAATTAACTATCCATTCTTTATCCATTAACCACTTATTATTTAATTTAATGGATGTTTTGTATATATTCATACAGTTGTTTTTATTATACATGATATAGTTTGTTTCATATATTTTACGTCTATTAACATTTTTAATATAATCAAGAACACTTATATTATCAATACAATTTATTTTATGTCTGTACTGCAAATAATGAACATATAATGCAGATCTATCATCTTTCCTAGCAATAGCATCATTGTGTTCTTCAGCTCTTTCTCCCAATTGCTTTGACGTTTGGCCATAGTAAACCATATTACAAAAATTACATCTAATTTTATAAACCATTCCTCTCATATATTTTATATCATCTTTCATCCTACAATTAGTTATCAATTTATCCAAATTTTTGCTATTAGCCCATCCCACATTAATGTTTTTATCTATATAATTTTTACTTTTTTTATTTAACATATTATATACACTAGGCAAATATGAAATTTTTATCCACTTCTTTTGTTTATTAGTCCTACATCTATTATTATTCGTGCTATTTACCCCATATTGTGAAAATATATTGTCAATACTATGCGCTGCATAACCATATCCCATATATGTTTGTTTAAATTTATCATTCTGTAACATAGCAATATTTCTATCTGTATTAAATCTATCATTCTTATATTTAAAATTCTTAATTACACTCATCTTTTATATCCATGGTTGTTTTGAATCAATTGATATAATTTTCCTTAATTTATAATCTTTAATAAAATGCTTAATTATAATATCATTATTTTGATTTAAAATAATTTCAATATCTAAATACCTTATTTCATTATCAATTTCTTTCATAGTAAACCTAATATTATCAACATTATTATTAAATTGTTTATATAATTTATATATTGCCCTCTTATTACCAATTATCAAACTATCATCTACATATCTAAAATAATATAGTACTTCTTTTTTAATTATACTGCCTTTTATAATATTGATTTCCATGTCATTAATGAACATAGATGCCATAAGCCCACTAATCGCGCATCCCATTACCCATCCCTTATTTATACTCCAATATTCATTATTATATTTAAAATATAAACTATTATTTATTAGGTTCAATGCTTCATTTATAATACTAATTATGCTATCATCATTGATATATAGAGATAAAGCCTTTATGACGATACTAATACTTTTAATTCTAGGGATACTAGGGTACATCGATTCTATGTCCATCACAAAGATACTGTGGTTTCTATTTATATTCATCATATTTAATTTATCAATAATAGCCTCTGTATTTTTTATACAATATTGTCCATAACCAATAATATCAGCTATCCATTTGTTTAAATATTTACAAAATTTATGTAAAATGGAATTGCTAAAATTAAACAATAATCTTAAAGAGTTATCTTTCTTATGCATTTTTACCTTACAAAATATATATGGGTTCTCATATGAATTAGGATATAAAGAATAATATTGATTATCACTTATAATGTTATTAAGCTTCATCTTTTTTAACAATTTTACATATTTATTTTTTATATTATTTGTAGGACCTTTAGATAATCTACTATACCCCTCATTTTTTATTACACTATCTATTCTATCATTATAGTCCTTAGCGTACATTACAACAAAATGACAACCTTTATCTTCTTTACTTATTACAATCCCATAGGCATTACATATATATCTAATTTCGTTTATTATTTTCCTGTAGTTATAATCTTTGTTAGAAATATTAAGTTCATATAAATGTCCATTTAAAACACAATGTAATTTCTTTTTCGCCCCATATGAAATATGTGCCAATTCAATGTCTGTTATAATCCTCTTCTTTATATCTTTGTCTATAAATGGGATAAATGATGGATTTTTACTCAGTAAATTACTTTGTTCACGTGAAAATTTATATTCCGTTAAATTTACAAAATTGTCTGAAACATGTTTTTTATATTCCATAGACCTATAAGATTGCTGAATATTATCATATCTACATGATTTATTAGTGTAAAATTTATTAATCAGCCATTCCCATTTTTTAGTATATTTAAGGTGCATTTTATAATTCCATTTATTACGATAATTATTTAAGAAATCTTTGAAATTATTCCAGACATTTATTCTTTTTAATATTGGTTTTATAATTTTATTTAAGCTTCTAAATCTATCCAAACTTCTTTTAAAAATGTAGTATTTTTTATTTATAAAAATCTGCAACAAACAATTCTCCAATTTATATATTAATTTATTATTATTTGAGATCTTCTTATTCCTTCTAACGTTAATTATACATGCTTTAGGCATAACCTTATGTAATTTACAATTATTTAAATATGATAATTGACCTTTTATTTTTTCCATATGTAAACATAATTTAGGTAATTTCTTTACCTTAAAAATTATATAGATAAAAACATTAATGTGGGATGGGCTAATAGCAAAAATTTGGATAAATTCATAACTAATTATAGGATGAAAGATGATATAAAATATAAGAGAGGAATGGTTTATAAAATTAGGTGTAATTTTTATAATGTGGTTTACTATGGCCAGACGTCAAAGCAATTGGGAGAAAGAGCTAAAGAGCACAATGATGCTATTGCTAGGAAAAATGATAGATCTGCGTTATAAGTTCATTATTTGCAGTACAGACATAAAATAAATTGTATTGATAATATAAGTAAGTGTTCTTGATTATATTAAAAATGTTAATAGACGTAAAATATATGAAACAAACTATATCATGTATAATAAAAACAACTGTATGAATATATACAAAACACCCATTAAGTTAAATAATAAGTGGTTAATGGATAAAGAATGGATAGTTAGTTAATTAATATATGTGGATATATATCCATTCAATATATATAACAGAATAATTTTGTAGTAGAATTGAGGAAAAAAAAAAATCACATAATAGATCATGTCAGATATCCATTTGTTTATCTGTCTTCTCTCATGTATTGATATAGATGTCGCTGTATGTGCTTTAAATCATGGAGACATATTGAAAAGGGCAAAAAACATAATTTGCCGAAAAAGACTTTTCTATGATAATTTTATAATTTGTAATATTTGTTGCTTATATATATGTATTTTTAAACATATTTGACTATTGTATACTTGAAGTGCAACATAAAAAAGAATTGGTTTTAATTCTGATTCTTTTTCTGTATATTGGAAATTAAAACTTTATATCTTATCATGAAATCTTCATTTTTTAAAATTAAAAAGCAATACAATTTTTAATCTCATTTCTGTTTGCTTCTAGAATGAATTTTATTGGCATTAATAATTACAAATGATTTAATATTATTAATTCAACTGTTGTTTTAGGGACCTATAATGCAGATTGAAAATTGTTTGATACATTGCTTTTAAGTGCATGGTCATTTGTTTGAGGTATAGAGTTCTTTTAGTTAATTAGGATAATATAATAATTCAGCAGATCTTTGATTTTGTCGCTGGATTTTTATATCTGGCAATTTTGGTTACTATGATCTCTGAATATTCATGGCATGAAATTTCTATTAGTTTGCTGTCTTATTTACATTTGTGCCCTTAATGAGACAATATTACATTTATCATAAATATGAATCAAATTACAATGAAAAAATGGTTTTAAAGGTACAACTTAATGAAGATTAATTTTTTATAATAGTCTTTGGGTTTAGACCACCAGATAAAATTGACTGTGAGTTTTAGTTTAAACTGTAGCTTTCATGTAAAAATGTATGCACAATTTTATGCTTTTTTTTTTTTGTTGACAATTTTTTTTAGTTGTCCATAATATGGTATGTGACTTTTTAAATTAGAATCTGGTCATTTTTTAACATCTGATGTAGCAGGATTCTTTTGCTATCCATTTTGCACCTATTTTAATATTAATAGCATTTGATTTTATTTGATTGATGTGATTTTTGGATATCATGAACAAACATCTTGAAATATATATATATTTTCCAAAACTTAGAGTTAATTCATAATCTCTTAAAATATTTTGGCTTCTCATTTTGATATTAAAGCTACCTGAACTGGTCTATTTTTTGATAACATTTTCATGAAGGGCTTATGATCTAAGAAGACTTTATATAAATTGCTATTATATCTTGAATAACAGAATTGCAAATAATTTATTGTTTAACTGATTATATAATTTTATTTTCCTTTGGCCAGGGAATGAAAAGCATACGCTTTTGGCTGTTCATCATATTCAAGAGAATATGATATATCTACTTTATATTCAGATATATGAATAGTCATCCTTTTGAATATTGATCGCAAATAAAGATTACAAATCTCCAGAAAAAATGAGACAACAGTATTTATTCATATATATACAGCACAGAATATATACTAGCATGACTTTAGTTAATTAATTTATAAATTAACTTAGGGTAAATAAACTTTTCCAAATTTTCTTACATTAATTTTATTTTAATTATGCACAGATATAGTATACAGTGTTGTAATGATTCAATATTTTAACATAATTCTTATTTGACACTATTAATGTAGACTTATTATCATTAATTGTTTAAATGGATTCCAATCTACTTCATGGGCACCTAAATACCCTTTCTTATCATACACACTGTTCTAATTCTGATACAAACTTATAAATTAAAGCCAATCTTACTACTTGACTATTCTGATCAATTACAGATTATGTTATTAATATGCAATAAATAGTAAAATATAATTGTAAAATACAAGAATTCACATCTGTATGACAATAGTTATATAAGAACGCTTATATGGAAAGATTATATGCCTGTTGGTAAGAATTAAACTTCTACAGCGTATATAGCATATGGCAGGAATTGATCATCTACCACACATCACTGCTTAAACAAAATAAGATAATGATTGTAAGGGATCAGCAGTCACAAATGATGTTACAGTCATTTAATACTAATGTGTTACTTAAGAATGAGAATCAGATATAACTCATAATTTGAATTGGCAGATACCTGCTGTACATTTTTATCAATAATAATTCAAATACAAGACTAAATAATTAAAACTGATTTCTGTTTAACAGAACCCCAATCTAGCTTCTCTATGCAGCATGATTGTCCTCCACTCTTAATTTAGGGAAATTACTGATTTAACATATATTTCTTAACTAAATAAAGTGGAAATAATGATTTAACTAATATACAACTTTTAATAGCATTGTGAGAGACTGCGATTACAAGCTAATTGTCTTTTATAAACTAATTTATTGCATTTAATGCCGATTAAATTGTGGCACGATATTTAAATAGAACAAACTCCAGTCTCTTGTCATACCTGCTTATAAACAGATTAAGTAAACAACTATTCATTAATATAACTAATTAGATCGGAGATAATAATTAATTGAATATTGGTTTAAAGTTATTCTTTCATTTTAACAGTTTTTATTCAGCCTCTAGGTATTGGTAGAGTTGATTCCTAAAACCATAGCTATGGTGGATGAAGATTTAAATCACTTTCACATTCATTTTGGATGTATAGATACTAATTAGGTCTTGGTTTGGCAACTGGTACTTCCTGTTGCACTGTACATCAGACTTTTTCCTCTTCTAATGCAGATACATAGTGGACTCATGTTCGGATGGTTTCTTCTATAATTAACAGTTTGTTTGACATGACTCAGCAATGGGTTGTCAGCTTGCCTTCTGCCAACTTGACAGTGTAAGGCAGATATCATCTTCTCTATTCTTGCATGGTAGACTTGCTAGATCTAGCTGTTAAAATTAATTAAAGCAGAATAATAATAAATGGCAAAATGGTAATCACTGGCAGATTAAAGACAGAATAATAATAACGAATGCAAGGTTTCAAGATGTAAAAATAGAATAATCTTAATAATGAATGTAAATAAAGTATAATACTAGAAAGATGATTGTGAATGTAATTTTCAGCGCTATTATCAATCTCCTTTTCAATTTAACATTGATTATACTAATTTCAGTGAAACATTTTATTTCTTAATTAATCTTTTTAATCTTAACTGTATAAATTTCTGTTTTTTTTTATTATTATTGTTAGTTATTTATTTCCCTGTATATTGAATCTATTTTTCCAAAATTTTGCTTGCAGAAGTAAATAACAGCAATATATTTATGTTTACAGCAATAGTAAAACCAGAATTGTATTTTCTTGAAGTGTTAGGACTTCATTTACTACTTTTCTTAAATGTTTTTCAAAGTCTTTTTTTCTATTATAATACTAAATTATAATGTTCATAAGCTATTTCTTTGGTGACAGGATCTCTGTAAGTCAAGTCTAAATCAAAGTCAGTTAACAATTATACTTTTTGGATATTATATAAGCATAAATCATGACTAATTATCTGTGTTTAATGCTCAAAGATTATCTATATTTTGACTTTATAATAATATTAAGTGAATTATATAAGGTTAGGCTAAATTAAAATAGAATCCCAACTTAATTTGAAAACGTATATTATTTTGTCTGATTTGTTATAATATCAAATGTTTTCTGCTCTGTCAAACATAATAAAGCTAAAACTTTTATTTCATCATCTTAATTGAGTTAAAAAAAAATTTTACAAGTGATTTTTATATAATGTTTACACTATTAGATTGTAAAATGTTGTTTTCTTAAAAAGCTATTGACTTACACTAGTGTTTTATTAATGATCTTTGTTACTGGCAATATTTTATGTGATTATATCATTAAAATCTGTTGTGAATTCAGATTTATTTGAAATAAGTAATTATCACCAAAACTGTTGATTAAAATTTATATAAAGTAATTCTGGAAGTAAAGAAATATTTAATAATTGTAATAATCAATTTCCATAGTAAAAAGATGAATACCTTAATATATAGGTATCTAATTCATCAATCAACTATTTAATTTACCCATATGACTATGTAAATGACAAAAGGCTAGAATAATTTATGTAAACCTTTAGATTCATGACATAGTTAGTAGTTAGTGCATTGGCCCTACATATGTAGGACTGGTGAATCTTGAACATTTTTGAGGTCTGTCAATATTAGAATTTTTTTTCTTCAGATAATTTTAGCATAAATTTAGCTAACAATCTACTATTGATTGGCAGTGAGTATTTAGCTATTATTAGCTAGAGGATAGACATTATTGATGATAATGAAAAAAAAAAAGGATTGCAATATAATGCAGTCTTCATCATTGCTGAGAAAGAATAATATTCTTAAGAATTCTGAGCATATAATTTATCTTTATTGTTATCTGCATTTATTTGAAGAGCAAGAAGTATTTTGAGAACTCTCTTGACTTATTTATTCCTTGTTCACTGAACTTTATAATAATGCTATTGTTTTTTCAATGGTTTTTCCTTCTATATTAGTCAGTTTATTAATAAAATTGCTAATTAGCTAGTCTTAGCCAAGAGTATCTATTTTATTATTTTTACTGAATTTTTTTTTTTCAATTATAATTTTTCAACCTCTAGCAAATTCTCCCTATAGTAGTGATCATATGATGTTTTAGTGGTGGTGTAATCATTTTTACAGTTCTAATTTACTTTTTTATGAGAGTCATTGTATAAAATAATAATACACTTCATGTATTTACAATCCTTAATAGTCTATGGCATGTGTTTAATATTTATGTCTATCACTTGTAGGACATGTCATTTTTAATCATTATTGATCATCCATAGGCAACCATTATTTTTTTTTTACTAATGTTTTTTATTGTTATATATATTTTTCCATTCATCTTGTATTAATTGTAATGATTTTCATTTATAAATATTATAACTGTTCATTTTATTATTATTTTTGCTTAAAAGACTTGTTTAAATGCACACTCAGATTAAAAAAAAAAAAAATCAAATAAGTCTTTAAGATTGTCAAAGATATATTTATTTATTCATTTGCACTTATCTATGTATCTGTATTTGTTTTTTTTTTTTTTTATAAAATGTCAATCACTCTTTACTCACAAAGTAGAGTTTGCTGAAAAAACATAGCATGAGATCAGGGATTGACATTTTATATTTGAATTTCCATCTAGTGATATATAGTGGGTCTGTTTTTTCTTTTTATATATTATAAATTTTGGAAAAACAAAACAAAACATTATTATTGTAACAGTATCATCACAAATATTGTTTTTACTGAACATAGAAAATGACCAAAAAGTCAGCATCAGAAGTCAATATAAGAGTTTTATAATAATAACATGGCATCACTAGCAATAATCATCAAACGTCAGTAGTCATCCTTTGTGGCTGGATTTAAAAGAGATAGACTCAAATTTTAGGTTAATCCTTATTTAGCTAATTTCTATCTTAGGTTATAATACTGTATTATAAAAACAATGAGTATTTCAACGGCATGCAAATACTTAAATGCTAAAATAACTACATTAATAGTTCAAAGAAATGCTGGAATCATTATATCAATGCTAATCATCAACAATGCTCTGGACCATCTAGTATCATAAGTGTACTGTCTATACATAAATTAGTTGTCATAAAATCTATTAAATGCTTGAATTTTAAAGCTGACTTTTATTATTTTACAACCATTTAAATAATTCTAATGAGAAATAAATAATGTCTATATACCCCCCCCCCCCCACACACACATAAATATTCTAAATTATTAAATCTGGAACTAGATTTGGGATTGCAAGGACTCTATATATAGTGAACAAAAGAAAATATATTCACTTTTAATCTTTTATCATTAAATAGCTTCATTGGAATAACTTAAAATAATGATCAATACATTTTTTAAATTGTAAGTAAAATAATATATATATAAAGAAAATTGTTAAATTACTCTACAGTATAAATAAGTCATTCTGATTTTAACTACTTACATATCTTAAAATATTTCAAGGGATTGAAAACTTTAGCAATCACATTTACAAAGATATGTAAATAGTTTACATAATGCATATTTATAAGCACAGAAATGTACATACATGTTAATTCAAAATATTCCAGTTATTAATAAGCTAATAAATATTTTTGTTTAATATATATAAATGTTAAACATACATAACTTGCACACATATATGTGCATATTCTAATGTAAAATATTTAAATTATTATCTTAACATTTAAATCAAATTATTTTTCAAACTAAGTAGAACAAATACCAATATATAGAATCAATCAATCCTTTTACCCATTAAGACAAAACAAATTGGCATTTTGCTAATTCTTAAAAGTGTCTCTTATGAATGACATGATAAAATTCTAAGAAAGTACTTAGAGTTTTTATCCTTTGGAGACTAAACGGTTTAGATGCTTTTTATTTTCATTTGGCTACTTTATTTCATTTATTTAAAAGTTGTTTACTTCCAAAAATTATAAAAAAGTTTTTTCTTTATTGAAATGAAATAACTAGGATGGGATAGATTTTTGTGTTTAGTTCTAAATTCTAGTAACATGCACAATATGTGTACAAGTGATAATAATTTCCTTTGGCTTGTATTTCCATGCATATATAAATAGCATATGAAAAAAATATTGCTTTGAAATTTCAAGACTAATAAGACTGGCTTTTTTATTGTTAAGTTTTGGTTTATAGATTGTTATAGTAATGCTGATGGTGCTCAGTTCCATTCAGATTGCCTATGGTTTCATAAACTTCAGGCAAGCAGTCTAGTACATACATATGGGTTTTGAAGTACCACAGAAAGGCATCCTGTTATTTTCTGTAAATATTTAAATTCATTCAATATGGAAACTAGTAACTGTCTCTTTTCAAAACTCTCCAATCTTTACATTTTCTCTAAAAATCAATTAATCTGAGTTTACTATTGAGGCATACAGTGGAAATTAAAAACAAGGACATTATATTAAATTATTTTCATCTTGATTAATAAAAACAAGATAACTTAATTATCATTGTGTTATTTTCAAATTTACATTAATCCACTAATATTCAATTTTATTTACTAGCACAGAGATCATATGTAATTTAAACAAAAATGATTTTCACCCTAAGCACATATGCTGTAATATTGTCATAATAATAGCTCAACAATGTTTTATTGAGTACTGAAGATATTCAAACCAAAGCACAAGATGCAAAAATAAGATGGCTGCTGTTATCTTCTCAAAAGTCTTTTATCTTGTGCTTTGATTTGAGAGTATCCTCAGTACGCAATAAGATATCGTTGAGCTATTTCAATAACATTACTATGCATTTGTATGCTAAATCCCCTTTGTTTAAATTAATCCTTCAAATAAAAACAAATTAATTCTATAATTAAGTGCATTACAAAGATAAAACACCTTGTTTTAGAAAACACTTTTTTCTTATTGTTAAAATAAAATTTTACATTTTTGCAAAACCAGAGATCTTTTTAATATTTGAATTTAAATAATTTACAATACTTTAAAATATCAAATATTATTGTTTAATGAATATTTAATTCATTCTATACTTTATTTTAAATAATTATACGTGTAAATTGTGTCTGTGTTTATTTCCACTTTTGAACTGGTAAATATATATATGCACACATATATTGCATTGTGTTCACCTATTCATCTCCGTGTTCACTGAACTTATTATTCTTGTAATGTTTTTTTTTATATTAATCATTAATTAATATGATTATTAATTAGTCAATCTTAGTCAAAAATACTTATTTCATTATTCTTATTGAATTTTTTTTTCTTTTCAATTTATGATCAAATTGTTTAGATTTCTAATTGTAGTAATGAGTTTTGTACAAAATAATAATATGGTTCATGTATTTACTATCCTTAATACTCTACAGCTATACAAGCATGGGATACCCACGAATAACCAGAATTGTTTTCTGGAGGGTATGTCTGTAGTACATGCTTCTGATACTAGATGTTTCCTGTGGGGACTCTACTGGTGTCATTGAAATGTTGTGATGTGATGTAGTAAATGTTTTTGTTAAGTACGTCTCAATTATTTGTCAATCTTTGTAATGGCTGAATAGTTGGAATAATATGAAATTCTGTTTTTTGCTAGAGAAAATGGCAGAGGAAACAGGTGTAATGTATGAAATAGCTTACAAATAAGTTGCTCTGGGAAAATACAAGTTTAGAAATGGTTTAATGGAAGTGTGAAATTCACCACATTTCAAAAAAGCATAGCGAGTGAAGTTTAATATCACAATGATGATGCTGCTGATTTTTTTTTGGATGCAAAAAGCATTGTTCATTCAGAATTCATTCATAATGATCAGATGTTTTACTTATAAGTTTGGAAATGTGGTTAAATGGAAACATTCTGATTTGTGTCAAGCGGGAGTGGCAGATAGTGCAAGTTTTACCATGACAACACATCAGTGCACAAGCTTTGAGTGTGGTACAATTTTTAATTAAAAACAGCATAACCCAGCTTATCCATCAGTTATATTCACCTGATCTTGCTCTGCACAATTTGGTTTTATTGTTCTGAATGAAAAAATGCCTCAAAAGAAAAAGTTTTGCTGTCTAGGAAGTGGAGAAGAAAAAAAACAATGAAAGCATTAAAAAGCTTCATTTTGCAAGAGTTTCAAGTATTTTAAAAAATGGAAAACCCATTTAGATTGGTGTAATGCATTAAATGGACAATACTTTTTTTAATCACAAAATTCCATTTATTTTTGGGTATTTTCTCACATGTATCTATCATTTGTAGCACATGGTACTCATTATTGACCATTTAAATTCAACTCTTAACTTTTTTTACTATCGCTTTTCATTATTATCATATATTTATGTTCCCTTATTTTTTATTAATTATAATGTTTTTCATTTATAAATATTACAATGTTGTTCATTTTATTATTATTATTTTTGTTTAAAAGTCTTATTTAATTATACACTCAGATTTTTTTAAGTCAAATAAGTTTTTAAGCCTGTTAAAGATGTAGTTATGTATTGAAGGAATATCCAATTGCACTTATCTATATATGCATATTTTTCTTTATACATAAATTGTAAAATTAAGATTTTTCTATTTTATGTATACAGTATTTATATATTTGGGGGGAAAAAAAGAAAAAAGTTCTTAATACTTAAATGTAGATATTTATTAATATAATGGTAGATCTAGAAAGTTAGGGAACAACAGATAATTAATTATAGCTATAGGAAAGCAAAGACTTCTTTTATTAATATGTTGCTAAGGATTGCTGTTTGTTCTTTTAGATTTTTAATATTCTGTTAAGAGACTATTCAAAATTTTAAAATTGAAAATGATATAAAAATATCAAAAGGATCTCAAATGAATGTTAAGAATCTAAAAGAAGCAGCTATTCTTCACAAACATTTTGGTAAAGACAGTCTATAATTTTTTGAATCTATAATTAGTTCCCTCCATTTTTCATTAACCTTCTTAGTCTACATTATAAATATCTGTATAGAATGTGAAATCTAAAATTTATTGTATATACTAATATGTGATTTTAATGATATGCAAAAGAAAAACAGGATAATGATGATTGTAATTTAATTAATCAAATATCTGATGAAAAATAATCTTGCCATATATATTTAATTAATATTAAAAAATTTAACCATTTTGAATATAATTCACATTATTTGAAAATTGTTGTTATGTACTTTAAAGAGAAATTATTCATTTTCTTCAGCATGGACACTTTTGAAATTGATATTTAATGTAATATTTTGTAAAAAAAAAAAGAGTGTATTTTTTATATTAGTTCCCAATCTCTCACTTATCTTTTGCATAAAGATGATAAAAATTTTGGTTATTATTGTTTCATATTCATAAAAGCAGTAATATTTTGTTAGACCATCAAAATGTGCTCTTAATAATAACCACCATTTAAAAGCAATGTGAGAGTATAAAGATTATATTTATGTTATATATATATGTTATATATGATATAGAATAGAAAAATGGAAAAAAAAAATTATGATAAAGATGAGGCCAACTGAAAGATAAAGAAAGCAGGACTTTTTGTAATATTATAGATAAAATGCATTCATAGAAACAATGTCTAAGATATTGAAAGATAAGGGATATCAGAAATGAACAAAAGGAGTCATCTTATGGTGACATGTATGAAAGAGTCACCTGATTTAAAAAAAACAAAAAAACATTTTTCAATATATAACACTGAATGTGCTCATACCAAGTATGTGAAATATCAAATAAATAAATAAATAGTGCAGCTAAGATAGTTCATGATAATAATAAGCATAAAAGGAATGAATGCAATAAAATATTATCAATATGGCCAGAAAGAACAGGATGCTAAAAAAATTGTAAAAGTAATTAATTTTAATAAAGTATTTTAAGATAATATATATCATAAAAATAAAACATCTACATGAATAATTTACAATAAAATATGGGTAATATTCAATACTTTACTGTAACTTTTTTTATTATTCATACAAATTGTACTTTACTCTAAAGTTGATTTGAAATAAACTCATTTTGATAAAAACAGAACAATAATAATTTTAATAATATATTGCACTTCAACAGATAGTACTATCAATTAACTAATTGAATTATTTTACATTCCTGGCTATTGTGTAATTTAATGTGTAGATCTATACATATTTTCTGTACATTATGTTGAACTAATTTTTACACAAATAGAAAAATGTTGCACAGTGTTATGCCTGGCTTAATATCTACTGAGAATATTGATTAGAGAATGTTTATTATATTTTTGTGATCTTTTCTAAACCCATCAGTGTACCATAGTGGTGGTGTATCTGTAATTCATGTATTTCTTATAATCATTACATTAGCATAAAAGCCCATATTTAATCTGATGAATAGAAAGTGCTGCAGATTCATCAGCCCCAAATTTTTATTTATAACTTGATTTTTGATCAAAATCATTTTTAATCATACTATAAACATTTTTTAAAAATAGTTTTTGATAATTTTAAATTGTATTAAAAACTGGAAAGGTTTTATCAATATTTTATTCTTGAATTTATAAATTCATAAACAAATAAAGTAAACTCAGAAAAAAAAGAGTGCCAGGAGTTTACAACAAAATCTATTTATAATGTTATCAAGTCATTTTGAAAGTAACTATTTTCTGTATTCCTGCAAAATAAGAGAATGTAGAAAATGTTCACTGAATTTAATTTTAGCTTACTGTAAACTACAATTTGCTCATATTGCAGTCATAGAGTAGCAGGTTATGGAGCTTAAAGTTCCACAGTTCATGCCCAGTTCTGTGACTCCTGGTACTTGAACTTCTTATGAACTCCTGAGCAATAAAGCTATTAAATTATTTTAAAAAATAATAATAATAATAGTATTAAATACAAGTTGCATTTTCTTAATAATAAATAGTAGAGCTTCAAATTTTTTTTACATTAACTTAGGAGAAAATATTCTATTAAAAATATATGTATAGAAAGATTAAAAGAAAATTGTAATGTGATAATGTTTTATTTTTTCAAGGAAACAAACAAAGAAAAAAAAAAGATTTAAAAAAAATAATTTAGACAAAAAAAGAAAAGAAAAAGAAAGCATGTTTAAAAATATAAATGCAGACTACAAATACTATTAATTCAACACTCTAATTATATGATGCTGGAAACTTGCATTTTAAATGCTAATATTAAATAATAACAATTTTAATATCTATTGGATTTATATTTGAAGTATGTTCAATATCTTGAATACTTATTTTACAGTTGTCTTCAAAATAAAAATTTACTATTTTTCTTTCTCCCTTGCTTTATATTGCAAATGCATGCCATCTTATTTAGCAATTACTTTTTTTTTGGTAAAATTTGATGTCTCTTTTTATTGTTTTACTTTTTTTTCATCCCTTTATACTAGCAATGGTCTGTAAGATTGAATAGTTAAAAGTTTATTTTTATTTTATCAAGAACAAAGAAATATTTTTTTTTTAAAAAGGTAGTGTTTTCAGTTTTATGTTCTATGAAAAAATAAAATATATACATATGTTGAAGTAATTTTTAAAAAGCTTTTTCAATTTATTCTGTAGGAAAGAGAAGTGACTTTTGTGGCCAATTTTGTATTAACAATGTTTTATGTTTATAAAAGTTACAAATATGTTTTATATTTACTATGTTTGTTGAATACTAATAATTTTAATCGCATGTACTCAGATGTCATTGCTCCTTGAAGTATTTACGTTTTGTTGAGGGTTAAAATGACTTTCATGTAGAATACTATTTTATATTAAATACTCTTGTGCTCTTCATAAAGTTCAATCTGTATTACATGATTTTAAAGCCAGAAAATAGTATTTTATTATGCTCATTTAAAATTTCATGAAGTAATTGCTCAAATTCCTCATGATTTCTAAAGTTATAGACTACTCATAAGTAAATGAATTATAATTTTAATCTTTAACACTAATAACAACTTTTATTTTATAGTGCTTTTTGGAAATAAATGGTTTTTTAAAATTTTAGCTATTTTTGAATATTGATAAATTTTAAATAAAATCCAAGTTGAAATAAACATTTCATTTTGTTTTTTTATAAGCATAAAATTCTTTATGAATAAAATTCATGTTTAAGAAAAACATGGAAATGTATATAGTATCAATATATATAAATATCTATTTGGCAATTTTTATAAATATGATTTTATTGTGCTAAAGGTTTCAATTAAATCTTATTAACATTATTTTTTAGGAATTTTCTGCTCTTATTTACACATTTACTTATCATACATTTTTTCCATAATCAACCTGTAAAGAGAAATGAGAACCCATTAATATTATATATACTCTAACAAGTTGAGAATTAATCTTTATTTTTTCGTGTTAGTTGATCAATAAGTTAGCAAATATTTCACTGTGGAAGTTCATAATACATCATGTAGTGTGTTACAAATGAAAAAAATTTTTGCTTCATTTAGAAAAATTTTAATATTTTATGTGATTGAAAAGCTAGCCTTTACAAACCATATTATTTACTAGTTGTAAAAATTTTTAAAAAAATTATTGTTTGTCACTAGATCTTTGGAATAATAAAACTTTAGGATTTTTTAAATTTCAGCCTTTTAGCTTGAATAGTAAAAATGAAGTTAAATTTTTTATTAGATTCAAAATTTTTATTATTTCTATTTGTGGATCCCAAGCATCATTGATAAAGGCAAAAGACAGAAACCAAGTTGGGGATGAGAATTAAATGCATATCATTTGATAATCACCGACAATTTAAATTTTTTATAAATGGCTCTAGAATAGAAACTTTGTCTTGTTCTATCATATATGTACAACAAAAAAATTAAATGATTTCTTATTAGATCTTTAGAAATGGATGTAATATTAAATATAAGTTACAACAAAATTAATCATTTAAATTTAAAATACTGTGTGCATAGAACAAAAATGAAAATAGATGTTGCATTGTAATTTCTATGGAAATGCATTGGATAAATTTGGAAGGAAAATAAGATCAGAGTTTTCAATTTTTGATAATTTAATGATCTTTTATGGCAATACATATTTCAAACTGTTGAAGTGCAGCTATACAAATCATTTAACAGAATTGAAAAGTATCAAATAAATAATATTCTAGTCCCTGGTGATGGAAAAGTTAAGTTTTAATTGTAAAAATATGATTTAGAACAAATTTTGGAAGACAGAAGGATTCTGTATTTGTCATCTTTAATATTTAAATACAAGTATATTGAAATATAGTGAACTTTAGCTGTAATTAAGGAGGATTTAAACACAGACTTTCAAGCTTCCTTCAGCTATCACTCATCTTAAATAACCTATACTCATGACCACATAGTGTGAAAAAGATAAATGATTTCCAATATGCATATTTTGTGCTGAACCAGCACTCATCAGTTGGCCCAGATCATCTCCCACAAACATATATAATAAGTGGTCAGTTTATATTAAGATAGCAAAGCTTCAAACTTTAATAGACAGGCTTCACTCTTCTCCACCCTTCAACTTTTCAGCCATCCATATTATTGAAAATTTGACAATGGAATGCTCAAAGCCCCTATTTATGCCAATATTGTTGTCATATCCATGCTCACTTTATGTCAATCTGATCCTTTATAAGTAGGACTTTAATATTTTTTATTTAAATACACAGAAGAGGTATGGGCAGAATTTAGTCTGAATCTATAAATTTAAATACATATAGGTATATTGAAATATAAAGAATGTTAGGGCATTTGAACACAAACTTCCAGGCTCCCTTCAGCTATCCACTTATCTTAAATAACCAATACACATTACCACATAGATGTGAAAAAGATAAATGATCTCCAATATACATATTTCATGTTGAACCAGTACTTATTATATATGTGTGTGGGAGATGATCATCTGGACCAACTGATGAGGGCTAGTTCGGTATGAAATATATATATTGGAGATTTTCATGTATGTAGTCATGTGTATTGGTTATTTAAGATGGAGTGGATAGCTGAAGGAAGTCTGAAAGTCTGTGTGCAAATCTCCTTTAATTACGTCTAAGATTCAATATATTTCAATATACTTAAGTGTATTTAAATTTACAGATTCAGCCCGAATTCTATCTATCCCTCTTCTGTGTATTTAAATGGACATTTAAGATCTACATATGAGGGGTCAGATTGATTTAAAGTCAACATGGGTATGACAACAATATTGGCGTCAACAGGAGATTTTTAGCATTCCATCATCAGATTTCCAATAATGTGGATAGTTGAAAAGTTGGAGGGTGAAGAAGAGTGAAGCCTGTCTATTAAAGTTTGAAAATATGCTATCTTAATATAAACTGAACACTTATTATATATATATGGGAGATGATGATCTGGACTAACTGATGAGTTCTGGTTCAGCATGAAATATGTATATTGGATATCCTTTATCTTTTTCACATATATGTGGTATCGATTATTTAAGATAGAGTGGATAGCTGAAGGGAACTTGAAAATTCCTTTTAATTGTCATCTTCAAGTAAAACTGAAAAAACATAAACTTATCCAATGTCCTATATATAATCAAGAGCATTATTATCTTTTTAGGGATAACATTAAAAATAAGTTTGAGTATAATTGGTGGAACACTCAATGAAATATAGATAATAGTGAAAAAAAGAAATTAAAAGTAAATCTGAGAAAAGTAAGATTTAGATGAAGCAAATAGGAAAGATAAAAGTAGACTATAGAAATAAAATGGTAATTATGAAGGGAAAAAAAGAGATTAAAAAAAAATCTTTATTTTTTTTTCAGGAAAATATTAAAATATTTTTTAAAGAAACTGAAAAGGAAAACTTCAAGGTGTATATCAAAAAAAAAAAAAATAGAATGAGTAATTTTATAATATAAGAAAAGTAACTTGAAAATGGGAATAAGATTGTAAAAATAAAAACTGTCTTCCAAAGGATCATATTATCAAAAGGAAACTTTTACCTTAAATATGCCAATAGTCAAAGAAATAAAGATCAAGAAGAGATGGTAGTATATTCACCAAGAAATCAAATAGGATTGAATATATTTAATGTTTCATTTACATTAATGAATTTCAGTGGTGAAAGGTAAGATGAAATTTGACCTAAGATTTTATCAAAAGATAAGATTATTAAAATAACACTGGAATATTATATTAGAAATTTTCCTGAAAATTTGAAAACCAGCACTAAATATTTTGATAAAATGGTATTACTTGATGATCTACAAAATGGAAGAAATCAATTTATATATATATAGAAGAAAAAAACCCAGAATATGTAAACTATGATACATTATCTGTTGTGATATACATGCAATACATTATCTGTTGTGATATACATGCAAATAAGATTATAGTTGTAATCTTTCATTGCATATTAGAGCTTCATACTGAAAAAGAATTTTTAAATGCGTATGTTAGTTTCATAAAAAAAAATCAGAGAACAAGAGATATTATCGTTGTCATATTTGATAACTGAACAATCCAAGAAGTATTGAAAGAAATCTAAAGCATTGCAAGCCTTGTTGATTGATTTATATGATAAATTGTGGAATGTAGTAAGAAAATATGTATAAAAATATTTCACATATGTTAGAAGCTACAGATATGACTGGCTGTATAAAACATTGATTTCATATTAGCAACCAAGTCTATTTATTATTATTATCCTATGTATTAAACTTGTGTATTGAATTAGTGAGGAAACCTTAGTAAATGGGATTCAAAAATTGATAGAAGAAATAGTAATGGGATTCAACAATTGATAGAAGAAATAGTTTTATATATTCGATATTACTGCACTTACAGGTGAAAATGAATATCTAAGAATTCTCATTAAGAAATTGTGTTGATATAGGATTATAGTTATATATGAAGACAGTTGTCTTTAAATTGAGGGTGAAGGCATAAAACTAATTGATACACTTTTTGCATCTGTGTAATTCCTAAAGTAAAAATCTCAATAGTCAAAAGATTTATTGCAGAGTAATACTGGGCAGAGTTAAAGTGAAAAAGCCCGGAAAAATTTAGATATAGGGATTTATCTTTAAATTGAAAATTCAGAATTGTTCACTATATATTATTTCCTCTGTCTGTAGATGTTAAAATTAGATACAAGAAAAATGTTCAAGGCAAAAATTTATGAAGAATATTATAGACAGCAAGAAAAATAAAAAGTTGAGTAGTTTAGATCTAAACTTTTATTTGAAGCACAAATGACTAGATTGAAATTTTTTTATTTGATCATGTTGTGAAATTGATGCATGATAACATTGCAAATGAAAGAATAGTAACACTAGCAATGACATTATTATCCTTCATCATCCTGTGTGAGTTTAGTACAGTAGTAGAGTGGAAGATTTGGAGCTTAAGGTCCATAAATTATACTCAACTGTTTACGTCTTATACTCTGACTTCTTATGAATACACTATTATTGAATAATACTGTACAATAAAATTAAAATGTGGTTTCTATTATTATTTTCACATAGACAGGAACTATTCATATTTTTAAATCACTGGACATTTTTTTTTCATGAATTTAGGCATTTATAATTCTGCAAATATTTATACTTTTTCAATCACGAGGCACAATAACATGATAAATGAAGACTTGTAAATATTTTTAAAAAGTATACATGTGAATAATTGAAAAATCACAATCGAGTAAGTTCATTGGTAAGCATAAGAATTTATTGTTAATGCCAATCTCCAATATTTAGGTTGATACATTTTATTTCTCTACACTAATCATGATAATATAATAGAAATATCCATTTCAGAAATATTTGTAAAAGGTAATTAATGTCTTTTAGATAGGCAGATTATTAACATTTTTGCAAAATTTGTCATTGTTTCATTAGCAAAAAAAAAAAAACTGGTTTGCATGAAACTTATTTGACATCGGTAGTCTGATTCAATTCATAGTTTAAAATTCAAAAAAGCATCTTTTCATTAACAAATTGCCATATTAGAATATTTTGAAACTGATGTTGAGACCATTTTAATTAAGGCAAGTTATGAAAGTAAAAAACATGTTTAAAGTATTTTTCCATAGACTAATATGTTAGTATTATCTTATTTGTAAAATATATTAAGACTATATATTTTTTTTAATATGAAAAATTCTATGAGAATTTTTTCCAACATATAATTGATTGCTCAATGTTAGACTATAATGATTTTTTTTTATTGATTAAGTTAATATTTAAATGTAGGCATTAGAATGCATTATTAATAAATTCCCATTCTGACATGGAATGATTGATGCCACAGCTCATCTGGGAACAAATACTTATAAATATATTTCTGTACTATTTCTGGAAATATTACGAAGAAGTGGATTAAAATAAAAATGAATTTTAATTGTCAAAATGATATTGAAAACCTAATTACTTTTTATTGTTTTTTGAAGATTCTACTATATGGATATAAATTTTTAACATAATATAAATAATTATTGTTATTATTTTAATTTTTTAATATTTGCATTTAATATTTAGATTTCTAATAATCTGTATTAAAAACATGGATGATGGGTTATGAAAGTTAAAAGATGTATTTTAGAACTATTACTACATGATCTTTTTTTAATGTGGAAAATTGTTAGTCAAGTATGTCATAGAAACCAAAACTGAAGGCTTATTGAAGTTCATTTTATATTTTTGTATGAGATTCTATCAGTCATTTTAGGTATGCATCACCAGCACAATGAAAAAGCCTGTATCGCATTAACTGAATGATAATGTTGCAGTATTTTCTAACAGGCACATCCAATACTATCCATGAGGGTTCAGATGATGGATTTTGTTTGCCATTACTGGTAATTGTAAATACAATTATCTTAACTGTATTACATTACTGTTGAGTTTTGGATCTGGCTAAAAACTGAGTGGATACATCTCAGGATATTGTTAAATTTTTATTGCTCCATGTTTTATTATTTATCCATCAACATTAAGATATATCACATACTGTTTTTAATGTAAATTTTATTTTATTTGCATCATTCTTTCTGCACACATTTTTAGTTTAAGCATTGTATTTAGATCTTTTTTTCTTCTTCTCAGAATGTTAAAAATATGAAATGAATTTGTAAAATAGTATTTTTAATCTTTTATAAAAAAAAGTACTTGCTTTTAATGTAAATAGCCTCAGTATCAATTATCAAAATTTCGAATATAATCGCTTTGTTAACAAAAAGATGTTTACTCAAAATTTAGGCTATGAATTTAATCAGAAGCTATATGTTTACATGTTTTTTTTTTTTTTTTAAAAAAATTAAATTGAACCATATTAATTATTCAGTTTTGGTTTCTTTGCCTTCTTTGATTAACAATTTTACCAGTTTAAAAAAGGTCACATAGTAATAATTCCAAAGTATACCTTTTATCCTTTCATCATCCATTTTTCTTATTTTTAAAACAAAGATTACTAGAAACTTGAAAATTAAAAGTAATTATTGAATAATAATAATAACCATTTTAATATTCATTGTATATACATTTACAATCTATATATTATATTAAAATTTATATCCATATAAAATTATCTTAAAAAAAAAGAAGGTCTAGTTAGCTTTATAATAACCTTTAACAGTTAAGGGGCATCTTTTGTCTTTTTAGATTCTCCCTTGCAGTACATAAATAGGATATAAATATAATTAAAAAAGTATTTGTTGCTAGGTAAGCTATGGCATTAAGGATTCAGTATCTGAATGGAAATAGATAGTGTATTCTAATGTCAATATTAATGTCAATATTTGTGAATTGATTTAATATGTAGAGAAATAAACTAATGGAATCATGTAACAGTTGGTATAAAACTAATTTATTTTTAATTTTTTGTTCTTAAAACTGCTTTAATAATCTTTATTAGTGACTTAGAAATAATTATATCTGTATTAACTCCAGAAAGAAAAAAAGAAAAACAGAAAGACAAAATAAAAAGTTAAATTTTAAGTTTATTATGATGACTTAAATCGACAGCATGTTATTTAATGTGTTTATTTAACATCATGTGTTACTTACTGTCTTTTAACTTTTTCTGCAGCAAACTTTACTTTTTGAAAATTTTAAATATTTTCTATAATTTAATTCTTCATTGAGTTTTATCATCAGGCAAATCTTACAAATGGATATGATCAATATTGTACTTCTTTGAATATCTTCTTATAATTTTCTGCCATAAAAATCATATACAAGTTTATTATAAAATATTTTTTATTAGAATCTGTTTCATTCATTTGCTTCTTTCCCTATCCTAACAAAGATATACCTTTATAATAAGAGATTTAGTATCATCACATCCAAAAAAACTGAAAAGTACACTGATTGATATAATCCTTGCATCATATTTTCACAATTTTATAGACCACTCTTAATTTTTTTTAGTGCCATTCATTCAATAAGTTGGTCAAAATAACACCTATCTACAGTTAATTTAATTGAAATAATTACATCACTATAGTGAAATACCATATCTTTTAATTTGTCAAATATAGCATCATATTAGAGTCTGTTTTGTCACCTCATATATGCCTGTTTTTTTTAACCTAAAAGCTACCATAATACCAAGATATTTAAAATAGATTCACCTGGTCAAGTTAGAAGTTGCTGAAAAGACTTTTCTTCCATCACTGACTGATTCATGTCAATTTTGAATGTTAATTACTCAACCAAAGTCTTCATAGGTCACATAGCAGAACATTAAGAACATTTTATAGATAATCATTTTAATTAAAAAAAAATGAATACAGTCATCAGCTTAGTGTAAATCTAGAAGCCCAAAAAATTGTTGTTTTTGCTTTTAATTTAAATTAAAACTCATTATCAAATCTATATTGCATATTGATGTATATTGTATGAAGTTACCTATAAATTGTTATGAAGGTCACTATCAAAATGGAAAAGAAAGATGGAACTATAGACATTCCTGTTTAACATTAGTTTTTATTTTAACTATCCCAGATTTTTCACCAAACTTTGATTGACAATTAGTAATTTCAAACATTGCCATAAACATTTTTGATAATTTTAATCAAATGATTTGATCAAATTTATAAAAACTATATACAAATCATATTTTCGTTTCCAACAAAAGTGTTTCTAGTGCTTATCTGTAAATAAATGTTAAATCATTTTCATTGTCCAATTGAATTGTTTTTAGAAAATAGAAAAATTTAAACTTTATTTATATTTTCCTAATTACATTCATTTTTTATTAAAAACATATATAATTAGGAAAGTATACAAAAGGTTTGAATTTTGCTAAAAATAATTAACAATTCACTTAAATGATAGAAATAGTCTGACTTATCATTATAAGTAAAATACCATCATCAACCTCTTTCCATCACTTTCATGCTTCTTGATTCTTTAAAGCCATAATAAGTCTCAGGATACTATTCAGCTATGACTGCAGGTAGTCTTTCAAATAGAATTATTAAGAGTAGATTTTCGGTAGTGGATAAGTATAATGTTCTGCTATAATTCCTGTAATATTTTTCTTTTACTTTTATATATTGGTATAATAAAAGTATCTTTAATATTAGATAAGACACATTTATGAATTCATATACCTATTCATATATTTTTTTTTTTTTATAATTTTGAAACTAGCATATCAGCACTTTTTCTTAAAACTTATTCAGATATTTTTGTCCAAATCTAAATAATTAGATAGGAAAGATGTATCATTAAGCCATCATCTCATTTTTTTGTATCATTATTTAAAAGGATGATGAAATCATTTTTCTACCAGTTCAAACTAGCATCATTATCATATAAAAAATTGCCATCCATATATTTAATAGGATTATATTATTTTTCCGTCTATATATCACATTCACTATAGCAAAAAACATCTAAAATTAATACTATCAATTAGTGATTGTATCTTTTTTTGTAGTTTTAATCAATCAATCATTTTTAAATCTTCCTGTCAGCTATTGGACTTCTGCCTTTAAATTTGTGTTGCTTATATAACTATAAAACGAAATATTTTCCTTTAATCAAGTCATGAACCAAGAATAAATTTACATGTGTAACAGAATTCTTCCTAAGAGAATTCCATGTCTCATTGACATATATATATATGCATACAAATATATATGAAAAATATTTGTCATGAAACTGACATTTTTATTAAAACTTAATAAATTTCATTACCATTGTTTGTTATCTATTTTGAATTGGATTGCCACATTTATTTGTTTTATCCTAGAATCTTTTTTAAAAGAAGTATATTTAAAACTCATAATTTCAGTTTTAATGTAGATTTAATATATATCTATTTGAATTCTTGTGTTTTATTTCTGACATTAATTTTTGACTATTAGAAAGTTTATCAGGTCCATTATCATTTTAAGAAGAATTTATATATATTTACATCACTTCCATGGTAGTTACAATTTTGTGATGAGCAGTTCATATGACTGGGATTTATTTATTATTAACTATACATTAAAACTATTTTAGTTATCTGTCCATCTTCACAGATATCAGTTGTAAGTTACAGATATATCTTTGATCTGTTGCTTACAGAATGAATATATCAAACCGAGCATCCAATGATTTTTTTTACAATGTTTTCTTCGATTAGTCATTGATTTAGTTAGTTAATATTGTTTTTATTTTTGAATAATGTAATAATCAGAAGACATATCATCATTTTCCATCATTGCTGGTGCACAACTGGATGAAAGTCTCCAAGTTTAAGCCAATTTTTTCAATTTCTAGCCTTCCTAAAATCTCCATATCACATCAACAATTTTTATTTCACATATCCAACTTACATATGGTATCGATCAAGCTCTTTTACAATCTCTTGGGATACTATTTAAGATTTCAACTGTCCATCTACTATAATCTCTTCTAGCAATATGTCCAGTCCAACTTCAGTTCAGTTTCTTAATTCTTTCAATGATGTTAATAATACCTATTTTTCTCTCATCCATTTCTTTCATTTTTGATCTATTGTTATTATTCCTAACATATATCTCTCCATTTATCTTTAGTCTTTTTTAATTTCATCTAATAACTCTTGAAACATTTCCTGAAGCTCTGAAGTATCATTTGTAAAAATGATTATATTATCTGCAAAATCTAGATGACTTAAATAATCTCTATTTATTTTTACTATCTGGGAACTTTTTAATCTCCAAAATACTCCTTGTAAAACTGTTGTAAAAGTTACGGGGATAAAGAATTATCCCATCACACACCTTTCTAGTGTAGTTGTAATTGAATCATGGATGCTGCATTTTGATTATATTCTTCAGAATATGATAATATACTGGGTCTTTTTCTGGATGATATGCTTTAATCACTGAAGAAATGCTTATAGAATGAAATGCCTTTTCATAATCCATAAATGCAACTCATATTTATTGGTTTGTTCTATAATTTCTCTCAATACTTGAATGCGATTCACTGTGCTAAAACCACTTTTAAATTCTGCTTGCTCTTTTGGTTGGTTGAAATCCAAATTTGCTATAGATGAGCTGTAATATATTGGTAAAGTTTTTATATAAAACTGATGACTGATAGGTCTATAATTTTTAATATTTTATTTATCATCTTTTTTAAACATCAAAATTATTATTGTATTCTTCCAACCATCTGGTACATCTTTATCATCTAGAAATTTGTTATATAACTTTGTTACCAATTTTTTTGTTTCTTTATCTGCTTCTTTTAAGATATTAATTATAATTACATCATTATTTCTATTTTTAATAGATTTAATTGTTTTGTTTCTTCATTTAAAATACTGGGCAATTCAGAAAATGTAATAATGAGTGAATCCTTTTTTTTTTGTGCTTTTTATAGCTATGCAATTCTTCATAGAACTCTTTACATCTTATATGATGTCATCTCTATATTTTGTAATAGTTGCATTTTTTCTTGTTTTTGTAGAGATAAGTTTGCCACCAATACCAAATTATTTTATGCTTTTGAGATTTTTATTCTCTTCATTAGCTTTCCGTGCTAATTCACAATTATGTTTTCTTATATTGTTATTAACTCCATTTTGTATCATTTTACAAAACTCTAGATTTACAATTCTTAATGGATCACTTTTATATAGTTTTATATTTCTTCTTTTCTTCATACATTATCTTATCTGTAGAAAATTTACTAGTAAATTGCTGCTTTCATTTATCAGCTATCTTTATTGCAATTGCTAATAATATATTGGTTACTTTTCTATTAATTTCATTCAAATTTGAATTATTTTCAAAATCTGTTAACATTTTAAGATGATTTGCATGTTCTAAATAAAATTCTTAGGATTATTTCCTGAAAGTTGGGAATATGGTGAATACTATTTTCCTTAATAATCATTGTCTCTCAAGTTTTGCATTAACATGTATCTTCATCATCATCATCATTATCAACCATTATCAATCCACTGCAGGATGAAGGTCTCTCCAAGTTTAATCCATCTTCTCCGATCTTTAGCTTCTCTTCTCCACATCACCCGTACACATTTTCTTATTTCATCCATCCATCTTACATGTGGTCTCCTTCTGGGTCTTTTACAATCTCTTGGAATCCAGTTTAAAATTTCAATTGTCCATCTATTATCATCTCTTCTAGCAATATGTCCAGCCCAACTCCACTTCAATCTTTTAATTTTTTCAATGAGGTCAGTAACACCTGTTTGTTCTCTTACCCATACATTGCATTTTCGATCTCTTCTTGTTACTCCCAACATACATCTCTCCATACTTCTTTGTGTGGTCTGAAGTCTCTGTATTGATCTTCTATTAAGTGTCCAAGTCTCAGATCCATAAGTAAGAACTGGTAAAACACATTTGTTAAAAACCTTTCTTTTCAAACACATAGGCATATTTCCTTTTAATATCAAGTTATTTCTACCAAAAGCACTCCAACCAAGTTTAATTCTATGATTAATTTCCTCTATTATGTTTCCATCTGTATTAATAATCTGACCAAGGTATTTGTAACTCTTAACTTCTTCTAATTCATCATAATCAATCTTTATTTTCATATTTTGAGCAAATCGATTAAACATTACTTTAGTCTTTTTAACATTTATCTTTAGTCCTACTTTCATCTGATAACTCCTGCAACATTTCCTGCAGCTCGGAAGCATTATTTGCAAAAACAACTACATCATCTGCGAAATCTAAATGACTTAAATAATCTCCATTTACTTTCACTCCTTTAGTTTCCCATTTTAATCCACAAAATACTTCTTGAAGCACTGCTGTAAAAAGTTTTGGAGATATGGAGTCACCTTGTCTTACACCTTTCTCAATGTTGACTTTCCCAGTATCATTATGTAATCTAATTGTTGCTGTTGCATTTTTATAAATATTCTTTAAAATATGACAATATCCTGGATCTATACCTTGATGATCCAATGCTTTAATCACTGAAGAAATGTTTATAGAATCAAATCCCTTTTCATAATCTACAAATCCAAAATATAATGACAACTCATATTCATTTGTCCTTTCTATAACTTCTCTCAATACTTGAATATGATCTATTGTACTAAAACCACTTTTAAATCCAGCTTGTTCTCTTGGTTGGTGAAAATCCAAGGTTCTCTGTAGACGAGTTGTAATTATCTTGGTAAAAATTTTATATAAAACTGATAAAAGGCTGATAGGTCTGTAATTTCTAATATCTTCTTTATCACCTTTTTTAAATATTAATATTATTACTGCATTCTTCCAATCATCCAGTACATCTTTATCATTTAGACATTTGGTATATAACTTTGCTAATATTTTTTCTGTTTCTTCACCTGCTTCTTTTAATATATCAATTATAATTCCATCATTACCTGGAGCCTTTCCTTTTTTCATACATTTAATTGCATTTCTCACTTCTTCATTTAAAATTCTGGGCAATTCGGAAGATGTAATAGATATAGGAGGTACTTGTTCTTTATTACTATATAATTCTTGATAAAAATCTTCTACCAATTTCATAATGTCATCCCTCTTTTTAGTAATAATTCCATCTTTTTTCCTTATTGCAGATATAAATTTCCTACCAATACCAAAATGTTGTTTTACATTCTTAAGACTTTTATTTTCTTCTACAGCTTTTCTTGCTAGTTCACAGTTATACTTTCTTATATCATTTTCAACTCTTTTCCGCACCATTTTACAAAATTCGAGATATTCAATTCTTTTTAATGCATCATTCTTGCATATCTTCATATTCCTTCTTTTCTTCATAAGTTCTCTAGTCTCGGTAGAAATTTTATTAGTCAATTGCTGCTTTTTTCTACTAGCTATCTTTGTTGCAGTTTTTAAAAGTGTATCAGTTATTTTCATATTAATTTCATTCAAATCTGAATCATGTTCAAAATCTACTAATACTTGAAACCAATTTGTAAGTTCTAATTTAAATTCATTAGAATGTTTCTGAAGATTAGGAATATCAACTGTAAATATAGTTTTTCTTAATAATTTTTGTCTCTCTAGTTTTACATTAACATGTATCTTACCCCTTACTAATTGATGATCACTTCCTGTGTTAAATTTATTAAGAACATTACAATCTTGAAATATGTATTTCCTGTTAGTCAAAATATAATCCAATTCTGCTGTACCTTCATTTGGATGCTTCCATGTCCATTTCCTTCTAACATTTTTCTCAAAAAAAGAATTCATAATATAAAGTTTTTCCTTCTCTGCAAACTCCACAAGTCTATGTCCTCTCTCATTTCTATTACCATAACCAAAATTACCTACAACACTTTCATCTTTCATTTGTTTACCAATTCTAGCATTAAAATCTCCCATAACAATTTTAAAATGTTGTTTACTCTGATCAAAAGCCTTTTGTACATCCATATAAAAATCTTCTACTACTTCATCACTGTGAGAACTTGTTGGGGCATAAACCTGAATTATCTGCATTTGATATCTGCTATTAAGTTGTATAACTAATCTTGCCACTCTGTCTGATACACCATCAATCTCCACAATATTGTTCTTCCACTTTTTATTTATAATGAATCCTACTCCACTTGTATTTCCAATATTTGTGCCTTTATAATAGAGCATATGTCCACTTTTTAAATCAATTGTCTCTTCACCTTTTCTTCTAACTTCACAAAGTCCAATAATATCCCATTTAATATAAGAGAGTTCTTCTAATTCTTGCAATCTTCCTTTTTTTTGATAACATGTATCTTATATGTCACTAAATAATGATCATTCCTACAATCTTGAAATACATATTTTCTGTTAGTCAAAATATAATCCAATTCTGCTATATCTGCATTTGGATGTTTCCATGGCCATTTAGCATTTTTCTCAAAGAAAGAATTCATAATAGTTTTTTTTTCTTCTGCAAGCTCCAACAGTCTGCGTCCTCTCTCATTTCTATCATCATAATCAAATTACCCATAGCATTTTCATCTTGCAATCATTTACCGATTTTAGCATTAACATTTACCAAGACAATTTTAAAATGTTGTTTGGTCTCATCAAAGATGTTTTGTACATCCATATAAAAATCCTCTTCTTCATCAGAATGAGAATTTGAATTATCTCATTTTGTATCTTCCATTAAGCTGAATAACTAATGTTTCCACTCTGTCTAATACATCATCATTCTTCACAATTTTGTTCTTCAACTTTTTATTTATAATGAATTCAACTTCACCTGTGCTTCCAATATTTGTGCCTTTATAATAAAGTATCTACTTTTTAATTCATCTTATTTTTTCTTCTAATTTCACAAATCCTACAATGACCTATTTAATATTAGACAGTTGTAAGTACCTCAAATAGCTATCTGTATACAACCAGTGATTCTTAGCACCTCCTCTCCTCCTTCACCACCAAACGCTATCTTGGCTGGTAACTTTACAGCTTTCTGGGAATAAGTGTCATGATTTAGTTTTATCTGACTTAATTGTAAATATCTATTAGAAAAAAAAAATCATTCACACACACATTCTTTTCAGAGAAGAAACTCAGAGATAAAAAGGTGATAAACTCACCACATTGGTGATGCATGTTGGTGATCAGCCATCCATGTTCTTATACTTTATGAATAATATAGTAATGACAGCTGCAGTGACAAGAATCTATGGAATGGACATTAGGAATTTGTCCTGCTTGGTTCCTTTAAGGCCTCTAAAAAGAAACAAAAGTTCACTTTTCAGTTAACAACAAATTCCTTTCTGCAGCTGACATAACTACAGTATATAACTTACAATATATTGAGTTTCAGTTTTTTATCGTTTTCAAAAATTAGTATCGTTACTCTTATATTTAAGCATGGAGACTGTTGTTTAACATTTTTTTTTTTTTTCCAGTTAAAAAAATATTTTTTTAGTTCTAAAATAATTTTTCTAATACAGGCATATAATTGAAATATAGTTTTTTTTTTTTTACAATATTTAGCAAATGCATACCTTGATTACATTGAATGGATTATATTTTTGAATTTTAAGTCTAAAAAGTGACATTTTTTTACGAGGGGGGTGGGGGTGATCACTTAGACAGTAATCTTTGTTTGCTTTTATATAAATGTAACATTATACACATTTATTTCAGAATTTCTAAAATATCTGATTCAATAAATTTACTTTTTATTATTTTAGGTTTAAATTAAAATAACACTGATAATTATTTATTATTGCATTACGTAAGCAAACACATGATGCGCATCTTTTAATATACTGTACTCACATATTTAAGTAAAATTTTAATAAAAAATGATTAATTTCATTTTCATTGTAAAATTAAGATTTAATATCTCTTTTTTCTTCCTCCAAGAAACAATTTTTTTTTTGAGTATCCAAGTCAATAATTCTTCTTATCTTTTAGTCACTTGACTGGAATAACCCCTCCAGTCTTCTTCATAGTTTTACTGGAGCAGAGTTCAGGATTAACATTGTTTTCTGATAAGCTAAATGAGGTTCTTCATTACAAATGCACTTTTTTCAATTAGGAAATCAATTCTCAAGACAAACTTGATTTGTGTATTTCAAGGTTATAATAATGTCTAAGAAAGGTTATTAAAATTTATTTTATTTAGAACCACTCCTCAGTGTTTTACTTAGAGATTAGAAGAAAAGCACAGACACACACACACACAGAAATGAGATCAAGATTTGATAAATGATTCATGTCATAGTGAATAAATTTATAACTTTAAAAATTGTTTTTTTTTTCAATTTAAATGTTTTTTTTTTATTATTACTAAAAGAATTTAAGAGAGTAAGTTAATGATTTTTCTATAGTAACATTTTTTCAGGAAAAAAAAATTGAGCAATGATTATTGAATAAATTTTTATCAGTTTCATTTTTATTATTTTGTTCTTATCTTTCTTTGTAAAAAGTAATTTTAATTAAAAAGAAATTGTCTCCTCCTTTAAAATACTTCAAATTATCTGTATGAAATTGCCAATCTGCATGAACTTATATGAGCGATAAAAAGTGCCTATTATAAATTAAATTGTTTTTGTCATATATTTCCAAATTTCATATACTTCCAGATGAACTATTTTTACATTGTCAGCCTTTTTTTTTTTTTTACTTTAACTCGCATTATTTTTTTGTATTTAAAATTTTATTATTGCTTCTTCACCAAATTTAATCCCAGTGTTTAAATATTATGCATTCATGCATTCAAATATTAATTTATGAATGTTTGTAAAAAAGAAAAATGTATACAAATTTATTTTTCTACCCTATTATATTTTTTTACTCTTTCAAAATGAGTGTCCACAATTTTTTTTCCATATCTTTTGTTCATTATTTGTAAATCAAATGTGTTGATTTCTGATATTTTTTAGCTATGCTATTCTTAGTCTTTCTCTGCCCCCCCCCCTTTTTTTTTTGTTTTCAAATAAAGTTACTTTGAATTATAGCTAAGACTTTAATTTATCTTTGTTCTTTCTTCTACTTTTTATTAAAATTGTTTTTGAAGTGTAAATCTTTGTAGCTAAAATAAAAATAAATCTGGCTTGTGTATTTATCTACATGCCATAAAAAATGTTATCTTTTATAATTATTGGATGAAAATTATACTTACAGCACCCATTGTTAATTGCTATTTTGAATTTTTGTTTTCCATTGATGTATTTTGATCTTTTCTAGATTCTGTTTGGGATTCTTTTAATCCAGGTATGTTCAATATCCATATATTCCTGAATAAGGAGTCATACATTTGCTTTTGATATACTTGTTCGATGAGAATGTCTTATCAGGATAACTTTTTTCTTCTTCAAATATATATTGCTCTACTTAGTAACTTTTAATCATATATTTGCAACTACTTTTTTTTTGCAGAACATAGTTTAAATTTTTTATCATTTTAGTCTTTCATAATAATCCTGGGATTTTGATTATCTATGAAGATTTTTCAGTTGATTGAAGATCACTCTAGTGCAGCAATTCCCAAATTTTTCATAAGACAGAGAACACTTCACAAATCTTGACATTTTAATGGAACACCTTAGTTATTTTATAGGGCAGGTAAATATTAATAATAAAAGATTAAACAAGTAAATATAGAAATTAAGAAAACAAAAGAAACATTTATTCACAAATTTTAATTACATAGACCAAAACATATCAAAATAGTAAAATAAACCTGCATATATATATATAGTAAAATTATTCTTTTGATATCATGCACAATATTAGAAAACTGAATATTCATCTGGTATAGCATTGAATCTATTTCTGTACTTTGATTTGATTGCAGCATAATATGAAAATCTTGCTTCACATTAATATGTTATTATAAAAGGAAGCAAAACACAAATAGCTAGTTTTAACACAGTAGGGTGCTCTTTTACTAATTTTGTCCAGAAAATCATTTAATGGCAATTTCTTAGAATTTTTGTTTTAAATCAGAATCACTTAATAAATCTTAGATTTTCATAATTATTTGCACTGAAGCCTATTAGCTTAGCTGTCACTCTAAATGGATTTCAAAGCCAGTAATCGTCCTTATCAGACTTGGAAAAATATTGCAAAAGAATTGATTGTATTTCATGCAAGTGTTCTAAAATTGCATTGGAAACTTTATCTAGTTTAGAATTTATGTCAATTAAAAATTCATGCTAAATGGAAAACAAAGTTCTTCTCTTTTTCAACTATAGAAATCCAGAATTGTAATTTCCTATAAAAAAAACAATAACAATTTTATCACTTGTATTAAAAATTGTAATATTCTTTTCTTATAATAAATATTTAATTTCATTGCATTTAGTAAAAACATCTACCAAATTCACAAGACTCATCAACTATGAAGGATTTCTTGAAAATTCAATGAAATTCTGTCCAAAATTATTTGACTTGAAACAAAATCAATAATTCAGTGTGAAGTTCAGAAAGTCTCAATAATGTTTTTTCTCTGGATAACCATCTCGCTTCAGTATGTAATAAAAATATAGTATGTTTCCTACCCATTTCATTACACAAAATTTTAAATGATCTAGATTGAAGTGGTTGAAATTTTACATAGTTGATCATTTTTACGGCTTCATCCAAAATAGTTTTCAAATCTGTCAAAATTATTTTTTGTTATTGTGGCTTTTGTTGATATTTGCAGAATACGTATTGTAACTTTCTTCATCTTTCCTACCATTGTTTGAGTACTATCTATACAAAGATTGGTATACTCCCAATCAATTTCCTGGTTTTTAGTATGATTATTAATACAGTTGAATATATCTTTTTGGGTAGCTCTTTCTTATAGATATTCACACATGAATAAATCTTCAATACTATTATCAAATACATAACAAATAAACAACAGTAATACAGCGAGCTCTGCAATATCTGGAAGCTCATTCATTTGCAATACTTATTCACTGCAAGGTCTAAGATCTTTGATGCAGCATAAAACAATATTATTTGATAATATCAATAAGTATGCGCTTTTAACGCCCGTTAAAGAAGTTATATTTATTAATAATTTATTTAAAGCTTAGCACTTTCGAAGCTCCATGGCTTCATACTCATAGCTGTGTGCAGTTGATAATGTATCTATTTTTTTAGTAGACACTTTTATACAAGGCTTAATGAGCATCTCTTCAATTGTATGAGCTTCACTGTTAAGTACAATACAGTAATTCAAATAAAAAGACATCTTTATTGCATTTGTATTCTTAATTTTGGCAATTGCAATCATTTAGGGTTTAGATTTTTTTAGCAATTTGCATTGTCTCTTAAAAAATGTATTTCTTTATAATCAGCATGTTTTATTTCTAATTTGCCTACAAAGTTTAATTGGAGCAAATGACCTTTTTGCTAGTATTTTATTAAGTAAAACATACATTATGTCAATAGCATTTGTATTGTTAATGGATGCGAATCCTCACATTAAATAATTTTCATTGTATTTCCTTTTGCTTGCTCTTTCTTGGATTAGACCCGAGTTTTAATACTAAATTTTGAGGACACTGCAGTTTCTTCTCCAATCATAGAAAAAGTACTTGCCATTCTTTGATTTAAAGTTCTTCTCTTTACCTAAGAATGCATGTATAATTTTTGAATAATATTTAAATTCTAATACTAGTCAGAACTGTAATAGAAATAAAAAAAATTGTATTATATGAAAAAAACAAAAACTAACAAAAGTAAATGTGAAAAAAAAAAAAGAAGTAAAAATTGTTAATAATGTAAAAGAAATTATAATAAAAATGATTTGGTAAAATGTTTAGTCATCATCATCAATAATATTCTGCTCCATGGATAGGTCCACAGAGTAGTCATATCATCAATTCATCCATTTTTCCACTCCATTATCTTCATTGCCCAGCTCTTCAATTCCATGTAACTCTTATGATCTCTTATAACATCCAACAATGTCAGTCCTTTCCTTTTGCCCGCATTTACCATTCCTTCCAAAATATCTTTGATTAAACTATTTTCTTTTTCTTATATGTCCAATCCAGTTTCTCTTTCTAATTTCCTCAACGAATCTTCTTTTTTTTTAATTTAGTCTTTTCAAATCTTCATTTGTTATTTTATTCTCACCTGATTTTTTTCTATTCTTCTCCATGTCCACATCTCAAATAATTTTAATCTATTCCTAATTTTAATACCCATTGTCCACGTTTCACAACCATACAATAATATTCCACACATAGCATTTAATTAATAATCTTTTTTTTAAAAAATTAGGTCAACAAAATATTTTCTTTCTCTTAATAAATGCCTCTTTTGCCAATGCTATTTTTCTTTTAACTTCATCTTTACTTATTCCATCTTCACTCAACTATGTACCCAAGTATCTAAATCTCTTTACCTGTTAAAGTATGTTATCATGGATTTCAATTTGCAGTCCTTTTGCATTTTTCTCTATTCACAAACAAACACTCAGTCTTCTCAACATTTATCTTCATTCTGTATTCAATAGATCATTCCTATAAACTTCACATGATCACCATTTTGTATGCTTGCTTATAACTGTTATTAAAACAGGCAAAACTCTTTATACAGTATTGCTACTCATTGCAAGTCAGAGTAATCAGTTGATGCCAGAAGGCTTGAGCATAAAATCACCATCTAGTGCCTACTCATCTAATATCCCCAGACTAGTTTCTGGCTTGTGGCATTTGTCTGTAAGGAGCCTTGGATCTGAGAGCACTAGATGGGGATTTTATGCACACACGCCTTCTGGCATCCATTGATGACTCTGGCTTGCACTGAGTGGCAATGCTATATGGAGAGTTTTGCTTGTTTTTATACATCATTCCTCCAATTTATTTAATATATTCTGAAGAAAATTTTTCATCCTCAGCTATAAGAGCCTTATCATCTGAAAATCTTATATATTTAATTATTCTACCCCCAACATTTGTTCCACCATAATCTAAATAATTATTTAACATGTCTCCTAAATGGATATTAAAAAGAAAAGATGACATACTGCAATTTTGCCTAACTTTTTTTTTTTATATTTACTTCATCAGTCTCATTATTCTCCAGTATAATTCTTATCCTTTGCCCAGTATGCATATTCCAAATCAATTTTCTCTCTTTTCAAAATACTTTATTTTTTAAGACGGTCATAAGTTTATTCCAGATTATTCAATCAAATGCTCTTTCCTAATCCACAAAACATATAATAATTTCTTTATTTTTTTCTATATATCTCTCAGCAATTGTTCTAAAACACCCTTTCTGAAAAACAAACTATTCTTTTCCAATATAATACTCTACCTTGCTATAAATTCTTTTAAGTTAAAATCCTCAATAAAACTAGAAGCATGAGATAACAAACTTATTGTTCTGTACTCTTCACATTTAACAGTTTTCTTCTTTTTAGCAATTGGAATCATTATAGTCCTTAAAAAATCTTCAGGCCAAACTTCACTATTATATATCAAATTGAAAAGTTCAACTATTTTCTTTATAGTGAATTCCTCCATTTCTTTCAAAAATTCTATAGCTATTGCATCAAATCCAACATTCTTACCATTTTTCATTTGTGCAATTGACTTTTATTACTTTTATCTCGCAATATGTCCATACCTTTATCATCTACTTCAATATCTTCTTTATTTCAAGTTCATAATTTATTAAATTATTTTCTCTTCTAAATAGGCACTGAAGATATACTTTCCATCTTTTTAATATATCATTGCTATCAGTTAATCTCTTTACATTCTTATCTGCAATTTTACTTGCTAACCATGTCTTTTTCTCCCAAGTGATATTTCTAATTTTATCAAATACTAGATACATATCTTTTCACCTGTTCTATTTCTTTTCATTCTTGTTACAATTATTTTTCTTTTGCTAAATCTGTTTCTCTTCTTAACTTATTATTAATTTTTCTGTATGCACTTTGTTCTTCTTTAATATTAACATTTTTTCATCTTCTCCGTACTTATATCTTTTCTAACATACCTTCCATTATTCAAGGTCATTTAGCTTTCTTTAATTGGCTAGCACCTATTTCATTTTTTGCTGTTTTTAATAATTCTTTTTTAATCCTACACCAACACTTATCAAAACTATTTATATATTTCTCATCTTTATCAATCCTTTTTATTGAATTTTCACATATTAAACTAAATTTTTCTTTTTCCATTTCTCTCAGTTTATCTAAGTTCCATCTTACATTTTTATTCTTTTTAAACTCAACTTTAATTTAATCATAACCAAATTATGATCATTTATAATAACACCAGGCAAAGCATGTGAGCCCTTAATAGCATTTTTGTATCTGTCATGAATCACTATATAATCAATTCTATAATATTTTCTATCACCTGGACCTTTCCATGTATACAGTCTTCTTATATGACTTTTAAAGCAGGTGTTTGCAATCACAAACCCATTCTGCCTACAAAATTGTACAAGCCAATTTCATTTTCTAATACTATAATTTCCAAATTTTTTTCTCCCTTACTTTTCCCCACAACAGAATTCCAAACATCCAATAGCAATATACAAGCATTTCCCCCCTCACATTGCATAATTTCCTCTATTCTCTAATTTTTCATTTATTTCAATATTTTCTTGACTAGTAGTCAACATATAAATTTGTATGATTACCAAATTCCTAGGAGTTGCAGTTACTCTCATCATCTTTAACTTATTGACAATACAATGTACTCCATGTCTGATCTACTCCATGTCCATTTTTATTGAGAGTAACTTATGTTTTACATGATTTAGTTCACAACTATATGGAAGATCCCTTGGTTTAAGTGAAATAAATAAGACATTCATTTCAAATTGTCAAACTTTTAAACAAAAAAAAAAAACATCAGCCAAATAATTTTACTAAACTTCTCTCTTGCTTACATGGCTTCAAACTTTTAACATTATATGCTTATTTTATTCCATCTTTAGTTCTTAATAAAAATGCATTATTTCTTTGTTTATCCATGATTACAAATGGACTACCATATAATAAAAAAAATATTGTATTCATCTAGCTGTGGTTTGTTGACTCTTGATGTTCTTATCAATACCTGGTCACCAATATTGGCTTGAGAAAGTTTATTATTACTTTGAGCCTGTCAGTGGTCACCCATTTTCTTCATATTACTTCTGGCATTATTCAAGTCCTCTTCTTTATAACCCCTGAGATAATAGGCATTGTTGTTTTTATTAAGATTGGCCCACGCTTTCCATAATGAAGCTATTAGAAAGTAAAACCTGTAAATGTATGAACAGTCCCATTCATATAATTACCCACCACATTAGATTATTTCATTGTCCTTGATGGTTCTTGATGTCCACAAAATTCACAAAGTTATGAGCTCATCCATAATTCCTGTACGGGTTTGATTGAAGATTATGAACCAATTTTAATATGTGCTTAATTGCATTTTGTTCTAACCACATCTTCCACTCACCTGATGTGAATGAAGTACCATGATCAGTTATAATATTTTTGAGTTTTCCCACAATAGGGATATGTTGATCTCATAGAATTCTAATAGTTGTTTTAGCATCTGCTTTCCTGACGGGATATGTAGTGACATATTTGGAAAATATATCATACATAACCATCAGATATCTAAACTCCCTAAATGCAGGAAAAGATCCATAGTAGTTAATAGATAAATATTTATTGGGTTCCTTGGAAGAATTGGATGGTGTATTCTAGCATGGGATTTGTTGACAGAATTAACCTTTAAAAAATTATGCAGATTTATAATAGTCAATATATGTGTATACATTACCAGCCAGTGAAATAACCTATGTAAAATATATACCACCTTTCTGGGACCTTAATATCCATACAGGTAATGTACATACATAATTAATTTACTCTTCATGCCTGCTTGTATTAGTATTTTCCATGGGTTGTTTCTTTTTTGTAATTAGATTTATATAGTAATTTATTAACAATTTTATACAAGGATATATATATTAATATAATGGATGGCATGAAGATAGTTGTCTAAGATGTAAAATAATATGGTATTGGAGATCATTCTTCTATAGTTTATCCAAACATTTTAGATCTTCCTCTACCAGCTTATCCACAGTTAATGATAGTTGCAAGAAGTAAATGATCTATATCTACATGTTGAGGACTTTTAATCCCAGGGTCATGGATTTGGACTCCACATTGGGCACCAATAATTTACAAATAGAAAGCATTACTATGTAATAATGATCAGCTTACATATGATTAAATTATTTGAACTTATTTTAATTTATATATGCTCCATTTGACATTAAACATTAAGAAATAGACTGACACATATATATTTACACAATATTTTCTTTAATAGGATGATGACCACTACACAATCCCTATTTACAATACTTGGCTAGTTCAGAGTTGTAAGGATTGCTAAATTAAAATAATAATATATACATTCAAATGTTAATATTAAGTGTCATATTGTAAAATAATATTAAATAATGTAAAAGGTTTGTAAAAAAAAAAAAATTAAATTTAAGATAAACTGGTAAATTATATAAATTAAAATGTTCTCTTATCAAGAATTTATTGCAAAACAACTCAGTTAAAAGAAATAGATTTTAAATAATTACATTAAAAAAAAGATTAAACCAGTTTTGATAAGATTCGAAAACAAAAAAAAAATCAGGCAATTTAATAATTTCAGTGTTTTGCAAGTTCAGTTAAATAAAAAAGTTTTAAAATTATTATTATTAAAATAAAATCTGGTCATAAAAGTATCAAAATTATAATATTAAAGTCTTGCGTTGTTAGCCGGGGGGGGCCGCGCCGCCCCCGCGGGAAGGGGGGGGGGGGGGGGGGGGGGGGGGGGGGGGGGGGGGAGGGGATGAAAAAAGAAAAAGGTGTTAAAGATAAGATTATCAAAGCCTGTGAAAAACTAGATCAATGATGGTAAGAACAAGGTCAGATGTTCAAAACAAGAATTATAACTTATACAAAGTCAATCTGATTTATATTGTAATTAAACTAGAATGATTCTGGATTTTTACTTTATTTAAGTGATAATGAACCTTCATTATGACGACTGAGTAGAACATAGAAAAAACTGCCAACTGTTGAAATCTTCTCTAAATCTTAGGGAACCTGACACACTATTTTCAAATAAATCTCTAATAAAAATGAAGAAACATTACTTATTTCAAGTTTCAAAACTGGTAATTGTTAAAGGATATTATTGTAAGTTATAAATGGAATTGATTAATATTTTCCATCATGGAAGAAATCAAATTCTGACTGCAGAACTTTCGCTTTGTAAGTTGAAAAAAAACCTGTTTAGACTGTTATTCTAACATATTAACTATTTGAAATTTTATTTAAGTATATTTAATTCTAAAAAAACTTAATGTTATTATTTGATTTGAGCAAATGTTTTATTTTTTAAAAAAAGAAGCATTTGTTGTCATGCTTTACAAATATTCTAGCTGTGTTCTAAAAGTTTTCTTTGTAAAAAAAAAAAAAAAATGTAGAAATTGTCAGTTGGAAAATAATGAAAGGTATAATATTCATTTAAATGTAAAGCATCAGGCACTGTAATATATACAAAGTGTCCAAGATTAAATAATGAGAGTAATATAATTATTAAAGATTTATTTGAAATCCAATAATTTGTACATAATTTAGCTCTCTTTTTGAATGCTATGGATTAGATTTTATATATGTGAGCTTATAATATATATACAGTTACTTGGCCACTATCAAATAGTTAAATTATTCTATATCAATATGGCAGACTTATTCAATATTTTATTCCATTAAATTAGGGATCAGACTCAAAGGAGTCATTTCTGTAGTGAAGGTGTAATATTATTAAATCGGGATTTGGACCTGAAGAAGTCATTCCCTAAAGTTATCATTATAAGAAAGATATAGCAGTTATAATTATCTCATATTACATATATGCATGTGACCATGCTGGGAAACTTATGAGTTAACTAAATATATTGTATGTGTAAGTATTCGACTTATGTAGGATTTTGTTCAGGGTGTAATTAAAGATCAGTGATTTAACTCTATGGCAAATGTACTTAATCATAAAACCATATTAATATTATAAAGTATAATGGAAGACTAATTTTTGAAATTAATCAAAGTAAACCTTGGACCTGTTATAAATAATTATTATTTTCCTCCATGCATGTGAAATAAAGCAATAGAGTGAAGAAATGGCTTATTTAGAGTAAAAGAAAGTATATTTGAACTGACAATTATATTTTGTAAATAAACTATTATTGTTATTTGTTTAAATAATGTGTTAATTTCTTTATATGTAATGTTGTTTTGTTTACTCCATATCTATTTTATTGAAACTTCTGCAGTATCTAGCCAGGTATTGCAAATAGGGTCTATGTAGTAGTTACAATATTATTTAAATATATATTGTAACGGGATAACCTCCTATACCACTATCCCCAATCGAAGTGGTCAATATATTTCTGTATTTTAAAATAAACATACTGTAGGACAATATAGGAATAAATACTATTTCATATAATGTTTAACCCATATAATAATATTTCATTCCCTTTATAGAATATATATATATATATTTCATAAGGCCTCAAGTTACTAGAAAATTTAATTGTTTTGAGTAGATAAAGCCTCAAAACAGTGCCACTATCACCCAGATTCAAATTATACCCTTTTAAGGATGATATCCTATTAGCTCAATATAGCCCAGGATACAATGAGAATTAGGTGAGATATTGCATAAATAACTAATGAATGGAATGCACGAATAGAAAATGTATACAGAAACATATAGTTAACAATAGTGGTTTATTTTACCATAACAATATGTGATGTGTGTTAACATCATATAACAACAACAAAAAAATAACAATAAAAATAAATATATATAAGAAAGTAATATAACCTTGATAAAGCATTTGAAGTCCAACTGTAATGGTTAATAAATTACAATTTATTAAAATTGAGATTTAAAATAATTCCCTTTATTCCAAATGCTTGAGCAATTATATTATTCACACACATATGATTATATTAAATACAAATGGTTAATTAAAAATTAAACCAAAGTAATTTTTACACGAGTCCTTTTTTTGTTTTCTTTATTTGTTGATGATATGTTTGTCCGTGTACGTATTTTAGTTCTTTATTCATGCTTCTTTCTTTTAGCAAACTAGGCTTGTCAGGATCTATTTGAATGTGAATTTACAATTATTATAAATTTCCAATTCATACAAAATGAAATGTATAATTAATAATTGACCAAGATTATATCTAGTTATGGTATCTCTAATTTGTTACATTTTTATTTGTTGATTATGAACTATTAAAAGTAGGAAAGAATTAAGAATATTGAATAAAGTTCACAATACCAAGCAATCAAGTTATTGATAGAATTGAAATGTGAAACTAAGATATGAAAATATTTACTAGGTGAATCTACACATTTTATTACCATATTTTGCACATTAGTAAAAATGTGTGTATATGTATTCTGAATATGTATGACACAACTTTATTGATTTTATGCAGGTTTATGGTCTACTTACATTAATTAGTTAATGTCACTGATTTTCTAATTGTAGGTTATGGCCTTTTAGTGTTTCATGAGATTTAGATTATATCTCAGAATATAATATTTATATTTATTAAGCAAAATAAATATATATTCAAATTTCAAATTCTTATTTGCATATTTATATATTGTCTCTGAATTTCATCTTTCAAATTACTAGCAACACTTTAACTTCTTATTCATTAAATAACTGGTTCTTGAAAATTTATTTTAAAAAGTAATCATATTTTTTTTTAAAGAAAGCTTTTCTTTTAAGCAAATGCCAATTAAACTTTTATAATTCTTTTTTTGTTTTAAGGAAATAATGCAGTGAATCCACAAACTTGGCTAAATTAATATACACAACTTCAATTATATGATTTCCCCCCCCCCCCAAAAAAAAAAGTGAATAAACAAACAAACACAAAGAAAAAAGAGAACAAACCAATAAAATATGGAAATTTACAAACTTAATATATTTTATGAATCTTGATATGAGGGCTGCCATTTTTTTTTTTTGATAAATATAATGTTCTCAAATCTCAAAAGTCAAATTATTTAATCATGTTTTCTTCATGATGTAAATACAGTTCAGCATCATAATTATAAGCACATGTGCAGAGTTTTTTCTTTGTATTTTTTTTTCAGAAAGATTTATACTGTATATAATACACATCATATCTTTAGTAAAATATTTTGTAGAACAATGAACAATAAATTTTAAAAAACATTCTAAAGTATTTTTATTAGATGAGAAAATGGAAATCATTGAACAATGAGCAATAAATTAAAAAAAAAGTTATAAAGTACTTTTAGAACAGGGGTTCCCAACCCTATACCCGCGGGCACCATGGTGCCCGCAGACCATTTTACGTGTGCCCGCTGCTATCCGAACACAATAAAAAACTATTTATCTGATACAAATAAATTTAATTTTTAAAATTTCTTATAAATTATTGTATTATACTGTAATTAAATTGTAGGGCATATTATACTTTTACAGCGTAAAAATATAAACGTTAATTATATGTTAAAATTTTATTTTTGAAATAAATATTTTTTTGTACATTATGTGTATTATTAACAATATCCAACTATAAATTTACATTAAAAAAATAAATGGTGCCTGCCACCTGGTTGAAAAAAAAAATGGTGCCCGCCATCTGGCCAGTATTATAGAATGTGCTCTTAAGTGCAAAAAGGTTGGGGACCCCTGGAATAGAAAATGAAAATCATTGATTTAGTAAGGAAAGAGAAAGTCTTTCGGAAGTGGACCATATGTTTTAAAAGAATGAATCTTCAATCAGAGAAATTATGAAGAGGGAGAAGCAGACTCATACCATTATTGTTTGTGCCCCTAAATCAGCTTAAGTTGTAACTAAAGTGTGGAACAATTTTTATTAAAATGGAAAAAGCCTTAAATCTGTGACTAAATGATATCAATTGCAAAAATGTTCCTATTAATGGTTTTGTCTTTTATTGGAAAGTAAATTTTATTATTATTTTTAATGAATGTGAATGATAAACATACACAGTACTATAAATATATATTGTAAATATGCTTTCTCAATTTATTATTAATAACTACATTGTTTATATTATAATCTTAATTTATAAATACGTACTATACACATAAAAATTGTTCATTTTATTTATATATGTATGCATGTTGAAAACTATGTACTGTTCATTTATTGTATTATAAACTATACTTATTGTATTGTAATGAAAGCATGTCAGTAATGTTATATGCATGCAAGGTAAATTTGGAACAAAATATAGCAAATATTGTAGCTTCACTATATTTTATATCATTCATTTATTAAATAAACCAACAAAATTTGAACAGTATTTGTACATATATGTGTAAAATTTTGCTCTCCACTTCTGATGTTTAATTTCTTAATTCACATCTATATTTTTTATATGCATAGCTCTAAAACTGAAATATTAAACTAAATCGTTAAGTTGATGATAAATATGTATATTAATTGAAAACTCAATTAATCATTTCAAAAAGATACATAGGCAAAAGATTATTGCAGTTATCAGGCAATTTAAAAACTTTATTGAAATTAATTTTCAATGGAATTGCACACACACACACACACAACTCTCCCCACCGTATTTGCACAATTTTTTTTATAACCAGTTACATGAATTATTTGTTAATAAAACTTCTAAATACGGACTCATTTATTATCAATTTATTTTTCCGGATATTTTATTCTAGTTAATTCTGGTTATCTTGGGATCTGTTCAAAATATTTTAATAAAAAAAATGAAATATCAGATAAATATATGTGTATTATTTAAGTTGCCTTAAAAGTTTCAATATTGAAAAACTATTGAAACAATTTGATTATTTTATTGTAGTTACCAAACAACTTTTCAATTATATACTATAAAAAAAAGTATTTAAAGATTTTTATCAATCATATACTGTAATATGATTTAAAATAATTTTAGGTACATCATGAATAAAATTTTAAAATACTTATTGCAATAATTAAGGGTTTCTTACATTTTAAAGTCTTTATCATCATCATCATCATCATCATCCTGTTTCAATGATGTTAAGCTTTATTTATCTTAGAAAATTACAAGGGTTTTTACATAGCTTGTATTGTTGTGTTTACATGGGCAATCTGCAGTTGTAGGGTTACATATATAAAAGTCTACTTTATTGGTTTTCACATAAATTTTTTCATGCTGTGGTTTAATTACAAGGGTTTTACATAGCTTGGATTGCTGTGGTATGCATGGGCATTTTGTAGTTGTAGGTATACATATATAATAGTTGATTTATTGATTTACCCAGGACTGGAGGAATTTTTACAAGCAATACATCATGGGCAATCTATAGTTGTAGGTTTACATATGTAAAAGTTGATTTATTGATTTACACAACATTACATGAATTTTACATGCTCTGGATTGCTGAATTTACACATGCAAACCAGGTTTAGTTTAATATGCGGTTGAGTTGCCTGGGCAACATCTATGATAGATTAGCAATGTCCATGATAGGGTGGGAATTGTCTGTGAGGTCTGCGTTGCTATGAGATCATTGTCAGTTATTTTTGATTTTTTAAATTTGTGATCTTCTTTGGTGACCAGGTTTTCTCTTGGTTTCATTGGCAATGTGGGTTGGAGAAGGGGTGTTGGTGTGAGTGGGAGACATGGTGGGTGTATTTGAATAGATGAATGTTCATGAGGAGTGATGGTGCAACTATGTTAGAATTGGTTGCAATTGTTAAATTGGAGTTTGTGGTAGGTTGTTCAGACTGGATCTGACTGTGTGTTAGAAGTGGAAACTGAGTAAGGCTTTTTTATGAGTTCAAGTGTGAGATTCATGAGTGTCTTGATTTCCAGAGGGGGCTGGTCATACAGCTATGTTAGAACTGATTACAATTGTTGAGTTGGAGTTTGTGTTAGATTGGTCAGACTCTGGGTCTGACTGTGTTAGAGATGGTTGCGAGTGAGGCTTTTGATGTGATTTAAGTATGAGATTCATGGCCAGAGGTCCAGACATAGGGAGACAGGGTAAAATCTGGGTAGGTAGTTACATTGCTATTGGAATTGACTTATGTTTTTTGAAATTATCTAGTAACTTGATGATAATTGAAGATTTGAATGAAAAATTTAATACAAAATTGGATATCAGTTTTTAACTGATTGGAAATTGAAAAAGATATATATAAATTTATTTTTTTCCCCTGCTAGTCAAAGGTTTTGACTACTTTATAAGCATAAACACCCAGAGCTTGTAAACTTTGTTGTGAGCAAGTGAACTAATTATTAGGAACTTGAAATCAAATTTTTATTACTAAAGAAAGATCAGAGTTTACTACAATAATGTTAAAAATGTATGATTGATTGATTGACCCTTTGGATTTTGAAACTCTGTGCTGGTATTATTGGGAGGCAGACACCGATCATGACATGGCTTTTTTATTTTATTTTTAATTATCATTAGATAACTTGATTTCAATTGGAAGTTTGAATAAAAAATGTAACACAAATTTGGAAGTAAGTAATCAACTAATTAAAGGTATATTATTATTTTGTGTTAGACTAAGATTTTGAATTCTTTTTAAGCATAAAAAAAACAGAGCTTGTTAACTTGTTTATAAGTAAGTGAATTGTTTGCTGGGAAATTTGTAATAGAAATTTTTTTTCTTTCCAAACAAAGGTCAAGTTTATGTTTGGTTGAACTTTGAATTTTGAAATTCTCTGCTGGTAATATTTGCGGTAAGCATCTCGTCATGTGGCTTTTGTTGCCATATTGTTTTCTAAAATTATTGTTGGATAACTTGATTTTAATTAAATTTTTGAATGAAAAATGTAGCACAAAATTATTAATTAATTATCAACTCATTGGAAATTGGAAAAGGTATATCAGGATAAGGTTTTTACTTTGCTACACTTAGGTTTTGAGTACTTTTGGAGCATGAAAAACTAGAGCTTGCCAACTTGGTTGTGAACAAGTAGACCCTGTGGTAGTGGTGCTTCTTCTCTCCTCTTTTTCTTTTTCTTTAGTGGGGTTGCATTAGCTGATCTCATTTTTTAAATTTATTTTTTTATGAGTACTAATTCCAGTCCTTTTCATAATGCTGAATGCATTTGAGGAGAGACCATGTTGCTGTGAAAATGTCTTGCAAGAATACTGTCTTTATCCTTGAGTTTTTTTACTTTATTGTAGTAGATGTTGGAGTGTCTTCTTGGATCATTTCCAAATGTGAATGTGCAATAGCCACACCAGTATGCATAAAAGCTGAGGTTGGTTGCATGTTTTATTGGTATTGCTTGTTTTTTGTATGTATCTAGCATGTTACCTATTGTGGTACCATTTTGTCTAATTGTCTGCATCATTAGTCACACTTTTTCTAGGCTAGACAACCATGTTGTAAGTAGGTTTGTGTTTCTTCCTCTCTGTGACAGCATACATAGTGGATCAATATTTGTGTAAAGTCTTTTGTATTGAATAAAGTGTGTTGTTGGTAAGGTATTCAGGTTAAGTTTGATAATAAATTCAAAAAATTTTGATTCCAAGCACCATCTTTGGAACTAGTTTAACAGTTGGCCATTAGTTATTTCCAGTACTGTGGGTTGGTTGTTTGCTGCTTAGTCTGCAACAGTAGATTTTGTATTTGCCAATATGTGTATTATTTGAGTTTTTTCATGTTATATTGTACCTTATGGATCCACATATCTCAAGCAGGATAGATATGTATTATATGTAAGGGGAGACCAATCAGTAAGTGTAATTTCTATTATTACCTGCATCTCTGGAAAACATCTAAATATGGCTATAAGCAGATTTATTATTTTTGGGTGTGAAACACTGATATTACATGTAGTCCAAGACCATTCCATTTTGTATGGCAGTTTTTTTTTTTGAGATGGCTACTACTTTTCTTTTCTATAGTAGCTTGTTGCATAGAGAGTTAATTGTTGTAGTAAATGATTTTGTGAAATTTATTATTGGCAGATAATAGTTGATTTTTGTCATAATAAGTTGATTGTATAATGATATTTTTGAGTAGGTTGAGAGATAGGATTTGGAGAGCGATTCAGTGATTCTTTCTGCTTCTGTTTTGTATTTTCTTTCTCATTTGATTCATGCCCAAGTGGAAAGGGAAACTCAGAAACATATTAGGTTTTCCTTGATATATCCGTGTGCTTAATTTACCAGTGAATATTGCCCATGCAACTGATTTATTGGTGTTGATTTTTAACTTTAACTTTGCTGTATACTGAAGTATAGGTAATTGTTTCTTTGATTGTAGAAATACTGTGACAACATCCATGTAAGCTATATATGGTATGTATGTGTTAGTGTGTGGCATTTGAATTCCTTGGATTTTTTTTTTTTGAATTTGCTCTAGCAAAGAGTTTATATATAATGTACTGAGTGGAGATCTTTGTGGGATTGACTGGGTAGATAGATGATGAAGATCTCTCATTGAGTGTGATGTAAATTTCTCTATTTAGTAGCAAATTGGTGATTGTATATGGTATTTTTGTTATTTAAATTGAATTAGTAGTTTTTTGATTGATACTGAATCAAATGCGCTTTCAAAATCTAACTGCATAACCATTGGGACATGTTTTTTCTTTAATTACTGAGTTAATAATTGATTGTATAGTAGTACAGCTTGACCTGTTGATGAACCTCTTCTTGCATTCTGATGTTGTGATAATAATGGTATTATATATGTTTTTTTTTATTTAAAAACTTCAACATTTTTATTCCCAAAGGCTCCATTGAGATTGGCTGCAGATTGGAGACATTGGCAATTGCTGCTTACTTTTTAATGAAGGAGACCATTAAAACTGGTTATAGCCCTTCTCTATTGTGTAGCTTTTGTGATAGTTGATTTGCAAATTGGCACAAGTGTGTGTTTGTAAATTGACTGAGTTGTAGCAATAAAAATTGTGGGGTAATCGATGCTAGTATGAGTGCAAAATCTGAGATTCCAAAAGAGTCACTGTTTCTGGTTTTCCAAAAACTTTTCCTGGGGTTTAAATTGGTTATGATTTGTTAATTTTTCTTTGAGAGGCTGATATAGGTTGTATTATATTGTTCTAGTGCAATGATGACACTATTCATGGATGGATAGCCGGATGTATCCATGAATCCTATTCGTGGATGGATAGCCCAAAGCCATCAGATGTGTTCATGGGCCCATGCATGTTGCTGTGTTAAACAAATTCTTTTTTTTTTAGTTGCTAGATATTGCTTTAGTTTAATGCATGTTTGATTATATAGCTATGACAGCTTTATTATATTTGCTTGATTGTGAGTTACTGGTTTTGACATGACAATTCTTTTGGATAGTTCATCTGCTAGCATGATTAGTTTAGAGGGGTGAGGGTTGATTTTTGAGTAATATGATTGATATTAAATGAGAGGGTGTATGTATATGCTATGTATTTGGAAATTGGGTCAAGTTGCATCTGAATTGAGCTTATTTATCATAATATATGTTTCTGAGTAGAGGAACTCTGGAATGTTGTCTGGTAGGAGTATCCATATTGCCTTTTGTATGTTAGTGATCCTGTTGTGCTATGTGTCTAAATTTAATTTTATTATTTGTGCCTAGTGGAGAGAGAGCGATTTACTTTGTTAGAATGGTGTAACATTGGAGAGTAGAATATTAGATCTACGAGCATGCTGTGATGGTTGTTATAAAAAGATACCGAGTTCATTGGGAGAAAACCCTCGCTTCTCATAAGTGATATTTGCAAATTGATTTATCCATTTTGCAACAAACTTTTGTAGCTCATATTAAAATCTCCAGCAAGTGTAGTGGGGTAGGGATTGGATGTTAAAAGGGAGTTAATGGTTACAATTATTCTGTTAAATTCAATAGGACAGGGGGGGGGGATATATACAAATATAATGTTAATTGAATAACTTCTGTGATTAAAAGTAATTATCAAAGATGAAAATTAAATTAAATGATGAGAAGGGGCATTCTTGGCTGATAAATATACTTATCCCACTTGATGGTGCTGATGTGTCCCTCAAGCACGTGCAAAAACTTAATTTACTCATATATGTAGCTCAGTTGATTTGGGATCTGTTATGTATTTTTGTTTCTAGTAGACCCAATATGCTGGGTTGCATTGTTTGTGCTCACTTATTAATTTGTTGTATTGTTTTTGTGTGGAGTTCAATCCTCAGATGCTTAATGCTGCTATTTTTATTTTTATGTTGTGTGGAGGGGGATGTATACAATTTTACCAAAATGTGTGACTTTTATTTCCTTCCTTTTATAAGTTTTTCTTGTTTGAATGGGAGTTAGTGTTATTTTTTGGTTTTGTATATATTAGTTTTATCAGATCACTATCGCTGACATTTTCAAAATCTTTTGAATTTTGAGAGTTTGAATCCATTTCCATATTTTCATCAATTATATTTATTTAGCTAAATTCCAGATCACTTGTTTTTATCTTTTTACTTTCTCTTCTTTTATTTTTTTTTGGTTTTCCTTGTTTTCTTTTGCTTTCCAGACATGTGTTTTCAATTACTGGAAAGCACTGTGTGGTAGCGTCCATTATTTTCATTGTCATTTTATTTATAATTTTAGGCTCCGTTTGATTAGTATCTACATTTGGCAGTTCTTTTGCTTCATTTTGTAAGTAAACAGTATCATTTTCCATTGAAAGATCACTGGGTTTTTGCCCAGGGATCAAGGTTTGACATGAATGGCAGGTGGTCTATAGTTTCATTTTTATTTATTTTGATTGTTGATTTTATTACCTTGAATGGGGGGAAATTGTGTTTTTCAGCTGCCTGGTTTTGTGTATGCTATCTGGATTCTCTCCTAATCTTTGTGAGGGGCAGTTATTCTTTTCGGCTAGATTTTCTTCTTTATTGCATTGCGTTACTATGTGGCCTCCTTTGCCACAGGTCAAGTAACATGGCTTCAGCCCTAGGATATATAAGCATAGTGCGGCTTCTTGGTCTGTTGTGTGTGTTGGAATGTTGTTTGGGTCTATTTTTTATGCAACTTGACTTCATATTCAAAACTATTTGCAAATATGGGTGTTGGTGTTTCTTTTAGATATATTTGCTGAAAAAAACTTTTCCGAAGGGATTCATCATTCTTTGGAAATTGTCAAGGTTATATCTGAAGTAGGCATTTTTTATCACTCCAGTGAAATTCTTGTATTTGCTTTCATCAACTAATACCATTTCCTAGAGTTTTAATGTTATTTTAAAATTGTTCATTTCTTTTAGCTTCATAAAATTCAACTGCTATATATCTGGTATTAGGATGGTCACATATGCATTGTTCTGTCTCCAATAAATTATTTTTATTTAGTGTATCATTAGGAATACTTTGGGAAAATGGTATAGTGCAGTGATTGTCTTTTACTGCCAACACTATTGATTCCTTGGTAAAAAATCTTTTAAATGTTGCAAATAATGTTCTTGGCATTGTGTTATTGAATCTCTCCCCAATTTGTTCAAGCATTTCATTTGTTCATTATGGGTATGTGTGGAGAGGCTCAATTTTATTCTGATTTTCCAGATCTAAATCTCTAAGATCTTTTGATGAAGTTTTTCTAAATGTAGAATTTCTACCTGGTTACCATTATTTTGATGAGTCTTGGCTATTGTTGTGTACTTGTTCCTTGTGTCTTAAGGCTCAGCTTCCCAATCAAGCAACTGGACAGTCGCCATGTTTTATTATAGTGGATAATTTTGCAACAAGATTTTTTTTTTGAAACTCCATTTTTCTTCACTCTTTTTTGACTCTTTTTTCATTGTTTTTTCTTCTACTCTTTTTTTTCCCTTTAAATTGTATTATCAATTATATTTATTTGAATCATTGGTTATCTGCCATGCTATAGATTTATGATACTCATAGCTTTTGCTGATTTTCCTTTGTTCATTAATTTTTTAGAAAACTCATATTTCGTAAAACAATCAGGTTTACATTAATTTGAACATATTTTAAATTAAAAAAAACTCCTTTTGTAGTTTTTTAATCTTAAAATAATATATTTTTTACTTAGTTGCAACCATGTTTGTGGCTGTTGGCACTCTTTTTATTATTATTATTATTATTATTGTTGTTGTTGTTGTTGTTGTTGTTGTTGTTGATGATGATGATGATAGCATATATTTGAAATAGTGTATGTTGATACAGGTTACATTGTGATTTTACTGTATTTTAAATTATGTATCTGGCTTTATTTTTTGGAGAATTTTTACACCTATTGCGTTGCTATGGGTCTTATAGTAGTATATTGTTGTCTATTTTTCATTGCAAATTGCCATGTTTTTATTAATAGAGGGTAATTGATTTTTTATATTATTGAAGAAACAGTTCAGTAAGTGGGTTAATAAATATAGTAACTGCTTATATATAATTGTTGGCATATAGTCATAGAATGGAACAATATATATTTGACTTATACAAACATTGCTTTTGCTATTATTATTGGTTGTATTGCTTTATCCCTTTATACATAATTTTTTTATGTGAATGAGCACCATAGTGATCATCAAAAATTATTATTATTTTTTAAAAAAAAGTCAAATATGATGATTATTACTAAAACTATCATTATTTTGATCTTTGATATTTGTGAACCATTTCTACTTCAACAAAAATAAGTATATGATTATTTATTAAAACAAGTCATTGTTCTTACTTACTTAGATAAAGTTTTAACAGGATAGATGAGAAAATGAACAGTAATCACTTGGCTGTTCTTGGTTTAACATAATATTTAATACATATTTATAAAGTGAATAAAAATTATAAATTTATTGTGATTCAAATAAACTATATATTTACTCTTTTGTCAGCTACTGTTCATTAATTTTACCAAGAATATTTTATTTATTTAGAGAAAAAACAATCAGTATTACAATAGATATAAAAAAAAAGAAATACATTTTTTTTACTAGTTGTATATATATTTTTAATAAAAATATTTATCCCCACATGACATAGAAAAATGCAAATAAATACATATTGAAGCATAGGACTTTGATAGAAATATGTGTATTGTATGAATATTTTAAGTTATTATAAAGTGATATTTTTGCATTAATCTTTAAATAAGTTGTATTTAAGAAAAACATTAATTTGTGAAATCTAATTTGTTAAAAGACTTAACAAATTAACCATTTTTTTTTTTAATGTACCAATTTAATGAAAATTATTTTTACAAAACAATCTTAAGTGACATTGAATTTGATTGTATATTATTGCAATAACATTTTAAAAATTAAAAATAGTTCTTTTTTCAAAAATTGTTTTCAATATTTAAATGTTGTTAATTAATTACATATGATTTTTATACAAAAGGTTTTTATAATAGAAGATACATTACCAATTCATCAACAATGTCCATTACAATATATACATAAATATCATCAAAAATGGATAGAAGTTTAATCCATTATTCTGCCTTTTCATATATTTAAATAAATCATACCATATAATATAAAATAAAACATCTTTTTTATAACAGCAGTAATTGTATATATTGAAGCTGTAAATATCATTTCATCTATTTACACTTCACCTAGTGCCAATGTCATCAGCACTAGTATGGATTTGAACCCAATTTAGATATGTTGGTGACACCTGTTTCGCTTGAGGCAGTAGTATACATATAATTTATAATTAATATTTGTGGTCAATGTTGTAATTTTTTGTCTGATTTATATTTTATTAATTTATATTAAATCTAACCTCTTTATAATATTAATTTATTTTTGTAAAATTATTCTGTAAACTATTGTTGTTAGCCGAGAGGTCATCGCAGCTGCCTTGCAAGCAAGTAGTTGGTTGCAGACGGTTGTGGGTTCGCATCCCGGCCGATGCTATGACATATGAAAAAAAAAAAACTATTAAAATCTTATTAAATGTAAATGTTACAAGTCATTGTATTATAAAATTTCTTATTTATAGAATACAATAAATTCCTCAAATTTTTATGAATAAAGTTCTTTTTTTATTATTATTATATTTTAATTTTCATTTCAAATCTCAATCTCAATAAATAGGCTTTGTTTAATAAGATAACTTGTGAAATTTAATTAAAATGAAAAAGATTTGTGTTTATGTTTTCTTTAATTAGCAAATAAACCTTTAGGGCATGTTTCCTATTATAAAGGGAAACCGACCAATAGAAGAGGCCACTACAAAACTCAGACCACAGTGAGGAATCATGAGTTTAACATCATGTATCTTGAATCTGCTGGATCAGATAAATAGATAAGATTTTGGCTATCGAGATCGGTGAGAGAGTCATGCTCAGTGTGAATATACTTCAAGCAAGTTTAAGTTTCATCTAAATAATGTTGGAGTAAAAGAACTATTCGCCTCCTGTACTCTGTCTTCACCAGCTCATCACGATGCCATTCCGGATGCAGTCAACATCTTGCCCTTGATATTAAGCTGCAGCAAGAAAAACTGTCTTAATTAATGAAGCCTATCTCCAGCTATGTTTTGAGGTAACCCTAAGTATTGCAAGCCTCTGATCTTTTAACAATGTTGGTTGTAAATTAACGTTAATTTATGATTAATTTATACTCCTTTATTTGCTCTAAAGTATATATATATATATGTAATGTCTATACAACTTTCTTTAAATACGTCATTAACTTTATTTTCTATAAAAGTTAACCGTTTTAATCTTATTAAAATTCCATATTATTTTGATACAGCAATTTATTTATTTTAATGTTGACTTAGATTAAAACTGAGTACAAAATTCAAAGAGCATATTATAACCCTAGTTTATTATTTTCTCCGATCAAACATATTGTAGGAGATGTAAATTTTACCTCTAAATAATTAATAGATAAGCTCATTTAGTTTTGTATGTTTGTTATTGTGTAAATCATTTAAATGATAGGAATAGTCTTAAAATTTTAAGTTTCCTATTCATCAATTAATCTTTACCTGTAATCATTTCTCAAAAGAAAATATAATTTATTAAATTATTTAAGCAAAATCCATCACATTTTCCCAAACTTAGCTCTTTAGGTAAAATCTATTATAGCGATTTTAAAATTAATTTTTATCAGTATTTATATTGCATATCTTATTTGTGTTTATGATCTTTAGCACCTACATATAATTATCATACAGAGTTTTGTAAAATCTCACCAGAAATGAATTTGTGTTTTTTTTATATATTTAATGTTTTGTTAGATAAACCTCGTTTGCTTAAAAAGTCTAAGCCATGAGAGATTTTAAAGTTTGAATGTGTGGAAAAACAATCTACTCTTTAAATTTGGTTTTAATTCTCACTGTTTCATTTATATTATACTTTCTTAAAATTCATTTATTACCCTGGGTTTTGTGGACATTCTATTATGCTAGAGAGCTAACTATTTATATCAGGATTGAATTCATGTTTGTTTGCACCATATATATATATATATATATGCATGTATACAGTATTACGTAGTTTATGATTACAATTATTCACTTGTTATTATAGTTTATGATTACATTTATTCACTTGTTATTATTATTGTTCATGCTTTGCTATTTAACTCTCAGCATCTGTGGAATTTAAATATGACCAATCCAATAATGTTAGTCTCCTGTAAAAGTAGATGTATTTCCTACTAGGGATGTCCCTTGTCCAAATTCTGCCATTAACATGTACGTGGGCACACATGGATAAACCATCCCAGCACATCAACTTTTATTATGCAGAGAATGTTTTGGTTGGTGGGCCAGCATGTCTTCTCATTCATTGACTTCTTCTAGCAAAGCCTCTTTGAGGATCATAAATGATCTTATGTGTTCTTTTATTGTAGCCATAATGTCCTACCACCTTTAGCATTCTTTATTTATTCTCTATTTATGAACCTGAAATGCTCTCTCTACCGTTATGGCTCGTCTCTCATTAGCCAATCCAGTTACTTAATTAATCACATATAATATAGAATTGTTATTTACGTAAGATAAACATTTGTTTTCATTCATAACTTACAAACTGTTTAAATGTAATAATGGTCTAATGCAACCCATTCATATTCAGTTGTCTATATATGCATGGAGGAAGAAAATAGATTTATTTTCTTCAATTTATAAGTTTATTTATGGCTAAATGATGGATTATTGCTGATTTATACTTGGCAGACCACTTAACCAATTGTTTATATTTAGTAAACAAATGTATTATATTTTGGCTGTATCAAAATCCAATTTGTGTCTTAAATGGATCGCAGTTGCTTGTTAAATTGAAATGTGATAACATTTTTTTTATTATAATGTCTGATTACTGAATGAATTTTAAATTACTGTAATTGCGAGTTCAATACATATAATCAAGTTGTGTAGACAGACATTGGCATATTTTGTATAATGACACTTATATGTATAATAAATATATATTATATTAGTACTTTGAAATCTCGGTTTGTCATTATTCCGAATCTCTAACATAAACCCCTTTTATTAGTTATAAGATTTTATGGGTTTAAATTAATTCTTTTATGTTTCCATGAAGTTATTGCAGTTCAAATCAATCAAATCTTCAACTTATTTAAATTATCAATCAATGTCAGGTATATTCCACACCATTCTGTATTTGTAATAAATTTAGATAGATATTAATTAATGAAATGTAAATCTGTTGTATTAAGTCACATGTGAACCCTGAACTCTAGCTGGGATGGAGTAAAAATGAAACTTGCTAGTATCATCAAAAGCGTTGTTCATGTAGTCATAGACCCTGGAGCACTAGTAAATAGGTTGATATTTGATATTGTTCCTGACTTATGTATCTTGCACATAGTAGATGGATATACATTTGCTTGGATTCTAGGTCTTGTTGAATGAACACACGATTTTGGCTGGTACAATATATTACAATAATAATACAGAAAAACTTTTTTCGGCAAATATTAATTTTTGCCCTTTTCATTGTGTTGGAATTATTTTACAATTTCAATCTCTATTGTATTCATAGTGACATCTATCTCTTTTATATAAAATTAATTAGAATCTATTGTAATAATACAATATGTACAAGGAATAGAGAGAAAAAAACCTGTATAGATATATTGTGATACTTGCGTATACATATGTTACATAACCAAGAAAAAAATTTATATATATAAAAGGACTGTTTAATAGATAAAAATAAATATATATTTTTTAATAAATCAAAAGTTTGATTAAAGCCTATTGATTATTATGAATTTTAAAGCATTTATTATGAATTTTAAAGCATATTGAATATAGGTTAAAGCCTGTTTAAAGTATTAAAACTTATTGTAATGTAGTAATTTTTACAGTTTCTATTTTAAAAGAAGACATCTATTCTTTTGACTAAAAGAAAATTCTGGTGGATTATGAAAAAAAAGAAACTAAATTATAATTTTAAATATGTAAAAATAACTTAAGGATTATAAAGTTATATAGTGAAAAAAATTTAATTGTAAATGATTGTGTAAATAATTACCAAAATTATTTAGAGATATTTTGTAAATTATCTGATTAGTAAGGGGATTATATTTTACTAGAAATTAGTAACATTTCCAACTGATTAGATAATATTAATTAAGGTTGTAATTAAGAAAAAGAGAGGGTTAAATAATTAGTTAGAAAAAAGTAATTTGAAAAACTAATTAATAATGTGGGTAGTCTCAGACAATGATTGGCAAGAGTAGAAATGCTACAAAATTTCTATTGTATTGATTCTGGTGAGTTTTTCTGTAAAGAGTTTATTATTTAATTTGCTGTCAGTTCAGTAGTGTGATATATTCATTATACTGCTGGCTTGCTGTACAAAATTTGGTGATTCCTTCATCGAGAACAATCCGTTCATCCATCAGAAATGTATAGCTACATATGTGGATGTTTTAACATCACTACATTGTTATCAGAGGGATGTTCATTTAATAATCATTGCCCATTTCTTTTATTTGACCACCTGAAATGTAATAAATGTCTTTGACTACCATTGCTGAGATATATATCTGCCATCAAAGAAGTGTATTGCCAAACAAGGTGCAAGATGTATACTGCCCTAGAAAGGAGGGTGACCCTCTGCTAAAAAACACCAGGAATGTCAGTTATGAACTCAATGTTCAAGACAACAGGAATGCACTCCAGAAAAAAGATGTAATAAAACCTAAGTAAATATACATACCATGATAAATCCAAAGTCTAGATAAATTTTATTCTCTTTACAAACTTTTGAGTTTTTAACCTCTATTTATAAATGGACTAATTTATAATAAAGAACTCTATAATTAATGTAATTTACTTTACTTTTTATTTTAATTATTGTGCTAGCTTAATTCTCTCCTTACCTCACCATATAATATTGAGATCAAATTGTGTCAATTATATATAGGTGTTTTTAATATACATTGTCTGGTAGTTTGAATCATGTCAGTTTCTTGCTTTTTATGTTAGTCAAGGGAATCAAGCACTTGAAGCATTTTAAAATCTTCTTTTGTTGATATGCCAGTCATATTTAACTGTATAGTATTCAGTTGTTTATCCCCAAAATAAATAAAAGTATCCACTAGAGATGTGTTTTGCTTCTTGCAGTCATGGGGAAGGGTAACAGTCTTGAAAGATCAACTTAGGTTGTCTATTTTATACCATCTCAGTCTCACCATTGGTATGGCTAATATGTAAAAATATTAACCATATTAACTCCTCTGCTTGTGTAATAGTACAGAAAATATATATAAAGTATTGTTAAAGTTTAAAATATTAAATAAAATAGTAATCACTTGTATAAATGTCAATTTAAATTGGTTATAGTGAATTTTTGTTATAATATATTCATACAAATATGTTTGTTGTGAGTGATATAAATACTTTCATATCTGTTCTTTAATATAGTTTAATGGTTTTATATTTTTTACACAATCTATTTTTTGACTATTTTAAATAATGAATGTATAAGACAGATTTATCATCTCTTCTATTAATTGCATTATTATGTTCTTTTGCTCTTTCATCTAATTATTTTTCTATATGTCCATAGTAAGCCATCCTGCAATTTCCACAAGTAGTTTTATATACATTCTTTTTTATATTTCATATCTCTTATTTTATAATTATCTATCAATTTGTCAAGATTTTTTACTATTTGACTGTCCTATGTTAATGCTTTTATTTATATAATTTTTTAAAATAAAATGTTATATTATATAAAGGATTCCATACATTTATACTTGAATGTTCAAAATTATATGCATTGAATCAAGTGTATGGGTGCGGATGCGCTTGACATGCACCGACATTCCCTAAATTTTTTTGTAATGATTCTTGTTGATTGCATTGTAAAACTTATGCCTCTTGAATCGTCTTGAGGCACAAATAAAGGCATTTGAAAGTATAAAGGATTCACTATTGTTTATATATTTTATATTTGTACAAAGGATTTAAACAAATGATGTGGTTAGAATTCTTCTACAATCAATTTTCCACCTCTAGTCTCAGCATTTTAATCTACTGTTGAGTAACATTCTTGAAAGCTGAAGATTTCTCAATTAATTTTTAACTATGTAGTAAAAAAATTATTTAAACCATTTGATTGGAACTATTATACCTTATTGATTTTGGTGCTAAAATATAACTTAACATACTTAGTAATTAATTATATGAAAAATAAATATTTATCACCTGTAATTGCAAATACACATGTATTGAGAAAAATTTCTAATTAATTTCAGGACAGCCTAGTTTTAAAATAGGAATTTTAGTTAGGATACAATTATTAAAAGTTTACATTATTAAACTTAGTAAATGATTTATATACATTAAATGATCATATGACAAATTCAAGACATTTTAAATATAATGATATTATTATTATTATTATTTAACATTAATAATTTTTTTTTTCTTCTGTAATTTTATGTATTTGTTTGTTTTTTTGAAAAAAAAAAAAGAGAAGTAAAATCTTTAATAAAAAACAATGATTATTAGTTAATTAAAAAAATAATCAAGGTATTAAGGAATTAAGATTTTTTTACTCCGAAGAAAATGAAATGCATTTTTCAAAAAAATTTACGAAAAAGAAAAAAGAAAGGTATTTTCACATAATTAGGATATAATTAGAATTTTTTTGAGAAGAAAGTAATCTTTTTGTAAAAAGAAAATCAATTGGGCAATATTTAATGCAGTGATTTTTGAGGCAGTCATGTGATTAGAGAGATATCAAGGTTTTTAAAAATAAGATAGTGTTGGTAGGAGAGTATCTGTTCAGTTGTTGTGAGTTGATGAGTGAAAAATTCACTATTACTTATCAATGTAATGGAATGGAATTTACAAGAGCTTTTTGCTAAACTATTTAAAAGCTGAACATTGCCAACCCAACTATGAAATCAATTTCATGAGAAGGAATTTAGAAGGAAAGAACTCCTGGAAGAAACTTTCAACAAGCCCTATATATTAGTCCATCTAAAATCATGACTGTTTTAGTTTATGTTAACATGAAATGAAAATTATTAATAAAAAGTGGAAATTTGGAGCTGTAAGAAGAGAAAACCTGAAAGAAAGCAATCATTTAATTGAAACTTATGTTAATCTGAAATTAAAATGCTTGCCAAACTGAAAGATGGAGCTACAAAAGAAGAAAAGTTAAATGGAAGAACTAATGAAAATAATTATTAAACTGAAACTTGTGTTAATCTAAAATGAAAGTACTTGTTAATCTAAAACTTGGAATTATAAGAAAAAAAATTTAATGGAAGAACTTTTAATGAAAGGAATTATTAAACTAGAAATCTGTATTAATCTGGAAAGAAATAATTATTAAACTGGAAACTTGGAACTGCAAAAAGGAAAAGCTAACTTGAAAAGAAATAATTGTTAAATTGAAATCTGTAATTACAGAGGATTAAAAAAAAATCCATGGTAGAAACAAAAATGTGGTATTATAATTTGTACATATTTAAAGTTACAAATATTATTTTATAGGGACAGTATTAAAATATCATTTTATAGGGAAAGTATTAATTAAGGATATTATATATATATTAGTTGTTTTGTTGAAATATATATATTTTTTCTTTCCTAAGAAATGTGTGTGGGATACCCTCATTTTCAAAGAAAGGAGAGAGAAAGATTTAAGTTAAAATTACATTTTTTAATATTATGAAATATGACATATTGCCAAGTTTTTCTGAGCTAGTAGTGGGAGAACAGAGAGGCTAACATATAAGAAGCTAGGGAGGGATTTGAACCCAACCTATAGATGTTTCTTATTTTAGAGATGGTGCTCTACTCTGAAATATGGCTTATATAAATCTCATTTACAGTGGTAAGGGATAAACCCTCTTTATTTGCTTTGGACATGTGGGATTGAAATGATATCAAGAATATGGTTGAATACTCAATATGACTAGCATAGTTAGGATATTCAGTACAAAGATAGTAATTGTGGTTACTTCTATCACCTATTAACCCCAGGATTTAAATCTTCATACATTCTTATGTAAAAATGTATAGATATAGAAAGGGGAGTAAAAACACGAGCTGTTTTAATATAGGGTTGATCAATATGTAAATTCTTGGGTTTGTCACATTATTATTTTCTAAGTTTCATTCTTTTATTTATTAACTAACTTATAATAGTTTCTGAAATTTTTTTATTAATATTTTTATTCTTCTATTTGTTCTGTGAAGTAGCATTGTGTGTGACTGATTTCATCGTAGGGTTGTACTTTAAAAGATTTGTAGGTTATCTCAATAAAGTTATTTAGTATTAGTGTCTTTTGTCTTGTTCATAGTCATAGTTTCTAGCATAATGGTATTTACAATATATTGATGGGGTTATCCACTCATTTGACTTTAGTTGATAGATTTGAAATTAGGTTATAGATAGACAATACACTCATTGTATCTGATGGCCAGATCATTGATAATGATCAGCATGGTATCATGATTCTAGCATATTTATGTTCAGTATTATAGATATTTTAGCATTGAAATATATGTGTACAAATAAGTCAGGCATTGGCTAGATGATTAATTTAGATTTTATAGAGTACTTTTTAAAATTCTTATCACAAGGGATGATGTTGACTATTAATGATTAGTGATGTTAGGTTTATAACTTATAATTATATATATTGTTTATTATTTACTTCCTATGCTGATCTTTGCTAAATTTATATTTGGTGATGACTTTTCATTGTTTTGATGATGTTCTACTCTATAGTCACCACTATATATGTTTTATTACAATATATATATATATTTCATTAAGAAAAGTTTATATATATTAAATTCAAAGAGAATATCTTTTATAAAAAGGTGTTTATTTATAGTGGAATCTGCTACAATGAATGCTTTTACAATGAAGAAATTATACAAATATATATATATTTACTTAATTAAGATTTGTACCAATGCTACAATAAAAATTAAACTGGCAGATATTTTTATCATATTTATAAGATTTAAATTATCAATTTAGATTACTTATCTGTTTATTTGTACCTATAGCAATGAAAATACATATTTTAAAAATTATTCTGTTGTATAAGTATAATAATTTTAGTCATGAGTTTGAAAAGTCTAGTTAGAAAGCAAATTAACACTGCTGTTAAGAAAAATGTTTAACCAAAAAAGCTATATAAATATAAATGTTATGATAAATACTCTTGACTGACATTGTATGCATGTGCCAAAATGAGCCTTTTCCATTTATATATATAGCATTAAATACAAGGCACATCTTTTAAGACATTTAATTTAGTTTATCTGTTTGTTGCAATCAAAAAAAATTCTGAATATTGAATGGTTAAATCAATGATTTGTGACTTTTTTATGATTTTTATTAGTGTAAATTTGTTTATGCTTTTAAAAGGTTGAGTTTTCATTATGAGTCAGAAAAGCAGAATTAGTAACATCAAGAAAAAATAATTTTCAAGTTAGAAAGTAAAAGTTCTGAATATGGAATGGCTAAATCTTAATATCAGTTTGTTATAATTTTTATTATATAATTTTTATTAAGTTTGTTTATGCTTTTTATTTTATGCTTTCAATTAAAAGTTCAATTTTAATGGAAACTAATATCACACTATAATATCCAATGTTTAAAATTGAAAATATATACAGCAATTAGTTTTATTTGTATTTTTACATTAATATTTTTCATTTTGTATTATATTTTTTTCTGTTTAAATAATTATTTTGGATGGTAACTTTTTTTAAATTCAGGGCCAAAGCAGATTAGTGTTAAATATATATCTTTTAATATTTTCATTAGTAAATGTGCTGTATAATGAATACATTTTTGGAAGCAATTACATTATTTGTAGGAAACTCCAATGCATTTTGTACTTCAAAAATATGATTATTAGTTTTATATTACATATATATTGTGTGTGTTTTTTTTTAGTTTTATTAAACTATTAATTGCTGCAAAAATTAAATTTTGAGTTCATCTTTTTCTTTTTTCTAAATCACTGATGTAGCATATACATATATGTGTGGTTTTAATTCTAAAAATAAAAGTTCAGCAGCATTAAGAAGCATGCTTATTTAAAGAAAAAATTTTATTTTCAGGTTTCCATATATTAACACATACATAGATATGTCTATAAAATAAAATAATGATCAAAAATTTGAAGTGCATGAAATGTTCAAGATAAAGATAATTATATCTTTTTTATAGGTAAAAAGATGGTGTTAAAATTTATATCTGAAACAGGAGAGGAGGGAAATTAATCTTTCATTACTAAGATTTGCATGTTATATATATATTGTATTTTTAAAACATGAATTAGTTTTAATGCCAGAAGAATGGATTATAACTAAGTAAACTCTACAAAGTGTTGGGAGAGATTTAAAGGTTTTGCATTTGTTCACTGATAATGTCAGTAATGAGCGTTTGTTATTAGAATATGATCTGCATATTAACATAGAGAGCAACATTGTATAAAAATTAGGTCATTCATTTTTTCTAATATTAATGGTAAACTTATTCATTCATTTACATACTATTATATTAATTTTTATAAAAAATATAATTAAAATTTCCATGTTGTAAAGGATTTTAATTAAATCTTTTTTAAATAAAAAAAAAATAAAATTGCACCATATGGGTTTGTTAGAGTTTTAAAATAATACATATATACCTAGAGTTAGATAGTCATTGTTTTGATATGAATGTTTATACTTGCACACATTGTTTTGATATGAATGTTTATACTTGCACACACACACACACACACAGAAATCTACTAAAACTTTTTATTTAATTAATCAAATTTTGGAAGGTATATAAGAATTCCAAAATCTTTCTTTTCAATTTACTTATAAAATTTTGTTTGACTTTTTGAAATATTTATATAAGCAAATGCATGCACATACACATTTATGTATAGTATATGCAAAAGAAGCAGGTGAAGAAATAGAAAAATTATTGGCAGAACTATATATCAAATATATAAAGGATAAAGATATACCACATAATTGGAAGAATGCAGCACTAGTATTGATGTTTAAGAAAGATGATAAAGAATATATTATAAAATCAGAGGCAAAACTTTCCATATAGTAGAGTCACTCAATGCAAGTCACAGTAATCAATGGATGGGAGAAGATTTGTGGATAAAATCCCTAATTATTTAATTTCCCCAGACTAGTTACTAGCTTGTAGCTTTCATCAGTGAGGAGCCTTGGATCTGAAAGCACTGCATTAGATCTTAGGATTTAATGCAACCCTGTAACAAACTACTTTTTACTTATTTAATTAACTATAAAGCTACGAATCCAAAATGAAAATAATAATGTTTTCAATGCAAGCTCATTCACTTGTATAGTTATATATATCTGAACCCAGTTCAGCGACTATACATTTTTGTATTTTTGGTTCTTTAATAACCATAGTTACCATTATGTCAGCAGGATTGGTGTTAAACCACTAAACATCACATGATTACCATTTCCTATGCTTGCACAAACTAAAGGAGGCAAAACTCTCCATACAGTAATGCCCAAGCCACAAGCTAGAAACTAGTTTGGAGATATAGGATGAGTAGGCATTAGGTAGAATGTTTATGGACAAACCTCACATCCATTGATTATTCTGGCTTGCACTCAGTGATATTACTGTATGGAGAGATTTGCCTCAGTTTTAACAGCTTGTGTAAACATAGGAAATAATGATTATGTGATGTTTAGTAATTTAATACTACAAAATCTTTAATAAATTAATTACAACTCATCTACAGTGAAATTTTCATCCTAATTAACCAAAGGAGTACATAGGATATATAAATGGTTTTAACACAGGATATCACATTTGAGTATTTAGAGAAGCTATAGAAAGTACCATTTAAAATACATTGTCTTTATGTTTTACATTTGTAGATTATGAAAATATATTGATTCTATAGGCATTTCCACATAAAGCTTTGAATTATCAAGATATAGATACAGGATATAGCCATATCTGAAGAATATTTATCAAAATGCCACAGCAATGATTAGATTACCAGATGGCATTAAGAGTACAATTGAGTAAGTCCATATCTTCACAACTTTTTATAGCAAGAAATATTTTGTGGATCAAAATGAAAAGCTAAGGGAATAAAAGTACATGGATATTATTTAAGACATTTAAATTTTGTAGGTGATGTAATTGTTTTTATAAATAATGCTTCAGAACTATAGGAAATATTTCAAAAAATAAAAATATGTTTAGTAAATTTTCTATGAAAATACAGTTTGATAACCATGAGTAAGAAGTTAATAACTATAGAAATATAATGGATGAATTAATCTTAGAATTAAATTTGTATGGAATGCTTTTAATAGAAATAATAATATGAAAAAGGAAATACGCTTATGCATTTGAAAATGAAGATTTTTATTTGCTTTAGCAATGGATTTGAGACTTATATCCTTAACAGAAGAGTGATACAGAGATTTCAGACCCCTCAATGAAATATGGAAAGATTATGCTAGGAGTAGTAAGAAGAAACATGTATCACTGAAATGAAGCTTGAATGGATATATTATAGAAGATATGATAATAGATGGCTAATTGAAATTTTAAATTGGATCCCAAGAAATTGTAAATTATGTAGAAAGAGGCCTCATGTGAAATAGAAAGATATGCTTGTTAGTGTGCAATGTGAAGAAGAGGGGCTATAGATTGTAGACATTGGATTAAATTCAGATCTTCATTTTGCAGTAGACATATAATGGTCAAAAATAGTGATGATGATTTATATATAATAATAGCATTTTGCAGTGTTAAAAATATGTAATATTTGAGTAGCAAATGAAATTGGATTCATTTTTCATTTGCAGTTGATAATTGTGATACTATGAGGCATTGCATTAATATAATCAGTGGTTGGGATTTATCACTCTTATGAACATATAATATATGTAGAAATAGTACTATTTGTGACATATCTTTAAGTATACTATCATATTAAATATTATAAAATTTATTTATTTTTTGTTGTCTATGTAGATCACACTACAATGACTATTAAAAAAAAAATTAAAACAATTAATAAATGGTAAAAAAAAAAACTCTTGTCAAAATGAAAGGAATAGTGATGCTTTACAGTAGCAAATTAACCCAGAAGATGATTATTATTTGTTTATAGAACAATACGTAAATGTTTTATTTAGTTTCCAATGCAACACACATAATACAAATATAGCACTATAATTAAATAATGGCACACATTTTAAAATTAAAGAAAAAGAAAACTTAAGTTCCTGTAAATTAATAACTTAACTGATATGAGTTCTATATTCTTATTTTTGTCTTTTAAAGTATTGATCCAACCTCTATTCTTATTAATTGTTTTTATTTTTTCCTATCAAATAGAAGCAGAACACTTTTTAAAATACATTCATATAAGGAAGGAAATAATAAATAAGCCAGTATGAGATTTAAACAAATAAACAAACAAAAAAAAAAAAACAGTCAATAAATTTTAGTTTGATTATTTACATTTAGAAAATTTCCAATAGCTCTGGATATTTAAAGATGCTGGTGGTTTATAATGAAATGGGAGTTGTATTGGGCTCACATCTTAATTTGACAAAATTGTTACCTTATGAAAGTGAGGAAACTAAGAGCAAAATTTAGTGAATTGCACCTGGAATAATAAATCTTAGATATTATTAAAATAAGGTAGTTTTAAAATATCTAATTAGACAATAATAAAAAAAGAAGAAGCAAAACCCCACCAAATTTGTAAAAATAAAATGAATGTATTGATAATATTTAAATATGGTAGAGTAACTCATTTATGGGATGTGATGTGATGTATTTGGCTTCTCTTTAAACGAAGTTAAGAATATCTCAGCAACTATGCCCACATAAACCTGTTAGCCACTTTATTTTCCATTCCCCACTCTAAGTCTTCCCATATTCTGCCCCATCCCAATTCCACAAGATAATCTTTGTCAACTCTATGGCCTTTAAATCTAAATCCCCCTTATCTTTTCACAAACCCAGCATAAAAACTAATAACTCACTTTCTGTATTGTCACTTTGTTTATACCTATTCTCCCATAACTTCATTATCTGTAGCCTTTCTGCTTTTAAGCATTTACATTCAATCAAAAGATACTTAATATTTTCTATACCTTCCTTACACAATTTGCATGCTAAATCACTCATAGTTTTCCATTTACATGTATATTCTCTTGTTGCTAAAGATCCCGTTCGAGCCTTAAACAATAAACTACTTTGCTTACTATTATCATAAATTAACTCGCTTCCAATATTCCGTTTACTTCTATATATATTTAAACTCTTCTTACCCTCCATACTACTTCTCCATCTCTCCAACTCCCTATTTTTTATTAATGCTTCTATTCTTTTATCCCATTCCTTACCACTATAACACTCAACAATCCTCCTAACACAATCATCCCACCTTTTATACAAGTATACCGATATAAATTCTTTATCCAAATCTTTTGCATACCGCATTACCTTTCTCACCCATCTTGTTACCTGCCCTTTACTCATAACCCAATTAAACACTATTTTGGCTATTCTTTTACTATCCATAAACTGCAACCTACCAAACATTTTCATTTTACTTTTTGCATCTCTCATATAGAAACTTGACCATCCCATTTCTCCTTGAATTGCCTCCTTTGCTGTCCACATCTCTGCATCTAATGCATGTCTTCCTACTTCCCTTTGTACTTTCTCTAAATAATCTAAAATCCTTTTACTAACACATAATGCATCATTACCATATGTTAACCCTGCTACTGCAACTCCCTTCCATACAATTCTAGCTACATCATATTTATTATATGAAAATACTGTTAGTTTCTTTACCAAACCTTTTCTATTCTTTGCTTCATTTACCATTTTTTTCTCCCATTCAACTAAGCAATTTTCCTGATTACATAAGATGATTCTCAAATACCTATATCTATTTAACCATCATTATATTTGATTTTTCTTCACTAAATTTAATCCCCATCTCTTTACCCACCCTTGCACATGTCCTCAGCATAATATCCATATCTTCTTTCTGCACATAAAAAGATATCATCTGCAACCCCCCCTCCCCGACAAAGTATATACTCCTTTGCCACCTATTAATGGTATCTCTACCCCTCTTCCTAATCTTTCTATTGCTTTTTCCATTTCACTCAAAAACAACAAAAACAAAATCAGTGACATAGGGCATCCTTGCCTTAATCCCACTCCATTTTTAACTTTAACTGATTCTATATCCCCTAATTGGTAAGTATAATAATTATTTTCATATAATTTCTTAATAATATTTACTAAAGCTTCATCCATTCCCAAATTGGCTAATCTTACCCATAATCTATTTCTATTTACTCTATCATATGCTTTCTCTATATTTATAAAACTCATATATAACGATCTACCTGAATTCCTACTCATCTCCACAAGTTGTGTAACTACAAACAAACTATCTCCTATACGCCTATCTGATCTAAAACCTCCTTGCATTTCCCCCACTACATTATTCTCTTCCATCCATTTTACAACTCTTCCAGCTACCATATATGCGAAAACTTTATATAAAACTGATGTTACCGCTATCGGTCTATAATTATTTAATTTTCTATGATCCTTACCCTTTCCTTTAAATAATAATCTTTTTCTTGTATTACTCCAACTACCCGGAAAAACTGTCTTCTGCGCCATCTTATTAAAACATGATAATAACTTTGCTTTTGCTCTATGCCCTAAATTCATTACCATCTCTGCTGCCCATCCATCTAAACCTCTCGCCTTTCCACTTTTCAATCTCTTTCCTGCCTCATTCAATTCATTTTTTGTGAACCTAATATTCCCACTACTAACTGCTTTCATGTTTTCTATCACTAATTCCTTCACATCTAACATCTTTTCTATATCCATTACATATCTATTTAAGATTTTCTCTAGCTCGCCTCTAGAGCTACATTCTATTCCCTCATCATCTATTAATACTATCTCTCTTTCCTCTACATTTCTCCTTTTAATGTAATTCCAAAATTTTTTACTCCCATCTCTTCCACTTTTATTAATATCCTCCAACAATTTATTATTTAACTTCATCCTCTCTCTATAATTATCTATTTTAGCTAGCTTCTTCTTTTCTAAGTACTTTCCCCATTTAGCATTAATATCATTTTCACTTTCTTTATTCTTAATAGCACACTTATATTCTCTGCATGCTTTTTTCCTCTCTTTTACACTTTTACTAACTCTCATTTTTTTATTACTTTTATTCTTCTTCATATTCTCGACTAAAACCCTATTTGCCACTTTTTCTACTTCACCACACCAGTCCTTATACTCATCCCCAACCAACTGCTCCATGGTTTCTTCAACTTTTATTTTATACTCTTCCAACTTATTCTTATCATTCACTCTCCATCCACATCTTTCACTATTATTTTTACCTTTATTTCTATCCTCCATCACATTACTAACCATTTCTATTACAATAAAGTTATGATCACTATTACACTCTCTTCATTATCAAACACCTTAATTTTTCGTATTTTATTCATTCCCTCTTTCTCTACCAATACATAATCTATTGTGTGAAATACATTATTCCTAGACCATGTGTATTGTCCATCATATACATTTGATAAATTCCCAATGCTCAAATTTACTCTTTGACAAAATTCCTTCAAAAACTGACCATTCTTATTATCTACATCATCAATTTCTTCAATATGCCCATTCATATCCCCTATAACCATTATTCTCTTCCCCTTTTCTTTAAAACTCTGTATATCCTTAACTAGGCATTCATATATACTATTGTTCCACTCCATTACAGTTTGACTATCTCCAGTGGCGATATACACTACAGCCACCATCCATTCTTGTCTACCCAACCTTATTTCAAACCACAAATGTTCTTGACATTTAACAGTATTTAAATTTTTTTTCGATATAACACCTATACCACCACCCCTTTTTTCTTTTTCTTTTCTGTTTATACCCTGCCATACTACCTCTTCCAAAATAGGTTCTTCTTCTCTTAGATGAGTTTCCACTACTGCTAATACCTCAAGCCCTTCATTTTCAATTGCTTTATTTAATTCCAGCCATTTTTCTGGTCTCCTACCACCTTGCATATTCAAAAACTCAATTTTAACAATTTCTTCTTTCCTAACTACTCTTTTATAAATTCTTTTGCTTCCTTCTTCTCCATTACGTTTATAACAAACTTTCTTACCACTAATCTTACAAAACCATTCCCTCTCCACATCTACACTTATATCTAAATCAACCATCTTTTGCTTATTTCTTATATCCCCTCCATTCTTCTTCTTTTTGATAATATTACAATTTAAAAGCCCACCCCCCTTTAAAGGTTTCCCGAATTATATTCTTTAAATATCAGACTCCCTAAAACTTCACTTCCTTGTTTTCCTAAGTGCAAACCATCTTTACTATACAACTCCCTCTTTCCAATAAACCAATCCCATACATCCACAAACACAACATTATTTCTCTCACACAATTTTTTCACTCTCTCATTTATAGAACATGCCCTATCTAACAAATGCCTCTTATCAAATCTTGGTAATAGTCCCACTACTCCTACTCTTCCTTTAATCTCTCTCAAATTCCTAATCAATTCTACATACTCATCCATTACTTTCTCTGATGGCTCTAACAAATTATTAGTCCCTACCATTACATATACATCTCTACTACCTTGCTTTCTTACTTTATCTGTCACATCCCTAATTTTTGCTCCAGGCAAACATACTCTAACATACCTGCTTCTATTTTCCCTTGCAATTATATCCCCACATTCTCTTATTAGTGAATCTCCTATCAATACTGCCTCATAATCTACTTTCTCTACTCCATCTTTAACCTTTTCTACCACCTTCTGAATTTCCTTATCCATTTCTTCCTTATCATTTCTACTCAATAATTCCTTTATCTCCTCACACTTCGTCTCTAACAATTTTAACTTTACTTCTACATCCTTCATTTCTTCCTCTATCTTACTTATTCTCTGGCTAACCATCTCCATTGCATTACTACTTCCTTCACCCATATTTTCTGACACTCCACTAAAACCATACTCTGTCCTATCTTTCTTAACTACATTTTGCTCCCTCTCCTCTGACTTTCTCTCTAGACTACCTACACTTAAAAACCACTTTCTCACCTCTTTAATCACATTTACACACTGACTACATATCCAGAAACCTGTTACATCCTTCCTATTCTTATTCAAACATTTCAAATGATACACCTCAGCACACACTGTACACTCTACTACTGCTCGTCTAACTCCTTTCTGTCGATCGTATATACATTGTGCCACACAAATGCAATCCATATTCTTATTTTTCAAGTCACCTATTCTATATTTGACTTTATAATACCTCTACTATTCTTCAAACACCCTTATACTGAAAAATAAAAAAACTTTTTTACTTTTTCCCAAGCTTGATCAAACTACAACCACGTGTTTACTAACGTTAGGCCTTTTATCTCAAAATAAATGCCTATTTTAAAATTTAAAAAACTCTCAGTAACAAACTTAACTAAAACGAATTAAACTTACATACAATTTTTTATAAATACCTCTTTATAATACCTCACCTAGTCTTCAAACACACGTATACAGAAAAATAAAAACTTTTTTACTTTTCCCAAACCTGATCAAAACTATACCCATGTTTCTTCTAATGTTAGGCCTCCCAAACAAACATTGCCTTTTTTTCTCAAAACAAATACCTATTTTAAATTCAAAAAACCTTCAGTAACAAACTTAACTAAAACAAATTAAACTTAGATACAACTTTTTTATAAATATCCTTACGCTATCACACATTCAACAGGAACAACTTTTTTTTTTTTAAAAAAACACTTCTAACCCTAAAATGGCGAACGAAAATCTTTCAGATAGTTAAACACAAAAATTTTCAATCTTTCAAATAACTCACTCTCTCGATCACAATTTTACTTTCATTCACAATAATTATTTTTTATATGGCTGCTCTCAAAAGATCAATCTCGCACGTAAAGAAAAACAGAACTAAAACAAATTTTAAAAATATCCAAATTCAACTTAGCTCCGTTTGCTTCCAACGCCGTGATAAGTTAGTATTAACTTATTATTAATCTTAGGCATTCCTTCAGAAGTTTTTTGTAATTAAAATGTTTCTCTTGACTTTTAATCACTAGCAATTTATTAAAATAGAAGAATTATAATCCATCAGATAAACACAATCTATTAAATATTTTTTAGATTATTGATTTTATAAATATTATTATATCTGTATAAAATATATTTACCATGTTTAAAGTAGTAGTTGGCATCGTTTTCTAGTTTCATTATTTTATTCTATCTTTTATCAAACATCACTATTAAGTTTCATCATATATAGATTTTCAAGTTTTTTAAAACTTGTATAATTTTCTTTTTATAGTTAACAAAAGCAAAATATTCTTATTTAGGTTATACTAAGTTTCATCTCTGTAATAGTTTTTAATTATCTTTACTACTTTTTTATACTTATCATTAAAAATTTAATCATATTTTGTTTAACCTATGATAATGCTTCAGAAGCATATGCCAGAATGGTTTCATAATGTTTTTTTTTTTTTAATAAAAATATAGAAAATTTTATTATGAAATTTGGATACAACTCATATGATCAAATTATTGATGGAATACATTAAATGATATTTAAGAAAAGGAAAAGTTCAATGATGAAACATTCTGCGCTGCACAAGGAAAGGGCTCAGAATTTGATATATTGGAGATGGGTGACTAAGCTTGCACGACTTGAACTGTATAAAGATAAATCAAAGTTCTGTTCATGGGAAAGAAACCCCATAGAATTACATAGGTAAATCAGACCCTTCAGTATGAATTCCAATATCATAATGCCCAGGGTGTGAGGGATAGGCTTGAGGAGCGGGGCAAAAATAATCAATCTGCCTTGCATTGTGAATAACTAGGTAGTATGTTCTTTGTATGTAATTATTATGTACATTTATTGAGAATCTACATATGTATTAAAGAAATATATATTGTGAAAATCAGTATCATGATACATTAGACTGATTTTTTATTTTTATATTAAAAATCAGTCAGATGATGAGTTATTTTATTCATTAAAACTGCTTGATTCTTTGTAGCTTCTCATCTGCACATCATAACTAATTGGTTGAAATTTTGTTACCTTTTTGATCCTTTTCTTGCAATTAACATATCTTTTTGGAAATTCTGTCCTTCGTCGTCCATCTTGGAATTAAAGCTTGACCATGTACATTTTCTTCTTTTTATGAATTTATTACACTTATTCACTCATGCAGCAATATAAATACACACGCTTCTAAACAAAATACAAGAGCACAAAACATATAACCCTCCTCCCTCTTCTGTTTCAAACTATTTTCATTTACCCATTTAAAATATATACACACACATATATATATAAAAAGAAAAATAATCTAATTTAATATCACTTTTAATCATTTATATATATGCTCACTTATATCATACTATACCTTAGAACAGGGTTTGAACCCAGCCCTGTTATAATATGGTTTTTGTAGTGTAGTTTTGGGTCTGATCCAATTTTGAAGCAACCTTATTTTATAGACATAATGATTCTCAAAAGGTTTAATAATTTATTAGTATGTTTATATTTGTATTGTGTGTTTGTGTTTGCTCTTGCATTGTATTTGTATAACAAGTAATGATTTACATATATAGAGCAGTGAAATGTAAATTTTAAAAACTATAATCAAATGTACAGAAAGATCGCAGATTGCAGTTGATAAAGCAATCACAAAATTTACTGGGCATAGTACCATATGAAAATATAAACCCCTAAAACCAATAAAGAAAGATTTCAAATGGTGTGTGTATAGTGGTAGCCACAATGTTTATGCATATACCACATGGAATTGTATGCATGCAAAGAATCAAATTCTGATTCTTGCCTATGCCTTGATACTCATGTTGTGGCATCAGTAGTTTTGCCAGATCTTGCATCCCTTTATTTTCAAGTCTATAGCTAGCTAGCAAATGAACTATGTGCAAATAAATTATATCTCTGTGGGACAATAAGAATATAAACATCACTGATGTACACAAAAAAATATAAAATGAAGAGATGCAACTTATTTTATCAGTGATGCAGACAGTAGCCTACAATTTCTAGTTTTAGATAGACAAGAAGCCAAATGCTATGATGACAAATGCATATCCACCTTCTGAAAATGATGTGTTTTGTATCTTTTATTATGATGAATCTTTTTCATAGACGTCTTTGAGATTTGTCAACTTTTGGAGTACAAAATAAAAATGAAGAATTCTTATGTGAATACTTTTGGAGATTCTGAAGCTGTGTATTATCTCAGGTAAGAAGTATTATATATAGTTTAAAAGATAATTTTGTGAGGAATGCAATCAATGAAGATGTAATTTAAACTTAGTTAATGATAAATTAGAAACTATATACAAACAATAAAGTAATCATTATGTTGGATGTTGAAATTTTTTTTTCTTATTTTTTTAAATTGTAATCACTATTGTTTTTTTTAGTTTTTCTAGTTTCTATCAATGTAAAGTTTTTTGCTCTAACATGATTAAAACTGAAGTTATTGTGAAAATTGTTTATTTTTACTGTTTTGACATTCTGGACTAATTTTAAAGGCCTATTTAATTTCCTCACTCTTTTTAATCAGATTTTTCTTTATCTTTTTTATACCAATTTCTTTTTTTAAGTAAAGGTAGTATTCTCATATTCTTTTAATGGATGGTTATCATAGTATATGCAATTAAATTGGCATTGAATTAAATTGTCTTTTTTGCAGTAGAATTTCCATCACTCCTATACTTGGAGATAGGTTTTCATATTCATTTTAATCTTTTTTCCATTTTTTTCTCTGATTCATTCTTTCATTTGAGAAGCATCAATCTCAGTGACTGGCAAGTATTTATATCAGATCTACTTATTGAGAATCCACGATTAGTTTGGTTATGACTAATTATCTTAATTATATGAGATTTTGATAGCGCAAATGCTTGGATTTGGTTTAAACATGGATTTTTATTAGAAAAATTTATAGATTAATAAATAATAGTATTTTTTGTGGGTAAAATTGAATTAACACTTGGTATTTTTCACAGGTTATTTGATATCAAGTAATATCTTGTTGCTTTTCTTTCCAGAAATTTGATGGAAATGTATTTTTTTTTGATGGAAAATTCATTTAATGAAATAGAGCAAATATGATATGGGACTGATAGAGCTCTTTTTTTTCTTCTCAATTCTTGTAAACAGAAACTGTTTCTTTTATAAAATTATTTTAGGACAGATTTTTAATTTTGGGATGTAACTCTCTGTCACATTGATGCTTGAATGTTGCATATCTTCCTGAGCATCTAATTGATTATTATATTAATAAACATTAAAATAAATTATCATTCAACACTTATATATGTATAAATAAACATTGATGATAAAAAATTATAATGCACATATTAATTATGCTTATTGAATTTAAATACTTGATGCAATTTATTAGTATTATTAATGTGTGGTACATTATATGATTTAGATCATATCTTATTTTGAACTTGTTACAATATCTTATACTTCAATGCAATAATTTTTAATGCATGTCCAATTGAAGAAAATTGAACATAAAAATGTTATGTATTAAATAAAGATAAGTTTGAAAAGTCATTGTTGCAAAAATGCACTTCTTCATGAAGAACAGAAAGCCTGGATAGCCCTCTCCCAATTCTTTTTTTTTTTTTTATACCAGGAATCATTGTTCTCTTGCATAAATTTAAAGACAAAAAATTTTTTTACTGTCATTACATCTCTGCATTCAATTTTCAAAGTTTTTTTATTCATTGCATTTTTTTTATTTTTTAAAATGCCCATTTAAAATCTATTTTAGGCAATCTTATCTTAACCAATTAATATTCAATAAAAATTAATTTTAATACATAAAAGAAAATAATAAATTTTTGAGTCATTCCAAAGATTTCTATTAAACGAATTCCTTCAGAAGCAGTAGCAATATTAAAAATATTCAATAGATATCTTTATAATGAAATATTAATATTTTTTGCTATTGTTTTATTTCTAATAAAATCACATTACTATGTGATTAATTTTCCCATTACTCAGCAAAAGTGTCTAAAATAAATTTATAATATTATTTTCATTATTAATTTCTTTTCTTTTTTTGATATTTATTAATAATAATAAAAAAAGATCACACTCATTAATATAGCAGCAATGTCTATAACAAGCAATGTATATTCCTTTTTTTAAAATTAATTTTTTATTATTCTTACATAAAATTGATTAGCATATATATATATAATCCATTTTGCTACTGCATATTATACAATCCTTTAAATATATAACATTTTTTACAATATGAAATGTATAATACAATTGAAGCAATATTAGTTCATTTGAAATGATTTTTGGTTATTGTATTTCCAAAATGATTATCATCTTTGATAACGTTTATTATGAAAAACTAATAATGTGATAACCTTTACTTTTATTATTTTATACTTTGTATCAGAGGAGTAGTTAAGTTAAATCATTTTAGATTTGCTGATTTTTTTATTATGTATGAGTTTTGTCAATATCATTTATTGACTTACCTCAATTCTATTAATGGTTGTATTGCTGCTATTTACTATAGATTAGGGTTGCCTTTGATATCTTTCTAGTGTATAAACACCAAGATTGAAAAATTCTCATCAATTGAAGCTTTTGCTCACTGCTTGTCACTAAGCAAATTGTTCACACATATATATATATAGAAAATAAATTAATATAAAAAATTGGCAGTTACATTGATAACATATTGATTGGTTTTATGATGTTAGCAGTTTATTTTTAAAACTTTATTGAAGTTCCTTAAATGAAACTTTTCTAATGCCTTTATATTGCACCAATAAAGTGATCAAGTTTCACTTCCATACAATAAATTAGGTAAAATAACAACTCTATATACAGCTAAGTTAATTGCAGTAGTTATTCCTCTGTGATTAAATATCCTATCTGTTAAAAGTAGTAGCAACATATTGGACAATTAAGCCCACTTTTCTTGTTATAAAATTACCAAAGTATTTAAATTGGTATATATTCTCAAATTGCTCAATTCTAGAGTAATTGTTTTTTTTCTCCCCTTTTTCTTTTTTTATCATTGGAACACCCATACTCATATTTTGAATATTTATTTATTTATTATTTATTATTATTATAGATATGATTTAGTTTTGATATGAATAAAGATTTTTAGTGTTAACTATAGTAATAATTGAAAAATATGATAAATGTGTAATGGATATATATATATATTTAAAGATAGAAATAATATGAGATCTTAAAATGAATTAAATTTAGAATTAAGTGTAATTTAAATTTTTAGATTTAAATTTAAAATGATAATACAATTTCAAACATTAGTATATAAAAACACATTTTAATTAAATAAATACAAGTTATATATATTGTAATCATAAAATATTGTAGATCTTGTGGAGGCTCCACGAATTGTGCAGCTAAATTGTGAATATCAAATAAAGCGAAGTGTTGTCAATCAATATTCATAGATTGGTGTGTGAAAGTGTAATTTTGAGTTTGTTACAAAAGAGAGAGTAATGAGAGCCTTATAGATAGAAAGAGTATTAACATAGCATTTATGTGAGAACACAAACATCAATGCTATATGGAATAAAAGAAATTTATTACATCAAAATAATATTTAATTCAACTAGAGAGGTCTGAGTTGAAATTGCTCAAAAATTTATGTTTTCTTACAACCTTAGTATAAATATATTACCTGTGCCTGCAGTTTATAAGTTAATTTACATCTTTATGTTAGCACTGTCCTGGTGCTTTATGATCTTTGAACTGTATGAGTGAGTATTGAAAATTAATACATAAAATCCATTCGAGTGCCATGGCTAAATTTAATGCTTGTTACACATAATGATAATTCTCTCTGCTAAATGGTCATAGTCAACAATAATTTCTCAGGGTTCAATTATACATGATGCAATTAATCTATTATGCAACAATTAATTATTAATATTACAAAAAAAAAACACGACTTCAAATTTAAAATAAAATAATAAAGTTTATTTATGAACAAGTAAAATAAATAAATAAATAAATGAATATATGAGTATTGTGTTTGGAAATATGTGTGTAAGTACTGAATTGTTGCCTTTATTATGATAAAAAAAAATAATGAGTATATGTGTGTGTATTTTCAAAATATGATATCTAAATCTGATAATCTATTCTTTTAAACTTGATGTTTAGCATAAATTACATTATTTTTATACACTAAAAAACGAATAAACAAATGATCAGATTAAAAAAAAAAAAGTACCTCTATCGCACTTGGATAATATTAATTCACAAATATCATATATGTATTGTATGAAATATTATATGTAAAATTATTGTACTATTACTTATGTAAGAAGCGACTTACTCTTCTTTTTTTTTTTTTTATCATAAGAAAAAAAAAGTGATAATAATAATGACCCCTCCCCCCTTTACTATTATAAATAACAAATAAACTAAGTAGGCTTTTTTTTTGTGAAGTTCACTGTTAATAAAATGTTGATATGGCTCATTTAGTAATAAGTGGCAGTAATGTTATGTATAGAGATACTTCCATAAATGACTTCAAAACAATTATTTGAAGTTAATTTTTTTTTTTTTTTTCAAAATAGGATTAAACTTTATTGGAACAAAATGTTTTACAAGGTAAGCATTGGTTTACATAGTATAATATGGAGATCTAAGATGATACATTGTATTTTTGTCCATAGCGTTTCCAAAAATTAATCAACCTGTGACAACTCAGAAAATTAGTCCATGAGATGATTAATTATTAAACATAAATCTAAGTTACAATTAGGAATTATTTATAGAATCTAGAGTTCAAATATGAATATCTTGAATAGTGTTTTAGCAGTACAATATTGAAAAATCCAATTTGCAACAGATACTTTGAAGAATAGGAAAACACTTGAGATAATATAAAATACTGGCTAAGCCAATCTATTGTTTAGTTCTCCAGAATGGCATCGAATATCCCCAGAAGAGAGCAATTCAGTAATCTTTGGAAGACTTATGGAGAACTAGGAAAAAAAACTAATCTTTGAAACATCTCTGCTGAAAAGCATTCTAATCCATCACGAAGAGCCACATGAACAGCAAAGGGCCAACCCTATCAGTAATCACACTGGAAATAATGGTAATAAATAAGGCGAATCACTTGTAATTAAAACCATTAGGCCAAACTGCAGCTGACTTTGCAATAATACATGGATAAAATCATTTTTAAGAATAACGCTAAAAATTGCTAAAGAAATAACATTATTTCTCCTTTTCTATGAATGAGAAAATCAACATTGGAAATGATCCCCAAAGCACCCTCATCCCAGCTCCCATATTCAACAGAACTAGGATTTAGGCTCCTGGAGCTCTTTCCAACCACCAGACCCTCACCCACTCAGCAAAATGAGTGAAACGAAGAATTTTCATTAAAAGGCAAAATCACTGTAGTAATCTTTTGAAATTTCAATGGCTGCCATATAATTTGTACAAGAAACTCCTCTTTTAAATAGGAATAGTTTTAGAGAAAATTAATTCCCTAAACTAAGAAAAAAGGAACTAAATTGGGGAGCCAGTAACAGAGTTACCTGGAATCCTTGACTCCCTTTAGTGAACTCCAAAGTTAAATTAATTTGTTTATTAACCATTTTTGAAATAGTTTTGTAATCTTTTAATAATAAAATGAAATAGAATGACATAGAACTCTAGAGTTTTGATAGCTAAGATTTAATAACAGGATGCTGTAACTTACAAATTTGTATTTTTTAATTTTCATTTATATGTAGGAGCTGTTGTTGGGTGTTTCTGGGGGGGGGGGGGTAATTGTTGAGGTCTATTAAGTACTTCAACCTGCAGTGAACTTATTCCTTCATTATTTGGTTGTTTACCACATTGATGTTTTAAAATATAATTCCTATTGCAGTAGTTCATTTTCTTATACTTAAAAAAAAAAATCTATAAAGTTTTATTCATGACAAAAATGCTAATCCAATTATTGAATGTCTCATTGTTAAGCATTTTGCATGTGTATTCTTGGAATTCACGTTCCATAGTCTTTCATAGATTTAATTATGTACTTTTTAATTTCATCACATGACCTTCAAATAATATTATTCTTAATGATTTTAAGAAGATAAGATAAAAAAAAAAAAATAACATTAATTTTTTTTTTGATAGTTCTTTTTACATTTAATTTTTAATTTAATTTTTTTGTTTATGATAATATATCCCCCCCCCCCTATGTATATATAAAAGTCGTCTACTTTTTAACTTATATGCTTGCAAACCAGTTGTATATATATTTATATCGGCGTTTTTATTTAGTTTTTAATGGGAATTATTAAGCGGTTCATGTTTTATGAAAATAAAATATATATTAGATATTATCTTAAACTATATATAAAATAATGACTCATAGCATGTTAATGAATTAGCTCTTGAAGTAAGGGTTGGTCCTTTATAATCCCCTTATTAAAAATTTTTTTTTTTTTTTTTTTGAATGCAGACCACTAACTTACAATTACATTATATTCTTGATGTTATGTGTATTAAAAAGATAATTTTCATTCTATATGTATAGATCTATTATAGTTAAGTTTTTGTGTATTTATAATTCTGAATAGGACTTGAATAAAGTCTAAACTGCTATTTTGATTTAAAAATAAAGAAGTTACAGTGTATAGGGAAATGCTTAAATATTATTATTCTTTATACATTTTTATAACTACCTAATTTTTTTGAAAATAAATTTGCAAATGATGATACTAAATAACAGAAAAGAAAAAAGATTTAAGTTGAATATATGGATATATTATATTCATATATTCAATTATTCTTTGTCTATTATTTAATATACATTGTATCTTGCTATTTAGTACAAAAGTAGAATAGTAAACTCTAGAGTTAAACATTCCTGGAACTATTTTCAGCCACTTAAAAGTAAAAAAAAAAATCAGTTTGGTCAATTGGATGGAATTATCATGCTTAATTTGCCAACAATGTCACATCACTTCTTAAGAAATTTGTCATATAGTTATTTTTTATTATCATCAACTATTTTTAAAATGTCATCAAATAATGTAATTTCCTATTATAATTTTAAAGTAAATAAAGGGATTTTAATTTAAGATTTTTCAGTTTATATTCATCCTTTACTCCATCTCAAACAACCGACATACATGATCACATACATGCGAAAAAGATAGATGATCCCGATGTACACATTTTGTGCAGAATCAGCACTCATCAGTTGGGACACTATAATCAATGCTTAGCTTATATTAAGATAGCCAGTCCTTAAACTTAAATGGACAGGTTTCAATCTTTTCACTCTTCCAATTATTCAATCATTCCATTGAAAAAACAACAATAGAATGCTGAAAGCCCTTGTGGATTTGTTATTGTAGTCATATTCATGTAGGCATTATGTTGGTTTTTCAATGAAATGGATGGTTGAATAGTTGGAAGGAGCCTCTCCATTAAAGTTTAAATAATTGCTATCTTATTATAACCTGAGCACTGATTGTATAAGTGGGTGGAAGGTTATGATTTGGACCAACTGATGAGTGCTGGTTTTGCATGAAATATGTATATTGGGGATCGTCTGTCTTTTTCACATGTATGTGGTCATGTGTATCAGTTATTTGAGATGAAATGGAGGATAAATATTGATTGAAAAATCCTAAATTCAAATCCCTCTATTTACTTATATAAGAAATATTCAGTACATTGAATGAATAGGCTAATTATTATAATTTTTATAGTAGTACACTTTTTGATTTCATCTTTTTCTTCCAACTTTTGCCATTCAGTATAATATATATATATTAGTATCAAGTAGAAAAGTATTATAATTTGTTGCAATTTCCCTCAAACTTTTTGTTACTAAAAAGTAACAATTATGTTAAATTTATAGGTATTTGCTATAAAAAATATTGATGCTTAATTATTTATTTAAGAACAACAATTTAAAAATTGCAATTGTGCTGCACATAATACCCATTTAGATATATTAAAACAATTAAAAAGCAAACAAAAACAATTTTTTATTGAGATTGGTTTTGTAAATAAAAATTTTAAATGTGAATCACTGTAATTTTAATAATTTTTTTGGCAATACTTGTTCATGTCTTACAGAATATTAGTGATCTACCATACAGAATTTAAGATATTGTAATATCATCTTTACAATTGGCAAACCGTTTACAGATAACACAACTTTTACATTTTTTTTTAACAGTATTGTGCATGAATGTGTTTTCTATAAAATATAAAACTGTAAATCAATAAATTAATTTAAATGTTGCAATGTCTTTAGATATAACAGTTAATTGTATAGTTTTAATTGATATATATTAAGTTGCTTACCTGAAAACAAAAGGATCACCATAGCAAATAGAGTATTATGACTGGATGTTAATACTTGATTATTGGTGATAGTTTATCATATGTTTATCATCCTCTTAAAATAATTATTTTATCTTCTCAATTTTAAAGCTATAATAAATTTCAATGAGATGTAATCATTTTCAAAATGTGGGTTCTTAAATGCTTTCTAAAATCTTGTAAAAGAAATAAAAAATGTAGCTAATGGAAAAGTTTTAATTTTATTAACATTTTTAATTTTTTGTTTTAACTAATTGTATTGTAATAAAATTAAGATAGTTATTCTTTCTATTAACTTTATTTTTATTTTTACTGAATATTAAATGAATTTTGAAAAGATTGGTAATAAATTATATCTTTTTTAAAGGAGGAAATATAGTTTTATTTATTTACTAAAAAAACATTTGTTATGTAATCATATATTTGCTGATATTTATGGTTTTAAATTAGCTAAAAAGATATATGTGGCTTTATGTAAGGTTATATGTATATCTTGATTTAATAAAGCCTTTTAAGGAATAATATAGTAATTTTCTATTATAATTTTTTTTTATATATAGCAATTCAGAAAACATTTTAATATCATTTTTTAAAACCATTTGCTGCTTTATTTTTTTATAGTAGACGTATCAAGTTGAAAAGTATCTTTACATTCAAAACATTTTCATTTAAATTTATTTTTAAGTCAGTCATTCTCATGGGTTTATATTTTTTTGATTATTTTCATCCTATTTAAAAATTGTTTTTTATCATCTTCATTTACTTTTATTTTTACAATAAATTCCCAATTACCAGTTAGAAGTGAATCTTTTATTTTTTTGCTCATGAAATTATTTATTATCTCCTAAGTAAATTCTTTTTATATCTAAATTTATTCATTATTTTAAGTATTTTAAAAAAACCACATTTATTTAACCCCTTTTATATCTACATTAATCCTGTCAAACCCCCCCCCCCCATATTATCACTTGATATATGATTTAGCAGTTTTCATTTGACCAAAGTAAATATTATTATCCAATTCCTCTGTTCACTTTCTAACATGCACATTAAATATTACTTGGGGGAACATATTTTTTTCCAATTTGGTTTGCATTTTTTGGGTACAATTATTACAGAAATAATGTCACTTGAAAATTAAAGATGATAATCATTTAAATCAGGGATTCCCAATCAGGGGTATCTGTACATTCAGGGGATATGGGAAGATTGTCCAGAGGTACAGAAAATAGGTAAATAAGTATATTATGCTACTAATATAATATATTCCAAAAATAGTCATATTATCAATATTTCCAGCTATTTCATGTTGGTACTGTCTGTTAATCACAGCAGCAATATTTCAAGTCTCTTTTCGGAAGTGGACACAATGAGATTGCATAGATTTTTTTTCTCACGAAGGATGCCTGATAAAATTTGTTTACTGAATAAAGCTTTTATGAAAATTTAATTACTGTTTATTTCTTATTATAATGAATAGGGAGTACCAGATAATTTATTAAAAGTCAAGGGGATACAGGACTAAAAAGGTTGTGAACCCTGATTTAAAATATCCAGTACATACGGATTCTTAAGAATTTTTAAACAAGCAGAAAATAATTTCATAAAAACTATCATTTTAATTAGACTTTTCTTTAGTTTTTTTTGGTAATTTTGTGCAACTAGTTTTGGTATGACATATTTTATAGATTTAATTAATATTGCCTGTTTTTTTAAAAAAAATCTGATATGCTGTCCCTTATAACATGTTATGTATAGAATTAATAATCTCTTCATATCTTTAAATAGGTTTTATATTAGATGACATTATAAAGCATTAATGCTCAACACTGATCTGTTCCTATTTTAAGCAGATATTCATTCAATGTTTCTAAATATGATTAATGTATCTTGTAATAATTTAATTAAAAAAAAAAAATCTAAAATATAAGCGAATTAATTACTTTATTTAAAGTTTATAAGTTGTATATAAAATGATTGTTTAATGTTTGGCAATTATTTTACATTAAAAGATAAAAGATTTCTTTTGTTACATTCTTTTCAATTTTAATTTATAAGAGCAAATGGTAGCAATCTGTTCTATTATACATGTTTTACAGTTTATTATCTAAGTTATAATTAGTGAGTTGTATATAATTTGCATATATTATATGTATAGGGTTATCACAAAAATATTTATATATTTTGATCTTTATGTTCATCATTATTCTCAATACATAAATTTAGATTTTTATCCAATCAATAAACATACAGTGAATGATGTTAGGAGTAATGGGTTACATATCTAAAATAAAATTTACAGTAGCTTCTTATTAATTCTACTTTCTTCAAATAGAATTATTATTATTTTTATTCTTTCTTGTGTAGAATTGATAAAATATAAAAAATGTTCAGTAACTCTGTAGTTTTAAGTGATATTTTCCATTTGAATTATTTGAATCTTAAAATGATGGAACAATATTTGCATTCAAAATAATTGACTTTTTTATTAGTGAGTTGATTTTATTAGTGAGTTGATTTATTTTCTAACCATATAATTTAATATATCAAAACAGCATTTAGGTGATAAAAATTCTGCTGTTTACATTCACATGAATAAATTTAAGCATGGGGATTTTGATATAAAGCCTTTGGAATGTATTAAGTCATATAATGAAAGGATGATAAAAGAAAGTGTATACATTAATGAAATAAAGCCAGAATTAAATAGGATGTTAATAGATAAACAGAAAAGAAAATAATAGGTTTTTAATTAAATGTTTTAAGGATATATATAGATTTTTTTTTTTTTTTAATAAAATGAAATTGTTTTTCTTTGAGTTGTATTTGTTGGTAATAGGAAAGGGGAGTGAGATAAGGTATATTTTTGGTTATGAATATATTTTGTAATTTTTGTTTATTTATTTATTTGTTTATTTTTATGGAATATGTGTTATTTGTTATATATATATTTTATTTTAGTGTGCCTTGAAAAAAGACTATATAAAATAGTCGAAACATTGGATTTTTTTTTTTTCCCATGTAATAGTCATATAAAAAACAAGTTAGTTAGTTTTATTTCTATTTTCTAACCATTTATGTGCATTTGTAATATATAGAAGGGGGTATACTGATATTATATAATTTAAAATTACAACTTTTAAACTTCAGTTAACTATATATATATATAAATCTATAGTGATTATTGCCATGGATAAGATGTCATAGTTAAGTAATGTCCTACAATTTCTGGGATTGAATGATTTTTTATTTTATCATGGTGAATTTATATTTAGTAACATATAGTGATATTTATTCTATTTAATAGTACTTTTAAATTATCTTTATTATTTATTTATACATTGTAATAATTTTGAAATGTATATTTTTTTCAGAAAGGATATCACCGCCTCAGGTTTACTTTGGGCAACAGTTAATGAGTTACAAATTTTATAAGGATGTTCAAATCTTTCATTATCATATTCCATCCACAGTTGTTCTTGCAACCTGGAATTTCACTGCCAAAGAAATCCGTGGGTGTCCTAAAAGACAAGTTGCTATGTAAGTATAATTATTGTTATGTGTTTTTGAGTAAATTTTGATTACTATTTATCTTAAAGTTTTTTTAGAATATATTTAAAATAAAATATACATTTTAACAGAGTTTATTTTTTTGTTTTTTAATTGACCGGTATTAGTAATAGTAATAATAATAACCACAACTACCACCATCATCATTATCACCACCACCATCACCCAATTTGGTCTTACATATTTACTTAGGAAGTTTTATTAAAATTTGCTTTCTATATTGCCAGCTTTTAATACCAATTATCTTCAAAGTGATAAATTATGTGATGAAACAAATGTTGCAAAGAAAAAAACAACTCTTATTTAACAAAAGAGTTAAGAGAAAGAAAATTATCATGAGAAAAATGACCATGAGCTATTTTTTAACAAAATGTTTTCGATGTGTAATACCTTGAATTGATAAAAAATATTTCATGCTAGGAAAAATATTAATTTTTTAGTTATAATTTTTTAGCATTTCATTAGTAAATCAGATAATATTGACTACAAATTGTTACTGTTAATAGAAAAATGAAAGTTTAAATAAAATCTACAATAAAAATAATTTCTCTATTATTAAATATATTAGTGGAAGTAAAAATAGTAAACCTCCACAAGGAAAATCATTATATTATAACTTTTGTTAACTGAGAATAAAATATCTTGCAGAACTATATATTACTCAAAATATGACCAATTTGTTGGAAATTGACATTTACTAGAGTATACAAATTGTAAAAACAGGCAGGCCCCCAGCAACAAAAGAATGAATTACTGTCAAAATGTGATTAAAGAATGCAACAGATTAATAAATGTATAAGCAGATTTGATAATGTCAAATGATTTTCTGGGAGGACATTGTCAAATCTTCCAAAGCTTTTTCTAACTTCATTGCATATTGGGACAGAGTTCTTAATACATAAGTGAGTATTGCACTATGATAATCAGTTTAATTGAGATCATAGAGGAGATTGTTGGTTAGTTTGGTTTTCATTTTACATAAACATTTTTGTAAAAATTTTGTAGTAATAGAATATTATTAAAAAAACAAAAACATAAAATGTGCTAAATTAAAGTCACAGGTTTTTTTATTTACGAAAATCATTGTAATAGCAGACGTGTGATTATAGCTATAGTAAATAATATACAGTACAATGAGATAATGTACAGAGATAACTACAGTAAGTATTATGCAATACAATGGTTTAATATATATTTCTAAATATATGATAAAATTAACATTCTATAAACTATGCAAAATTAATCCATCATTTATTGTTTCAGTTATCACTGACATAACTAATTAACGTGCATGATTTTCAAAATCTTAATATAGTTAGAGCTCTTTCTCCAAAATTTTTTTACAGTTAATTTTCAGGATAGCTATTGTGAAAACGAACTTTGAATTCTTTAAGCCACATCTAATTTACAACTTCTTGTGAGATTTTTATAATACTTTTCACACAAATTTTGGTATAAGGTATTTTGTGTAATGGTAATCCCTTTGATTATTATTGTTTATATTTTCTTCAATAGTCATATTTTAATGGTTGAACATATAGCATTCAAAAAAATACATTGCATCATGTGTTCTTAATATATTATCACTTTATACAATCACTTTCCCAAATAATACAGCCAATTATTTTTAGAGTATAATTGTCATATGTTTATGTCTTAAATTACAACTACAACCACGTATACCGATTACTTACTCAACAGAAGTTAGATTAAAGAATATTTGGATTAAGCAAATACTTTTTTTTAAAAAAATGCATGTACATAAAACATCATGTTACTGAATTTTTACTTTAAGATTCTATTTTTGCTGTCTATTTGTTTTACATAATGTATTATTTCAATAATATATTTATTTAAAAATATAATCTCTTCCTCTCCTGCTTTTATAATGATTTTGTTTAGGTGAATAATTTTTGTAATACAGATTTAACTTAAAATCTTTATTGCCATTTTTTCCTTTTTTTACTGCTTTTGATGGTCCTTTTTTGTTATTCTCAACAGTTTTAAAAAAAAAAAAATGTAATAGTAAAATGTTATCCACTACTTATATCTTTGCAGTTTTATTATATTGTCATTTCTTAATTTCTGTGAAAATGTTAAGTCCATCAAATTAATATTAAATAATTAGGCTCATATTTGATTTTTAAATTAATGTAATTGCCAAAAATTTTTTATTATATGAAAATTTAATTAAATTACTAATGGTAAATACCACCCCAATTTTTATCATTTTATTTTATTTGGAAGCTTTGTGTTTTAACTTAGCTCCACGATTAGATACTTTCAGAAGGCAGAATGTCCTAAATTCATTGCTTTTGTCGATGACTTTTTTTGATAGTCAAGTTCATTTTTAGTTTTCTGTGCTTCACCACTACTAGTACATTATTCAATATGTGATTGTTACCAAACCATTTATCAGTGCTTATTCATCTACCATATTTATCTATTTATAATATGTATTATTTATGGATTGTTTATAAATGGAAATTATATTTTTCAGTTAGATGAATTAGGAAATTCATTTTTTAAAAATATTATATTTCTACTTATTTTGGCAAATAAATATATTTCAAATAACTATATTCCTAAAGTTCTAATATGAATATCTAGCAAGATTTTAATTTTTTGTTGAGACTGTTATTGTATTATCATTTCAAAGAGTTTTCATTTTCTTTCTATGTGATTTATTCATTAGATTTGCACCCAGAGCTTCACTTTTATTTATCACAATGAAAAAATAGTATGAAAAATAATGCCTTGCGTTTTGATGGATTTATTAAAGTACAAATATACAAGTAAAATTTGTCTTTGATTCAACTGACTTAAATTATAATTATGTTTCAAAAATTTATTCACATACTTTCTCTTTCATCCAGTTTTAGTTAATTAAACTTCTGCAATATTTGGAATATACACCATGTATTTCTTTTATTGATTCAGATTTTGCATAGAAATTGTTCGGCAATGGTTTTTGAAGTTGTTTGCTTGTATTTATTCATATATTGTTAATATGGTACACTACTTATTTTTGTGATTATACTATAAAAAAATTCAGTTATTTTTGTGATAGTTTTAGTGATTATAAATTATATGTATAGCGATCATACTTTATTTATTTTTGTGACTATGGTATTTGCTCCATCTTTTTTGCTTTGAATTTCTTTTTCATTAAAATTATACTTGAATAGTCAACAAATAAAGATATAGTTAATAAATGTAGATCCACTTTCATTAAAAATACATTTTCAAAATGTTTTTTCTTTATTATTTTTACTTACTGTATAGTATTATTTTATTGTTATTTTTATCTCTGTATTCAAGTTTCATATGCATATATGTATGTTACATATATTTACATTTTTTGTTGACAAAAATACATTTATAAGCTAAATAAAAGCTATATTTTAACAGCATTCTTCCAACCTGTTGAAAAAGCGAAGTATACTTTATAGGTGAATACACCAAATTTAACTACTTAAATGTGATTATGTATTCAGTTCACTAAAGAAAGTTACAAATGTTACCTTAGCAGGAGATTGTTAATTTTAAAACTCTCAATCTTATTTTTTTTAACTTTCTACAAATCTTTACATCTTCTAAATCACTCATGCTACCTAATAAGATCTGTATTTTTTTTAGTTTCATGTTTACACAGTGCTTGGCATTTTACATATAGAAGTATCTTTCCTTAAAAATTTTAAATCTTTCTTTCTATGGGCTTTTAAATTGGATACTCTAAATAATTCTCTCGCTTGTCATGATTTTAAAATAGAGAGCAAATTAGGTTTTCACATTAGTTGTTAATATTTTGCTTTGCTGCTTATATGTTTCTTAATTATCACACTGCTAACTTAATTTTAAAGAAGGTATTATTTACTAGACTCAAATATTTTATTAGTATTTTTCTAACATTTCAAAGTATTTTTCTATCAATTCATAGGTGAGCCATATAGCCAGAGTCTAGACACCAATTTGATTTTTTAAATTCATGATTTTCCAATGACTTTACATTTCTACATTATGAATTAGAAGCCAGTGCTTTTGATTATTAGCCACTAAATAAAATTTAACACTTTTATTATTCTGTTGTGCCAAGTTTACTCATAAATTTTATAAAAAATTGGCAGATTGTTTAGCATATGTCTTTTCACTTTGCTTTTAAGTGCATGAGGTTTTTAAATAAAAGTGTTTTTTTTTTTAACCAGATCTTTCTATTGATAAGTGCTCTACAATTTAATCTATATATCTTTGGATATTTTATAGTATTTAATCTCCTTAGTAAATATTTTTATTTACATGACATTAAATAGTTGATTATAATATCTACTGCCTGGGTGTCCTATCTGCTTTTGGAAAGAACTTAACATACTACATGCTTAAAACTATTGCCCTATTGAATAAATTAACAATATATATATAATTTCAACAGATTATATATAAAAGTTTTTAAATATATGTTTAAAGTACATATTTTCTGAAGTCTGAAAATGGAAAATAGTTGCATGAAAGTTTTGAAATCTTAAATATGTAAAGTGATATGAAAAATGTAGCGCTGATGTATGTTTTTATCCAAAAGTTTGCTTATCTATCTAGGAAATAGTGTATTATAGTGTCATTCTTTATGAGACATTTTTTTTACCCATAATTACTGCTCCCCCACCTTCTACTCAATTAGTCAGTACAACTTTTGAAGTAAATCTTTTATTATGTCCTTGATCAAAAATGGACAGCTATTTTAAATCATAGAAAGGATTTTATTCCCCATGATGATGCTTTATAGTATAGAAAGTATATAACTTTGAAAAATTTAAATTACACCAACTATATAATTAAAACATTTCACGTGATTAATTTTTTTGTTTAATTTAGAATTTATGACAATATATGTACCATAGAATTTGTTAATGTATATACATTGTGTGAAATTTATACTCTTTATTTTTTAACATACAGAAGCAGTTTTTACAAAAACAAATTTTGTTCTCTTAAATTTCAGGTAGTTAAATATACATGCTTTTAAAAAAGGAATTGGAAAGATGTTCATTGCTTATTGATGTTAAATAAAAACAATGGTAAAGTTGAATATAAAAAGAATATTTTATAAAATATCTATTTATGTGTGTGTTTGTATATATTTTTTTAATTCCATAGTTTTTAATACACATATTTGCTTGTGTAAATTATAATAATCATTTCTACAAAAAAAAAAAAAAAATGAAATTGAAAGAAAAATAAATTATTCATAATAGTATTTGTAAACCATTACAAAAAAATGGAATTTGTATTTGATGTCAATATTTCATTTAGGAAGACTAAATGGAACACTAGTATTTCATTATAATAGCTCTCTATCATTGCAAGACAAAAAAAAAATGTTTTTCTTTTAACTATTACATCATTTTTTTATTATTTTGCTTTGCTTTATAATTTGCAGGAAACATTTCTATCTATATAATAATTTATTTCTGATTTAGAGACTACTTTCTGAATTTGAAGTAATTTTGATAATGCAAATTATATCATTGTTTTAAAAATGGTGTGATGAGAGAATATTTTATTTAGAATTAAATATTGCAGATAAAAGTAATATATATAAAGAGGAAAATACAAATTTAATTAAATTTCCCCTAATGAGAATATCATTAAATAGTATTCCTATATGAAAACTTTTTATTATCACCAATAGTACTTGCTATACATGTGTAAACATATGTGTGTAATTTTGATCATGTGAATGTTAGTTTTTCAAAATATTAAATTATATGAATAGGATATGTCTTAATATAATCGTTTTTGTTTTGTATAATGTATGTGTGTAAATATTGTTAATTTTTTTTAACTAACAAATTTTATAATATTAATTTAAAAAAAATTTTTGAAAAAAAAACTAAAGGAAAATGATTTCAGATAAATCCTTTTTAAGAAACATGTTTACTCTATGTTTTTGGTATTTACATTGAATAGTTAGCTATTGTTGTAAAAATTATATGGTGCATTTTTTTTTTTAAAAAAAAGTATATACATTGACAATCTGTCATGCATGTTTGTATTAAAAAAATAGTTAAAAGAATTATGTGAGACAAGATTTACAAGATCTTGAAGTAATGTTATGGATTTTATATTTATTTAAGTATAACTAAATAATTTTAAGTTGAAAGAAATGAAAAACAAATTGTTGGTGAATATTTTAAAATGTATTTTTTGATAAAATTTCTTAGTTTAAATAAATACAAAAGAAATAATACATAAACAGATTTGAATAGAAATAATGATAAGACAGATTGTCAATTATATAGTTCAAATAATATAAAAGTATCTTGAAAAAATGTATAGAAAAATAAATATATTTTCATATAAATCACTTTATAAAAAGGACAAAAGAAAAAAAAAAATTATCCAAAATTAATCAATTGTCTGAGTTCAGAATCGAGTTTAATTTTGCAATTTTGTATCTATGAATTTTTAAATGATCTCCGGTTATCATGAGAGGACAGCTAATATAAGCTGTTCTATACTTGGGATATACTATGATATCATAGTTCTGATCAATCGAAGGGTCAGGAAAGGTTTTATCAGCTACTCATGAATTTCTGAAGGGTTATCTATCCTCATCATTATGTTTTTGTCAAAAATTAACTGACCTATATTGGAATGATACCTAGAAGCTTCATTAAAGTCTTTAGTTGCTTGGAAGATTGTCAAAGTCAACAACTGAAAAATATATAGAGATTGAATGCTGTAATATTAAGTACATTTTATTAATATAATGATTAAATTTATATCAATAAATTAGTCTTAATGGTTATAAAGCTAAATTCATTTAAATCTGTCATTTCAGTTTAGATATTTAAATGAAATAATGTTTAACTTCTATTAATTATGTAATAGTCTTAATATATACATATTGTTATAATCTGTATATGTTAAATATGTTCATAAAATTAACACAAAGATTTACAGACTAATTGAAGAATTTGTTTTAAAAGTAGCTTAATTTCTTAATGATTATTTTAAAATATTTTTAACATTCAGTATGTATATATGTAAATAAAGTATTTCACAAGAATATCATGAAAATAGTTCTTTTAAAAAGTTTTAAAAAAGTTTACTTTTTATTTTCTTGAAAAAAAAAAAAAAAATACAGAAAAGGAAAGTTAAATTCCATAATGTTTAATTGGTCTTGTTTAAGTTTTTGGAATTATTTATTGACTGTAATGAGTGTTAGTATTATTTATTAAAATATAATAATTATATTGTGTGAATTATTTTAATTATATTTGTAGTAAGTATGCATGTGTGTTGTTAATTGATTTTATCTTAATGAGTTTTTTATTTTATTTTTATTTTTTTAAGTATATAATTCATTTTAGTGACTGAGTTTTTATGTTTTAGTTAGATATAGAAAGCAATAAGCATATTTAAAAGGGTTTCTTTAGGTTGGTGTCATCCTTGGATTAATCAAGGAATGACGAATATTATCTTATAGTTCTGATTAATGACTTTGTGTCCTTATAATATGCAAGTAAGAATGTCATATTTATAGTGTGAAGCACACTTACATCATAGAAATCTAGATTTTGCCATTTATTCGTGGTATTTAGTGAGATAGTTAATACATTCCCCTTCTTAAAATAATTTAGATTATTGAAATCAATATTCTTGAAGATACTTTGGATGGTTACTTATCATAACAGTTGCACTACCACCTAAAACTAAACACAATTAGGTTTTTGTTATTTCTTCATTAGCAAATATATTCAAGCGTATATAAATAGTGCATTAAGCTGTAGCCATTGATTAATTTTTAAACACCACTATTCTCATCATCATCAGTGAATGCTACTAGTCCAACTCCTCTTAATTCCATTTCAATATATATATTACAGTAATTTAGAAATTAAATTGAAAAAAAAAAGGCATATGTAAGTATAATAAAAAATAATAATTGATTTTATGTAAACAGTATGTGATTTGTTAATTTAATATGCAACAGTTAAGAAGAAGCAGTTAACTTGCATGTGATGGACAATGTGTTTAGAGTTTTTGAAGACAGTGCATCTTGTAAAAAGTACTAGTGTAGCAAGTTTTTACCTAATAGTATTATGTACTTTTATTTAAAGATCAAATAAATTAAAACATCAAATTGTGAAATAACATTAAGTTATAAAAAATGTGGTTAAACAAAATTTACAGCTTGAAAAATATATGAACAACTAAGAACTAAGAGATGTAAATAATTTACAAATCAAATTACCCTATTAAATATTATTGCTTTTAATGAACATAAAAAAAAAGTTAATACAGATTGTATTAACTTGTCATTATTACTATGGTTACATTATTCTATTTTGAAATATTTTAAAATTGTATATTCTGTAATCTGAAATAATTTATGGGGAATATCTCATATATTTGTAGTTGAATAGTTTTTATAAAAATTTAAAGTGATGTATAAAAATTTATTAAACATTTGAATAACCTCACATGATCACCATTTCATATGCCTACACATTCTATTAATAAGAGTACTACTGGAAAGTTGCATTAGATTTTAAGATCTAGGTGCAGTGCTCTCAAATCCAAGGTTCCTCACTGATGAAATCCCAAGCTAGAGATTAGTCTGGTGATGTTAGATGAGTAGGCATTAGATAGGGATTTTATGCACAAACCTTCCTGCATCCATTGGTTATGAAGGCTTGCACTTGGTGGCACTACTATATGGAGAATTTGTTACTCTTATTATTTGAATAACATCTTATGTAAGAATAAATTTAAATATTGTAATATATTTTTATTACTTAATTTTTAAAATACATATTATTAATTATTTTTGACAGACATGAAAAGACAATTGAATTTGTTGTCATTTTTTGAAAAAGATAAAAAAAACAGCCAAAATTGACTCTGATACAAACATTTCCATAAAAGAAGATATCATTGAAAGTACCAATGATGTATCTGAATTATTACAATCCCATGATACTGATATTCATATTTTACAAGAATTGCAAGATGAAAATGAAGAAGAAATTATATTGTCTGATTTCTGGAACAGCAACAAGCAAATTATTTCAAAATTCAGTATTCTTGGCTAGAAATTAAAAATGGTAAATTAGGATATTTTACCCGTTTGAAATATAAAAATTTGGGAGTCGAAGGAGACATACATTGCTATTTATCAAATGAATGGTTAGAAATGAAAGCAGAACCAAATGGAGCCTTGAAAAATACAAGATCTGCAGCTTTACATAAAAAATTACATATTCATAATGAATCAATTTCGTATAATAAAAACCATAAAACATGATAAAATCAATTAACAAATCAATATTATCAAAAATTATTGATAAATTAAATGAAAAAATTGTTCTAATAACATAAAATTATCCAATGTCTGATTTACTCGATTTAATAGAATTGCAAATTAAAAATGGTCTTGATGTAGGAATATCATTACATTCAAGATTTACAGCAATAACAATAGTGAAACATATTTCCAAAGAATTAAAATTAGAAATATTCTCTAAAATAATCGAAAACAAATACAAAATATGAGTTATAGTAGATGAATCAATAATTCTGTTTAAACAAAGCATTTTGGTAATTTACTTAAAAATTTTATTTATCGAACCACATTTGATTTTTGTAGATCTTGTAGAGTTAGAAAGTATTACAGTCAAATATATAGATATACATTAATTACTATTTTGCATACATATGGATTTTCAGATAATTGTTTGAAAGGTTATCTTATTGCATTTTGTTCCTATATCTCTAGTGTAGTGCTGGGAAATAGTGTACAGTTAGCACTAGATGATGCAACATAGTAAATTAAAGAAGTAAATCACTTCAAAATATTCACAGATAAAATATATGATTTTATCATCAATCTTCAAAAAACAATGAGAGTTAAATACAATTGCAGATGAGATAACTATAGAAATTTTAAAAATTGGTGATGACCAGCATACAATTTAAAAGAATGGCTCTTGCAGTGTGGAGAAATTATCCAGCATTATGCAGACATTTTTGCATTCAGAAGTAAATATTTAGGTTTATTAATGCAACTATTAAATTTAGAATTTTTAAAGGATTTAGCATTAATGATTGACATTCTTCAAGAATTCTCATATCTTTCTGAAACTCACCAAAATAGAAATATAAGTATTGTAAAAACAAACTCTTTAATTATCAGAACAAAAAATGTTATAATAATTTGAAATTTTTGAAAGGTTCACATGAAAATAAAGTTGAATCAGTCTTACTGTGTGCACAATTTGAAAGAATTGCACTTGCAAGCAATATGAAATTTAAGAAATTACCACAAGAATTTTTAGATTGTATTATTGCTGTCCTTAAATGATAGATTATTGGTGCAAAATAATTTTAATATAAAAATGAAAATGATTTAACATTAACAGATGAAGAACTGAAGAGTTTTTTAATATTTCATATCCTGAAACATGGGATATGGAAATAGTTATTTCTCCATGGCTAGAAGGGGAGGAAAAAATAACTCAATTTTATTTTAAAATATGAAATTAATAAAAATGAATTTAAAGATTTAATGGAGATGGTTTTAGAAGAGAAAATTACATGTTGAATTTCCTAATATAATTGAAAAATCTAGGACTTTTATAGAAGCAACGACAATAGGCAATATTGAAGCTGAACAGGCATTTAGTGCAATGAACAGTATTGCCACTATAAAACAGGGAAATCTGACTGTGAAACATATTTAAGATTGAATGACAATTTTATTAAATGGGAAGCCTTTAAATCACTTTAATGCAATTATATATGTAAAATCTTTTTTAAAAAAACATATCGCCCAGTTTTGAAACCATAACAAGATAAAAAAAAATTGAAGAAAATAATGCTGTATGTCATTTGCCATTGTAATTTTGTTTTATTATGTAGTATATTAAATATATATAATTTATATTTTCATGTTTCTATTTTTTGCAAAAATATTTTATATATAACAATGTTATTAATTATTATATATTTTTCATGATTAAATTTTTTTTAATTTTTTCAAGATTATAATAAATGTTGTAGCGTTACAACATTTAAATAAAAATATATAATGTAGTATTGTTTTTTAAAATACAATACCTTTTTTCTTTTTTGAAAAAAAAAAGCTAGCCCATTGATAAAATTTTCCTAATTCACCAGAATGTAATAATTTTTCTGGATTAATCTCTTACTAAATCAATCTTTAACTGCTTGATATGACTTTGAATAAATAATCAGAAACAAATGCATTAACTTTGAAAAACTTAAAAAAGGATGTTAACAAATGTTGTCTGCTTGTTTGATATTTAACTTCTGAAATCAAGTAATCTTTTATTTGAATAATTTTATGCACAGTACTAAAATTGAGTGACCATATTGGTTTTATAGTACTGTATCTTAGACTGATAAGAAAAAGAATTATAAAGTGAATTTATTATTTTTATACGATTGAAGTTATTTCTTAATGTAAAGATTTTATCACAGAGCTAACCTACAACTACTCCAGATAGTCATCCATTATTGATCAGTAAATGGATATCAAATTATTGTTAACTGAGTATAAAGATAATTTGCTTTGGTGAGATGAATTGATCATTAAAACAAACTAAAACAAATCATTGGTGTAGGAAATGTCATGCATCTGTGAGCATTGAGCATATGTAGGTTCATTGTTATCTTTAAAATATATATTCAATTCTTTTATGGATTGATCAAGAAAAGAGAGGCAATATTATATATATAATATTTGCTTATCTTTCATTTAATTAAATATTTTTTATATCTTACTATTTCTAAATATTTTTTTAATTAATGACATAAAAATAAAATGTAAGAGCTGATAAAAATCCCTAAGGGAACTGCATCTCAATTCCATAGACAACATGTCAGAATCGCTGAAGCTTATCCATTCTGCAGGCAAGAGGGAAAAGTTCTAAATAAATAAAGATTTGAAAGAAAATGAAGAATATGTGTGTATTAAGCGATAAATAATTTCATCCATATATTTGGTATTAATCAGAAAAAAATATTTTTAAATATATTTTTTCAGTTTTTAATTAAATGTACAATATATTATTCTCTAGTTTATTACAAAAATAACATTTTTGATAATTTTATTAAGTAAGCCTTGCATGCAAATTACAATTCACGCTATTTACACAATTATAATTAATGAAATGTATAAGTAAATTGAATATTAAAATGTATTTCCTTTTTTTAAAATATTTTTTATTGTGTTGTGGAAATAATTTTTATATTGAGTTACTTTGTTATATATTGGCATATTACTATCCGTGTTCCTTGAATTTTCTTAATTAGCGATTTTGCTGCAAGAAGAATAATTCACTACACTCCCTCCCCTCTCATTATAACTTTTCTTGTTTTTAAAACTTCTGTATGTTGCTGGAAACCTAAATATAATTAATTACAATTAAATTTAGTATAAACATATATTGAATATGAATATTGAAGATTTGATGGATTAAATACTATATATATATATAAGACTGATTACAAAAACATTAATGTTTAAAAAATCGAATTTGAATGTATAATCAAGATATATACATAGAATTCTGATTATCGTTCCTGTATCATTATTCAAGTCTAATTCATTTGACTATTGAGGATTGATCATGAAATATATATATATGCAAGAGAGATTGATCTAGAGGATTTTACATTGAACAAGTTTAAAATTTATTATATGTTAAGATGAGTGTCTTTCAAATCTGAAAGATTTAGTTACAAATATTTATTAAGCACGTTTGTCTATTCATTTTATTTCCACTTTGTTTATTTAATTTAATATAATAAAAAATACAAATCTGTTTCATATGGATTATTTTTTTATTACTTTTATTTAACATATTTATTATTACCAATTAATTTGTTATGGATTTCTTTTTTGTAAATGCATGTATTTATTAAATTTACTAAGCACTTTATCTGTCATTTAAATTGATATGAATTACTTTTTTTTATTATTATTAATTTGCAATTTTTTTTATTGTTTTAAAATTCATTTTTTTTTGGAAAATTAAGTATTTTACTATGTATTTAATTTTTTATGGATTAATTTCTTCTTTGCCTTTCTCCAAAGTATTATTTGGTGGGTAGATCATGAAATTTAAGGAAGAATTAAAAAAACAACACCCTCCAAAATTATTAAAATAGGGGATTGTCTCTATGAATTCAAATGGTCTGCCTTTGAATTTATGAACAATACTTGGCTTGACTATAACCAATAACATGGTTGGATTGGAAAATCACCATTAAAAAATTTAATTGATATCTAACAAATTATTTTAAAAGTAAGTTTATTTTCATATAAACTTTATAAGTTATATAATGTTTAATAATTATATGTAAAAGCAATAGATTGATATAACCATAGAAATATGTATGGAATAATAATAAGTCAATAACAAATACATAATATGAAAATGTCTTGGTATTATTAAAGAAATGTTGCATATGATAGATTCATATATTCTTAAGAATTGATTTATCAGTTAACAATAAAGACACAAAAAATTACTCGTTACAAAAAACTACTCGTTATGATTAGGAGAGGAAATTCAGAAGTTACATGCTACAATAAGGATTTTATCATGTAAGCATAAAGTAGACACTCTAAATATAGTTCAAGGGATTTATAGAATTATAATAACTAATGGTGAGCCATCAATTCAATATTGAACTTTCATTGTAGCTATATGTAGAGACTCAGATGCCTCATAGAAAATAGTCATAGTTTATCTTTTTATTATATAATAAATGCATTCCTTCAACTAGAAAATTACTTTTGCTAATAGAATATTAATAAGATCTTCAAATAAAAAGTCTAAAATCAGTCATGTAAATTCATAGAACATATTTTATAATAATATTTCTGGTACTTGTGCATTTTTCTATCTACCAATCTCAGCAGCTACTATTTTTGATAAATATATAGTTTCGGGGCATTCATTAAATCTCTACATAAAAAAATGACTGATAGGAAACATTGTATTTAATATTGAAGCTGGAAATATAATACATATTTCTGTTTCACCTAGTGCTAATGTCATCAGCACTAGTATGGGTTTGAATCCAACTTGTATATTAACTGACATCCATCTCATAATAAGTGGTAGTATATTTATAATCAATATTATAATCTTTTATCTAATTAATTTGTATTTTAATGATTAAAACTAACCTTTTTATAATAGTTTATTTATTTTATATTTGTAGAAATGTAATATTGTAAGGAATAATTTGTAAATTTGTATTTACGTTTTATAGAAATATCAGATTGAAAGTCATCGTATTATTTATAGAATGTACCAAATACCTAAAATTTTTGTGAATAAAATTTACATTTTTGTTAATCTAAATCTTAATTAAATAGGCTTTGTTAATACAATGACTGATAAACTTAATATGCTTGTTGCTGTTTTCTGTTAATTAGCAAATGAACCCTTGGAGCATGTTTAATGCAGGGTTATAGATTTCCCTCCCAAGCAGACACTAACCTCAGAGAACCGCTTAGAGCAATTGCAATTGGTAGTTGTCAGTGTAGATTGAATCCTATAGATAAGGCCAGATCAAATAAATAGTAAAAATTTTGAAAAATAGATTATTGAAGAACAGTTCACTGAAGAGAGTATTTTAGATTTATAGTACATCATGCCTAAAGAAATGATGGGGTGAAAAGATCGGCTGTTTGCTTTTCAGAGCTTTATTCCACCAGCTCATCACCATGCCATTCCAATGCTCTCAACACCTAACCTGAGACTGTACTGTGTCAAGTAAGCCTGCTAAATGATCTGACTTTATAACTGCCTGTTTCAAGCCATGGAACATCTACCAATCGGTTGAGGTAATCTCCAATTTGCCACAAGCCACTGATTCTATTTTACTTGTTTTCTAAATCAATATTAATTTATATTATATATATATGTAATGTTTATAAAACTTAATTTTAAAATGTGTCTTTAAAATTTTTCTTTTAAATTTAAAATTATCAATTCTTATAAAAATCTCACATTATTTTGATGCAGCAAATTTATCTTATTTTTTGCTGGTTTATTTATAATATTGACTTACTGAAACTGCCAAGTATAAAATTCAATGAGCAACTAACTTTAAACCCTCCCTCTTAGTTTCTCCATTTAAAAATCATTACAGGAGACTTATTTCCCTTAAATTAATTAATAAAGCTCATTTAGTTTTATACCTTTTATATTATAAATTTATTTTAAATGATTGAAATTATTTTAAAAGTTAGATATCTTATTATTACCTCCAATTTAAAATTGCCCTCATAATTATATCGGATAGAATAATGTATTTTATTAAATCAGTTAAGTAAAACCTATTACAATTTCTGTAAAACATATGTCTTAAAAGAAAATCACTTAAAGCACAGCTATTATAGCGTTTTCATATCAACTACTAACAATATATATTTCGTACAATATATTTTTGTTTGTGTCAATAAAATATTAAAATTGTGGTGTAAAATTTATTATGCTGTATATTGTCAGACTTCACCAGTAGTGAGTTTGATATTCAATGCCCCATCTATGGTAATTAAAAGACAGTCTTATTTTGTAATTATCAATGATGAACTATTTAATAACTTACTAATACATGAAATATTTGGAAAGTGTGGAAAACAATTTATATTTTAATTCTTGCCTTCCCTTTTTATATTATATTTTATGATTCATTCATTAATGGCCTAAGGTTTCTGGGAACTTTCTATTATGTCAGGGAGCCGATTATTTTAATCAGGATTTAAGTTATTATTTTTGTTAGTGATACACTATCCACCTATATATGTCTAAGGCATTATGTATTTATAGTTATAACAATTTCTTTATTATTGTTATTCTTGCTTTGCTACATACCTCTCAGGACCTTCAGAAGTTTAAATATGACCAGTCCAATCCTTGACTCTCCCTTAATAGTAGACGTATTTTCCTACTAGGGATTCTTTTCCAGGCATTGCCATTAAGATGTGTATGGGAAGTCCAGCATATCAAATCTATTATTATTATTCAGAGACATGTTTTGGCTGGAGGGCCAGCAATTCTCATCATCTAGCTGTATTTACTAGGAATTTCCTTTAGCAAAGCCATCTAGAGGTTCGTAACAGACCTCATTCATTCGTTCTTTTGTTGTAATCTATAACATTTTTTTTATATCGTTATTTACAAACCTGAAATGGTCTCTGCCATGATGGCACATCCTTAACCAACCAATCCCAATTAATTAAATCTGACTATAATTGTCAGTTATTTATTTAAGAACTATTTTGCTTTCCACACTCATTATAGACAAGTGATTTAAATGTAATAGTGTTTTAAATACACTCGCTCATGTCTTGTTATTTATATATAGAATAGACTTATTTATAATCTCTTAAAGAGGGCTAATGATATTTTATTGCTGATTGGTTCTTGGCAGACCAATTAACAAATTTTTACATTGTTATCAAAGCCGCATCAAAACGAATTCAAGCAGTATAATAACCTAGTTGTATAAACAAAACTCAAACTTATTTTGTATAACAATAACTCAATTTCTTAATAAATTTCTATAATATTATTATTTTAAATTTGCTTAGTTTGTCATCATTCCGAATCTCTAATATTAATTATCCTAGTTATTTATAATATTTCTTTGATTTAAATTCACTTCTTTGTAATGTTGCCAGAAAGAATTACAATTATTACAGTTCAAACCATTAGTAATCTATATCAAATCACATCTGTACAGTTCTGCAATCGTCAGAATTCACTAAATCATTAATTTTTTATATGAACCCCTTATTATTTCGAGTCTCTTTGTGAACCGTGACTTCCAGCTGGGACGGAATAAAACTAAGGACTGCTAGTATTGTCACAAACGTTATCCATTAGTCAGAGAGGCAATAGTTCAGGCAAATAGGTTAGGATTCACCCTTGCCCTGACATCTGTATCTTGTACATGGTTGGATTCAAGGTACTTTTGCTTGGATTGTTGGTCATGTTGAATGAATACACGATTTTGACCAGCACAATATTTACATTTTTTTTCATTAGTGTTATTTTAAAAAATAAAAAATTCTGTAAAAATTAATTTGAATATTTACACTTTATTTATTATTGTTTTGATTTTGACAATGGCCCTCCAATTTTTCACAATGCTTGAGATAAAAAGCTAGATGTGCAGACAAATTTAATTGTTTTTTCCCCAATTCAGTTGAAGTTAAATCTTTTCACTAGCTGTAAATAAACCTGAGTGCAGTCAGAAACAGACTTTTGGAGCCCTCGAACCATGTTTCCATACAATGAATATCCTGTTGATCATTAACACACACTTTTTGCGAGGGCAGGATCTTATACCTTTGGAAATACTAGTGTCTAATGTTCTGTAAAGGAACGTCCCAAATTTTGCAAAATTGCTACTGACAAAAAGAAACACATTGAATTAAAACAAATTATGACAATGTTCAGAGTATCTAATTGCTTCCACATTATAATAAAACAACAACAAAAAAAAAAAACATTGAAATAAAGCCTCTGAATGGAATTTATAATCGATTTGTTAAATTTTTTAAATTTAACAACTAAAATATATTGGGAATAGAAAGTTACACACACAAAAAAAGAAATTGTATGCTCCTGAAACTATATTTATATAAAAAAAAAGGCTGCTGCGATTGGTAGACCCCCCCCCTTCAAATTGCAAATGTGTCTTATTTATTCCAAAAAATAAAAAGAAATAAAATTAAAAATATTTTAAAATAGACAGTACAAATAAGAATTAATCAATCTTTATTCACAAAATAAATTAGGCCTAAAATGATTTATTTATACAAACTACACTGATATTGTTTGAAAGTTTAAAAATTTTCTTTGTAAAAAAATTGATATTTTCACAATGATTCTATATTTTAAAAACAGAAAAAAATGAGGTCATTTTGTAAATAAGCCATATTTATTTATTCAAAAAATAATTAAATTCAAATTGCAAGTGGATTAGATTTATTTATTTATTTAAAGAAAATAATAAAATGATAAATAAAAAATTTCAAGTTCAAAGTCAAGAATTGTTGATCTTTATTTTTATATAAAAATTGTATCTAATAAGATCCATTGGTACTTGAGTATTAGTCCTGCAACACAGCAGGTATTAGACCTGCTGCACCACTTCATATTCATATCAATCCATTGATAACTTTGTTATCTGACCAAAATAACATGTACATGGATCTTGTACATGATATTTTTGCAAGATTTGCAAAACGTAACATGTACACAGATCTTGTACATGATATTTTTGCAAGATTTACAAAGTTATCAGCAGGTTGAATATGTATGTGAAAAGGCATAGCATGTCTAATATGTGTTCTGTGTTGCAGAATTAAAAATACCACTTTCAAACAACTTAAAGTATAAAATATGGAGCGGAATTATATACAACTTTCACATGAAAAAGTATAAAATTTATAACAATATAACAATAGTAAATGGAGTGGAATTTAAATTTATAACAATAATAAAGATATTATTCAAACGGAAATCAATCTCCGATAATGGGCTATTTCTTAAATATTATAAATTTCCACGCATTCATCCATTGGTAAGAGTTTAAAAAACTTAAGTAAATCATTTAAGTTTAGAGCATACATTCTATATACACCAACTCTTACAGACCAAATATTCAATTGTACAAATCTATTTAACCCATCACAGGAGAAAGCATCTCATTTTAACTACCTGTGGTTGCACACACATGACTTATAAATGTAAATCTATTATTATAAAGTGCTGAAAACTGAAATTATTCAAATGGAAGTCAATCTCTGATAATGCAGTATTTCTTAAATATTATAAATTTCCAAGCACTCGCCCACCGGTAAGAGTTTAAAAAACTTAAGTGAATCACTTAAGTTTAGAACTTACATTCTATACACACCAACTCTTATTGAAGAAAAGTTTTATTAGACAACAAATTCTAATATTATCCAAATAGAAGAGTAAATAAATTACTCTATTAATATTATTAATATTTTCAAGATGAAATTATATATATTTTTTATTAATTAAAAAGCTTATAAAATTGTTCTAAATTGGAATTCTGAAACTGATAAACTTTTTCAGAAAACATTTATATATTCAAACCAATATTAATTTAAGAAGATTATATCTATAAAACAATGCCTTGTGAGTACACTTATCATAGGATACATAATGGTATAGTTTTAACCGGAGATAAATGTAATTGCTTATTCCTATTGAAATACCTACAAGTTATAAGAATTTCATCTTTCTAATCTAAATGAAACTCCAATTGGTAATGGAAATCATTTGTGGAAGATGTCAACACCATGCAATAAGAATGTTTAGGAACAATCGAATACCTGAATATCTTTCCAATGATTGACTTCCAAGGAATAAAGAACTTTATTCTTAACAAACATTATTTCTCAAACATGGAAATGAATAGGATAGTAATATTTCATTATATCACATCGTCTTCCTGAAGCATCAGTTAAAAACATTTAATTTTATTTCCTTTGTTATTAAAATTCTTTACCTTTGGAATAATTCATTTATGAAAGACTAAATAAAGATAAACAGAAGATCATGAAGTTAAATATTTTCTTTTTATATTTAGTAAAATCTAGATCTTTTATGAAAGCGACTTGTCAGGGGTTTAAACTAAGGTACAAAAGTAAACTTAATATGAAGGTAAGAGTTTATCATTCTTCATATTGGATTTATTTATGACATTGACAGAATATTGTTTTTAATTTAAGTAACATGATAAAGTTTATTTATTAATAGTTGTGTAAATGACTAATATTCTGTATGAAAGATTTTATATTTCTTAATGATAACTAGGAATGGTCTCATGAATTTGGAATTCTCTCATATAGATATTGATATTAGCTAGTTTAGCATTTTTATAATTTCTTTTTCGTAAATTATAAAAATTCATTTATTATAAGTTATTAAAATCTGTTCATGTTATAATATGATATCTACTATGGAAATATAGAAAGACATTAACTATTTAAACTTATAAAAATAATAGAAATGTGAAACAAACCTTTATAATCATTTTTGTTGTATTAAATAAATTTGAAATGTTATTTATTAATACTGTTAATGTTTATCTTAAATTTAAAGAAGTTTCTAATTTATTTATTTATTTTATGAAATTAAAATAAAGTCAAACACATATACCCACACACATATATTATATTCATTTAATACCCTAATAACTGAATTGAAATAAAATTTAAAAATATATTGAGATTGTATTGAGTATGGTTATTGCTGTAAAACTGATGGAAACCCCTGAAGAGAGTTAACTCCAACTTCTGAGTTTAAATTCTGAGCATAACAGAACAGTTAAAGGTTGAATGATTTATTCTATATTGGATCTGTATTAGATATTTATTATTAAATTATTACTATTGAAGTAACTTCAATTTTGGATTAAATTTAGATCATTTTATTCACATCATTCTATTTGAAGACCCAAAATCTGATCATACTGAGATGTGACCACCTTGACATTTTCTTAGAGAATTTCCCATACAAATATATTCAAGATTGTTCATGCTAAGATATAAAATGTGGCAGTTGATAAAGATTAAAGGTTCTTTATAATTTTGTCGTGTTAGTGGAAAGTTTTTAAATTATAAAATTTTTGACTTCATGATTTTTTTGTTTGAAGTAGTATTGGAAGCATCAAACATATGGTATTTAAGAAAAAAATCTATGTAGGAATTCATAATTATGTAGTTAAATAAATAATTAAAAATTTTAGCAACAAATTTTCTCAATTGAATAAAGCTATTGTGTTCAGCATATCACTTTACCATTTGAATATCATTTGATCATTTATTTTGTCTATGCTTCTTATTTTAATTCGCAAAATACTTCTTATCAAACTGCATTAATTTTTTTTTAGAAAGATGTCATATTCTGCCTTACACTTTTTCCAATATTAATGGCACACATAGTCATTGCTATTGTATTTTGAAAATATTTTTCAAAATTTGGCTAAAACATTTATCACTATTATTAATGATTACTTTATTTTTTAATTAAAAATGAGTTTATTTGCTTAATTGTGGTTATTCTTTTTTTTAATCTGTCTACTTTGAAATTACTTAAGTTTACATATAATTCTAAGAATATTATTACACATTTTTTTTTACATAAAATAAATAATCGAATGGTTATAAATCATGTGACATAAAACACCAAAGGATAACAGATGAAGCTTTGAGTTTGTCATGCTATTACTGCACTAAAATATGTTTAATTAATATAAGTTTCCAAACCAAAATCATCTGTTAAACTGCAAAATAATACTTTGTCTCCCAGTTTTTTTTTTCACCTTAGAAAAAAACTTATTTCAAAAGTTTATTACGATTTGAATGGTGAATTATTTATTTTGAGTGAAAATAAATTGTAATAAAGATGCCCATCTAATGAATTTTAACTTTTATGTTTCATTTTTGATTTATTTTAAGGTGATTGATTTTGATAACAAATTGTAATCCTGTCAAGATTTAAATGAAAGCTTTAGAATTTTAACTTTCATGTTTAGTTAAAAGGCAATTGAACTGACAGTCTTTTGTATTATTTAATACAATATAAGAGTTGTTTTGAAACATTATGAAAACTATTTAAGCTATCATTAATGACAATAGCAATAATAATTTATTTATTTTTTTAAAAAGGATTTGTGAAAACTTTGTTTATCATTAAAAAAAAAAGCATTTTAAAAATAAGTATACTGTTTTAAATTTTTAGTTCTGTGTACCAATTCCTTATTGGAGAATTAAATTATTAAAGCAGAAACTATTCTATAATAAATAAAAATATTTGAAACAAGTTGAAAGCGCTTGATATTAGTGTTTATATTTTAATGTTTTTGTGTTTCATACAATAGTATTGTTAGATTGTGATTGATTACAATTGTGAAAAGAAATATTTTGTTATTGCTTTTTAATCTTCAATTCCATAGCATATAGAAGTCGGACATTATAAGAAAAACTACTGCAATATATTTATTAACGTAAATGTAATTCTATTATTTGTTTAAAAAAATAAGTGTATAATATTAGAACATTGTTTAGAGGTTATTAAGTCATTATCTGGAGAAAAGTCTCTAGAATGGAAAAATTCTGAAAGGCATGGAATCATTATAGATATTTTAAAAGAAATAGGTAACAATTTTAAACAAAAGGATTATTGGCTATTTAAATGATAAGGATATATCAGGAGATGGAAGGATTTCACAAGTAATATTGGAAAAAGAAATTATTAGAAATTTGGGCGTATAGTTTTCTATCAGTTCTTTATTAGTAATATATATTATTAATAATTCTATAAATCATTGATAGAACTTTGAATTTGAGCCAATTAAAAGAACATGCTGGATTTAAAATGATAGCACATTGACCCATAAATATAAATTGTCTTTTTATTTTTGGGTTTATAAATGAAATATTCGATTATATAAATATTTGATTATAATTAAAGCTTTGGAATATAAACTCAGATACTGTCAAAATGTGGAGAAAATCAGAAAGCAACATTAGTTGTAAAACTATATAATGTCTTTAACAACCATTGGCGACAGGGTTTTATGGAATAACTCCATCTTTCTAAAATCTTTTTATAGTAAGTTTATGAGTAGTATTTTACAGGTTAAATGGAGGAAAATGGAGTCAAAAGTAAATGAGATTATTTAAATTATTTTGATTTTACAATTGATATTATTTTTACATATATTTCATAGATGCAATAAATATATCAAAAACTATTAGATGAAAGCAAGAAATAGTTAAAGATAAGGAAAAAAATAAAGATTAATAGTAATGAATTAGAAGTTAACAACTATAAATACCATAATAATAATAATGGTACTTGAGTACTAACTAAGCTATGACGTACTACACAGGCCGCCGGTAGATAAGATCAACGATCAACCAAAAAACAATGTCATGGCAACTGAAACATTGGCATGCCTAATCGATAGAAGTGATCAAGGTTTTTTCGTGGTCACCAACGAGATTATGTAATATTGCGGTGAATTGTGGTAAATACCTGTCTTTTACCTGCTGTCGTATTGCAAGCAAGACGTGTTTTTTCTATTGTCTGTTATACGCCATTTTGTGAGATTTTCATTTTACATTTTGCTAATTGAGAAATTATTGCTTATTTTACATTTTCATTGCTGAGATTTGGATTACTAATTTCTGTGATTGTTAATTATTGCTATTTATTATTTTTATTACTAATTTCAATTTTTATTTTTATTACTAATTTACATTTTGATTGCCGTGTTATTTTTATTACTAATTTATTACTAATCAACAACTTACAAGAAAATGTCGGATATAAAATTGTGGGACTTACCATCTTCTGAAGATGAAGCGGTCGAATTTTTGCAAACATATGGGATTATTCCGAGTGGGAAATTTTGTGTGAATGGCCATCCTATGAGTATATATATTAAGAACTATGAAAAGCAATGGCGCTGCAATGTTAAAGACTGTTATAAAAGGATCGCTATCAGAAAAGGGACTTGGTTTGAAGGATCCAGAATTAGTTTGGTCACTGTGATCAGATTTATATATAGTTGGTGTCAAGAATTGACATCGGTACGATTTTGTGAGGAGCAGTTGGAAATCGCCAGTAAAACAGCAATCGACTGGAACAATTATCTCCGTGAAGTCTGCACATGGAGACTATTGCATAAAGAAAAAGTGAAAATTGGAGGCCCTAACAGGGTTATTGAAATTGACGAAAGTCTTTTTTCAAGACGGAAAAATAATGCCGGCAGAGTACTCCCCCAGCAGTGGATATTCGGTGGTGTTTGCAGGGAGACAGATGAATGTTTTGTGGTAGCCATTCAAGACAGATCCGCGTCCACTCTCATGCAAGCCATCAGAGACAATGTGCAGGAGGATCTACGATTTACAGCGACTGCTGGAAAGGTTACAAAACCGAGGAATTAAAGGAGGCCGGATATGATCATCTTCAGGTCAATCACACCTATAATTTTGTGGACCCATCAATTGGAGTCCACACTCAAAATATAGAAAGGTTGTGGGGGCTACTAAAATGGCGGAACAAGAAGCACAGAGGTACAGCTAGACAACACTTGGATTCATATTTAACGGAATTCATGTGGAGGCGATGCTTCAAAAATGACACTTTCACTGCTATTTTGGAACATATACGTGAATTCAGTCCACCACAGTGACTTATTTGTAAGTACAATTTATTTAATATACCTTTTTAGTTTTGTAATTTTGTTTCATAAACGGTATATTATTTTTACATATATTTCATAGATGCAATAAATATATCAAAAACTATTAGATGAAAGCAAGAAATAGTTAAAGATAAGGAAAAAAATAAAGATTAATAGTAATGAATTAGAAGTTAACAACTATAAATACCATAATTAAATTATTAATACTGTGACAGTATAATAAATAATTTTAGAAGGAAACTTTAAGTGCTTTTCATAAAATTAAAAAATAGTCATCATCCTAAAATATTATTGATCCACTATAGGATGAAGATTTCTCCAAATTAAATTCATTTTCTATGTTCTCTAACCTCTATCTCTTCTTCACCTCAGCACAGTTGTGGTCTCTTTCTTGGTCTTTTTTTTTTACAATCTCTTGGAATCCATTTTTTAAGGTTTCAACTGTCCATCTATTATCATCTCTTCTAGCAATATGTCCAGCCCAACTCCACTTCAGTCTCTTCATTCTTTCAATGTCAGCAACATCTGGTTTGCTCTCTGACCCATGTATTTCATTTTCAATCTTTTCTCATTACTTCTAACACACATCTCCATACTTTGTTGAATGGTCTAAAATCTCTGTATTGCTCTTCTGTTAAGTGTCCAAGTTTCAGATTCATAAGTAAGAATTAGTAAAACACATTTATTAAAAATCTTTTCTAACATAGAGACATATTTCCTTTTAATATTAAGTTATTTCTACCAAATGCACTTCAACCAAGTTTAATTCTATGGTTAATTTCATCCATTGTGTTTCTATCTGTAATAATATTCTGACCAAGTACTTCTATCTCGTCATTATCAATATTTTTATTTTTAAAACCATTGAACGTTATTTTAGTCTTTTTAATATTTAATATTCTTATAATTTCTTCTTTACTTTTTTTGCATTCCTTCATATATATATTACTTATAATCAATCTCCACATATACATTTTAATGCAATTTTTTAAATATAATTCTTTTAATTTCCTAACAGTTTCGACTGTCCTGCAGTCTTCATCAGAGCTATAACATCTAAATATATAATCATATAACCATTAATATACATATAAAAATACATATTTTATATTATTATTCATAATCATATTGCAAGTGGTGAGTAAAATGAATAAATAAATTATAAAAGGGAATAAAGATAAGAATAGGAATAGGAATAAAGTTTATTAATAAAAGAATAAGTATAGATAAATATTAGAAAGAAAGGAAAGGAATTAGATTTATAGATGTTAAAAGTAAAATAAAAAGATGATAAATATATTAGAGAGTAATATTTATATAAGGCTATTAACCTTAGTACCTGGGCCTTGTGTGCTTACTTTTTTATTACAAGAGTGACCTCTACAAATCTTAATGCAAGATTCGACTTTATGAAAATAAGAGTGGTCACTCTTATCTTCAACCTATTTTTCTAATTATATACACAAATCTAAAGCATTTTGATTTGGGAGCATGAAGCTAATAAATTCTTCACTGATTAAGTCCACTATTTCTGTTACACATTAACATTCGTGAAATCTTTCGATTTACAATGAGTCAATATTCAGATCTTAAATTTAGAAATATTTTGAATCAATTTAAAGTTGTAAATAGTAATACTTGTTAAACACAATGTCAGCATGTAATATTTATATAAGGCTATAACCTTAGTACATGTGCCTTATGTGCTTAATTTTTTATTACAAGAGAGGTTATAGTCGTATATAAGTCTTATGTGCTGACATTGCACTTAACAAGTATTAATATTTACAACTTTAAATTGATTCAAAATATTTCTAAATTTAAGATCTGAATATTGACTCCTTGTAAATTGAAAAATTCCATGAATGTTAATGTGTAACAGAAATAGTGGACTTAATCAGTGAAGAATTTATTAGCTTCGCGCTCCCAAATCAAAATGCTTTAGATTTGCCTATATAATTAGAAAAATAGGTTGAAGATAAGAGTGGCCGCTCTTATCTTTATAAAGTCGAATCTTGCATTAAGATTTGTAGAGGTCTCTCTTGTAATAAAAAATTAAGCACACAAAGTGCATGTACTAAGGTTATAGCCTTATATAAATATTAGAGAGTAATGTAGAATGATAAATAGGAAGAAAAAGTAAAAAATAAAAAGTAAAAAGAAAGTAGAAATAGTAAAGAAATAATGAAAAAATAATTATTAGAAAAGAAGAGGAAGGTAAAGATATAGAGTTAAGAATAAAATATGATTATGAATAATTATGTAAAATATGTATTTTTATATGTATATTAATGCTTATATGATTATATATTTAAATGTTGTAGCTCTGATGAAGATTACAAGATAGTTGAAATTGTTAGGAAATTAAAGGAATTATATAAAAAAATTTGCATTAAAGTGTGTATGAGGAGATTGATTATAAGTAATATTTACCTTTAGTCCTATTTTTTTACTTCATTTGATACTTCTTGCAACATTTCCTGAATGAAGCTCTAAAGCATTATTTGCAAAAACGATTACATCATCTGCAAAATCTAGATGACTTAAATAATCTCCATTTACTTTTTACTTCATTAGTTTCCCATTTTAATCCACAAAATATGTCTTACAAATTTGCTGTAAAAAGTTTTGGAGATATAAAATCAGCTTGTCTTACATCCTTTAATCTTCTTAAAATTATTATGTTGGTTTTGCATTTTTATAAATATTCTTCAGAATATGACAACATATTGGATCTATACCTTGATTATCCAATGCATTAATTACAGAAGAAATGCTTAGAGAATCAAATGCATTTTTCATAATCTACAAATCCAAAGCATAATGGCAACTCATATTCATTGATATTTTCCATAAGTTTTCTCAATACTTGGATATGATCCACTGTACTAAAATCACTTTTAAATGCAGCTTATTCTTTTGGTTGGTTAAAATCGTTAGCTCAATGTAAAGTCAATTGTTTTTATCTTCGTAAAAATTTTGTATAAAACTAATAAAAGACTGATAGGTCTGTAATTTCTAATATTTTTAAATTCTTCCAATCATCTGGTACATTTTTATTATTTAGACATTTAGTATATAACTTTGCCAAAAATCTTTCTATTTCTTCACCTGCTTCTTTTAAATATCGATTATAATTCCATCATTATCTGGAGCTTTTCCCTTCTTCATAAATTTAATTGCATGTCTCACTTATTAATTTAAAATCCTGCATAATTCAAAAGATATAGTAGTTATAGGAGTTACTTTTTCTTATTCTTTATCCTATATAATTCTTGGTAAAATTCTACATATTTCATGTCATCTCTCTTTTTAGAAATCCTATGTTTTACATTCTTGAGATTTATTTTCTTTTATAGTTTTTATTCTAATTCACAATTATATTTTTTTATATCATTATCAACTCTTTTTTAGTACCATTTTACAAAATTCTAGATATTCAGTTATTCTTAATGCATCATTTTTATATACGGGGGGGGGACGACAACAATAATCAAAATCATTCTCTGGTTTGCACGCCAGTTGTAGAATATACTTCTGCTGTTATACACTTCTTGTAGGAACTCTTGTACATCAATCTGCCAAATAACATCACAGGGTTAAATTGTGGTGCCATGGAGCACATTTTGTTTGTAAAGTACATTTCATGTATTTGTAGATTTTTATAATGATTGATTCTGTTTTTCTTTACATAAAATGATAGGGAAAACCATTGTAATGCTTGAAATAGATTACAAGCAAGATAACCTCATAGAAACACATATTTATGAGTGATTTAATTGAAATGTTAAATTCACTAGGTCCTTAAAAAGTGTAGCAACTTCAAAATCAAAACATGCAAACAAAATTTTTTTCTCAGATTTAGTTCATAATATATTGTCAAGCATTTTATCTGCAAGGTATGAAACATTTATGTGATGTGGTAAAATGTAAATGTCCTATTTTGTGTCAAAGAGTGCAAACTTCACCCCAACAAAGTATCATTGCTCAAAGCCTTGATTGTGAAACACTTTTAAATTAAATTCAGCATGATCCAGCTTATCTATCAGCCATATTCGCTCAATCTTGCTTCATGTGATTTTTTTAAAAATCTCTTGAATGAAAAAAATGTCATTTTTTTTTTGTGGTGGGAAAAAAATGCCACCAACATTAAAATATATCACACAAGTGTTTACAGATTAATTTGAAAAATGAAAAATATGTTTAGACCAGTGTATTGCATCAAAGGGATAGTAATTTGAAAGAGATTAAATTTATAACACTTAAAAATAAATAAACAAATTTTTATTATAAAATTCCTGTTACTTTTGGGTACCCCTTGTATTTTCATATTTCTTCTTATATTTTACTGGTCACTTGCTACTTCTTTGTATCTGTTATCTTTGTTGCAGTTTTTAAAAGTGTATCAATTATTTTACTATTGATTTCATTCAAATCTGAATCATGTTCAAAATCTGTTAATATTTGAAAGCGATTTGCAAATTCTAATTTAAATTATTTCTGAAGTTTGGAAATATTAACTGTCACTAATGGTTTTGTTAATAATTTTTGTCTCTCTAATTTTGTATTAACATGTATCTTACATCTCACTAATTGATGATCACTGTGTTAAATTTATTAAGAACTTTACAGTTTTGAAATACTTATTTAGGAAATATTTATGCACTCAAAAAGAGTTTTAATGAGTATGCTTATGTTTTTGAAATTTGGATATTTAATAAAACAGCAATAATGAGACTGCAAATCAATTAATAAAATATGGAGAGATATGTGTTGGCATCATCAAGAGGTATGGAAAGTAAAATACGTAGATGAGAGAACAAACGGGTATTTCTGACATTGAAAAAATTACAAAAGCTAAAATTTATCTGCTCTGGATATATTGGTAGAAGAAGTGACCTTAAACAGACAACTGTATTACCAAAACTGGATTTTTTGAGATTGATAGAGACTTGAGACGGATTGATGAAATAAAAAAGTTTGCTCAATAATATAATGAAGAAATATAGACAGAAAAATTGGATTAAATCCAGCAAGACCATCATGCAATGGAGATAAGGATTGAAAGTGATAGGTTACTTATGTAGGATATTCTGAAGATTTATGATGATGGTATTTACACTTTTCTAAATATTTTTTAGAATATATATATATATATGTAAGATATTTATTTTATATAACGCTATGTTTTATAAACGGTAATATTAATAATTAGCCATTAAGCTAATGCACATGCGCTTTGTGGATTTTAAATCATAAATGAATACTCTCACTTTCCAAACACAAGTTACAGTTTTTGTGAAAAGATAGAATGAATCCATCTATCTTTTCGACCCAAATTTTTATATATGGGAAAATCTTAAGCATTTGAAAATGAGAGCACGAAGATGTTAAGTGATCACTTTAAATTACTTTTACTATGCCTGAAGGAATGACACTTGCAAAATTTTCTAGAATTTATGATACGTCATTCTTATTTGAAATTAAACATATGTAAATAAGATATTTATTTTATATAGCACTATGTTTTATAAACTGTAATATTAATAATTAGCCATTAAGCTAATGCACATGTGCTTTGTGGATTTTAAACTATAAATGAACTCTCACTTTCCAAACATAAGATAAAGTCTTTGTGAAAAGATAGAATGCATGTGCATTAGCTTAATGGCTAATTATTAATATTACAGTTTATAAAACATAGAGGTATATAAAATAAATATCTTATTTACATATGTTTAATTTCAAATAAGAATGACATATAGTAAATTCTAGAAAATTTCACAAGAGTCATTCATTCAGGCATAGTAAAAGTAATTTAAAGCGATCACTTAACATCTTCATGCTCTCATTTCCAAACGCTTAAGATTTGCCCATACATAAATATTTGGGTTGAAAAGATAAATGGATTCATTCTATCTTTTCACAAAAACTTTATCTTGTGTTTGGAAAGTGAGAGTATTCATTTGTAGTTTAAAATCCACAAAGTGCATTAGCTTAATGGCTAATTATTATTATATGTAAATGCATTTGACATTAGCATTTATTTGTTTATTTTTTTCTGTTATAATTTCAAAGAAGAATGAATAAAAATTATTTTTAAAAATAGGCTTACAAAAGCTTTCTATATTAACTTACTTATATTTTAATTGTTATTTATTATTTACAAAATTCAAGTTTAATATAGCAAAAGAAAAATAGTCTTATATAATTTTGAAGAATTTTTAGCCTTTTAATTGAATCAAAAAGTTTTCGGCAAAAAGTTGTACACATAATTTATTCAGTTGTGTATAGAATAATTATTTTAGTACAGAACAAAAATAAAAGCTCTTGTGTTTAATTGATTGGAATTAAGTTATTAAGAATTATCAATATCAATAACAGTATTGGTAAATGAATATATTCATTTTTCCAGAAGAAAAAGAAAGGTGAACTATACATACCAATCTACAATCCATAGATACATTCACATATGTGTTGATTTTTTAATATGTTGCTTGACTTTTTATGATGCTGTCTTTTGATCTCTTCTGCAGAAAGCCTTTCTTTTTAGACTTCTAATATTTTGCCTAATTAGTATTCACTATCTTTGAGACAATCATCTTTATAAAGTAAATGGACCTTCCTCTCTCATTGAAATCCATGCTCAAGTTCATCATGAATTAATTTTTTTAAAAAGTGTTTTTATTCATTTGCTTCATATGCCCAATCCACTAAAGATATATTCTTGCAATATCTTAATACCTAGGAAACTGAAGAACACTGATTAGTCTGTTTATTTTCAGAATCTTATGGATAGGCATCCTTAAATGAAATATATCAATAGAGAGTTTATGTCCATCAAATAAATTTGTTAGGATAATAAGTTGCATGTATATTTGGAATACTTTTTCTTTTAAATTGTTAATGCACCTCATCAACCATGTTTGTCTTTGTACCAAATATTTATTAAGATATTTAAACTGATTCACATTCTCAAGTTGATAACCATCCAAGTTAAAATGTATTGAACTACATACAATCTTTGTAGATTGCATTCAAAATATTAAGATTTTTGGAATTGGAAAAAGTATCACAATCATCAGTATCCTATAAATATGGAAGCCAAAAAGATGAAAATTCCTTTATAATCTCCACTTTTAAATCTACCTCACATTTTGATTCTTAAGCTATTTATAAACTACTTGAAAAGCCACAGTAAAAAATTTAAAAAACAGAATTGGAGCTAGTTCATATCTACAGATCTTTATTAACACTTGTTATTAATATGAATAAATTTCAGTGTGATTCAGATAGTTTCAAACATTGACACAAACATTTGTAATGACCTAAGTCACTTGCTTTGACTAAATCAATAAAAGCAGTATGTAATTTATTTCTTTGCTCACAACACTTTTTCCACATTTTTAAAAATTTAAAGTCTTAGATTTACATCAATTATAACTTAATCAGTAGCTCAATTCTGGATAAGTGATGTGATCAAATGTTTTTTTTTTCAACTCAATTACTGAGGAAAAAAATAGTTATATGTTTTTTTTATTTACTTCAGTGAGGTAACAATGCAGATCTCTATTATGCCTTAATCATAATAATGTGACCAACATAGATTTGTTGAACTTTTAAAACTAATAAAAATAGAAGAATAAATTTACATCAGATATGTTTGTTATTATTATGTGTAAAATTGTTAAATATTTACTTATTTAAATAAATATTTAGTGTTTATATTTGGCATTTTTTCCAATCCATTTTTTTTTTCCAACAGAAAATTAATCAATTGAAAATTTACTGATATCAAACAAGAAACATACACCACTATAAAACAGGAAATATCTTTTTGTCAATAATTTCTTAATTATTATTATTTTTTGTAGCAACAAATAACCCAACTCAATTATTTTATTGTTCTTTTGTAATTATAAGTTGATTTTTGATATTTCAAAAAATGTTTTCTATATTCTAACTCATGCATTAACAAGCTGTAATCTTTTAAATATAAAGATTAGAAGGGTAATTAATATATATTTTTAATAAATAGTTTTTTTTAACCTTAAGGTAATATGAAATCTTTTGTTTTGCATACTTATATCCATTTTTTTTTTCTCTTTTTTATTTGTAATATTGATATTTTATTCTTAAGATTAATTTCAATTTTTTTTTTTGAAATTTACCAAAAAGCATCATAAAATAGAGATTATGTTTTTTTTTTTTTTTAAATTATAAAATACAATTTAAGGAAAAGTATGAAAAATGGAGCAAAAAAGGCCTGTGCATGTGTTCAAAAGGAAGCACTAAAAAGTGGTAAAATAAGAAGTTTATGCTACATTGGGGGGAGGGGGGTATTTCCAAAATAGTTGGTCATAAATATATCACTCATAATTTAATAAATAATTAAACATTAAATTAGGACCACTAATTATACTTTTTACTTTAATTTATTTATGTGCACTCAAAATAATTGGATTTATGGTTTTAGAACAAAATAGTAATATCAATTAATAATATTCAGTCTATGATGAAATGTTCCCATTGCCACTAATTATTTACATTTGAGTAAGGTATACTTGTAGTGATGAATATTTAACAAAAATGGCTTGTAAATATTGCATTTTTAGTAAATGAAAGGAATGTCCAATTTATGCTGAAATAAATGTGAAGGAAATTATTTCTAATTTTGTAAATATGAAATTATGAAAATAAAAATTTTGTAAATTAATTTGTCCTGAATAATTATTTATACATGTTAATATTTTATAATGAGACCTTTACAGTTACTTTGCAGTTAGGGACTGAGCAATATATAACATTAATTCTGTACACTAAATATTGGAGCTATTTAGTTGATATTATAATATTAAATAGATAAAAAAAATTTGAATAAAAATATTAAACACAATATTTAAAACTTTATATACTTTGGAAAATCATTAGAGTGTATGCAAATGCAGTAAGCAAATTCACACTCAATGGCACTAGTGCATGAAAGTACAATGTATACACAATATAAAAACAACTTCAATATAATCAAAAACTATGAATGGGAGCCTTTATTGTGAGATATTACTATATTGATTTGGCTAACATGAGAATGATATTACATTGATTTAAATAATATTGAATTTCTAAACCATTCTCACCACCGTTTTTAAAAACTTGAAGTTCTTTCTCTATGAAGACTTGTTTATTATTTCCCTAGACATTGTTAAAATATTATATAGTTGATTTCATACATAATACAAATTATATGTGGCACAAATGAACTTATACCAGAATGATATACTAAAAATATTTTGTTCACAGTTCTCCATGAAAAACATTTACTTGTTGAAATAAAGGATTAAGTTGTTTCATACTCATTAAGATTTTATTAAATACAGACACATCCATAAATATATAATGTGGATATGGTAAAATTAGTTTTTGTTATTGTTGTTAATAAATGGTTTTTATACTTGTGTTATTTTTATTTTTTCTAAATAGAAATTAGAATCTAAAATGGTAACCTTTTTCTATCTTGTGTAGATAAATATCGGAAAACTAAGCCTCAAGCTCTGCTGAAAGGATTATTCTGCAGGAGGTTATTAGAAATTAATTATTGGGTATATAAGAGCTCATTTGCATTTAAGCTTTAAGTATATAATTTAAACATAATTTGTGTTAAGAGGATGATATAAATCAAAAATAAATTATCACTATGAATGATAATTTTATTTTATCCAAGTATTTAATTTTTTTCATAATGATTCTGCTTTTCAGAAGAAAGCTCACATTTCTAATCAATATTTTTTTTTTTTTTTAGTTATATAATTATTTTAGAATTGAGCTTTTAATTTTGATTTAATATATCTGGGGGCTTATTATTATTATTTTTTAATTAGAAAATGTTGTGACAGAATAAAACTTAGATTAAAATTAATTTAATCCAATAATTTTATGCTTGATGTAATTTTATGATTTAAAATTTAATGATTATTATTTTTTTTATTGGTGAAACTTAATTAGCTCATTAAGCAAGTTGATAGTTTACTATTAAAATAAGATCAGGTGAGGAGTATAAGTCCTCAACTTTCACATTAAAGGATTATTTATTATTGATCACTAATCAATCAGTTGTTTTACCAAGAATTAGTGTTATATAGACAAAAGATTTGTATTTATGAAAATTTCTCTAAAATAAAATGGTGTAAATAAATTCAATTGATCTAATTAAAAAAATATTTTGTGTGTATTAAATTATTTAAATTAGTATATATAGATAATAAATACATAATCAAAAAGTTTCTTGTCATGGAGTTTATAGGAAAAAGTGTGAGCACTAGAAAGTGATAGACTGAATCATGATCGTAGATTGACACTTTGCCACTGTACCATGCATAGTTATATATATATATATATTTACATATGTGTAATAATTGGTTGAAAGTATTATTTTTATATAAATAAAATAATGGGAGAAATAATAATATGAATAAATAGATTGATATGTATTGTAAAAACTTGACAATTTGATATTTGAGAGAAAATATTTTTAAGAAGTAATAAAATTTAATTTATTATAATGATGAAATCTTGGCGGACTAAACTTGAACATTTTTTAACATGCTTGGGATTTTTTTTTAGATAGCAAACTCTTATGTACATCATCATCCAATTTTGATCACTAAATGGATATTTAGGTATTTTTAGCTAGAATAAAAGAGGGATAAAAAACTAGTTTTGAAACATCACTGTCTGACACTTGGCAAGCCACCATGATTAATATTACTGTTTTCACTATTTCTATGCATCTTTGTTCTGCAATAGAGTATTTGAAGATAGTTTTATTTTTCAATGTAACTTTTTCCCGAAATTTTACTGTATCGTTGTAAAAAAATATTTGGAAAACAAATGAATAAAAGAAGAATAGCATTTAATTCCAGTTTTAATGGAGACTATTGAAGCTGGAAATATTATAGTACATATTTCTGCTACACCTAGTGCCATGTCATCAGCACTAGTATGGGTTTGAATCCAATCTTGTATATTGATACCCATCTCATAATAGGTGGTAGTAGGGGTATCTTATGATCAATATTTATAATCAATATAATCAATATTTATAATCAATATAATTGGCACTGGTAGTAGGGGTATCTTATAATCAATATAATCTTTTATCTAATTTATATTTCATTAATTTATATTTTATGATTAAAACTAACCTCATTATAATAGTGATTTATTTTATAATATTTGTAGAAATGTATATTTGTTTATTTTATTAAATTGGCATTAAGTAAATAAGTGAATCCTAGATATCTATAAAATGTTACAAATATTTTAAATTCTTTCATTAAAGTTCATTTTTCCAATTAATCAGTTGGTAACATTTTATATTTATCTTTTGATCAATGTACATTAGAGGGTCATTTATCTACACAATTTAATATTGGTAGGGTATATTTTATAAATTTGTATTTAAATTTTATATCAAATATAAATTTGAAAGTCATCATATTATTTATAGAATGTACCCAATTCCTAAAAGTTTTGTGAATAAAATTCACATTTTTTAAAATCTAAATCTTAATTAAATAGGCTTTGTTAATACGATGACTGATAAACTTAATCATGCTTGTTGCTGTTTTCTTTTAATTAGCAAAATGAACCCTTGGGGCATGTTTGATGCAGGATTGTAGATTTCCCACCCAGGCAGACACTGACCACAGAGAAAGTCACCAGAAAATGTCATGTAGATTGGATCCTAATAGATAAGACTGGATCAGATAAATAGTAAAAATTTTGATAAGGGATTATTTATTGAAGAACAGTTCACTGAAGAGAGTTGATTAGTATTTATAGTACATCATACCTAAAGAATGATGGGGTGAAAAGATTGGCCGTTTGCTTTTTTGGAGCTGTTTCCACCAGCTCATCACAATGCCATTCCGGTGCTCTCAACACCTAGCCCGGAGGACTGTACTGTATTAAGGAAGACTGCTAAATGAACTGATTTTATAACTGCCTGCAATGTCTACTCATTGATTCTGAGGTAACCTTCAATTTGCCGCAAGCCTTTGATTCTAGTTTACTTTGTTTTTTAAAATCAACATATTTGTATTTTATATATATCTGTAATGTTTATATAACTTAATTTTAAAATGTGTCTTTTAATTTTTCCTTAAATTTAAAATTATTAATTTTATAAAAAATTCCACATTACTTTGATGTGGCAAATTTATCCTAATTTTTTTTTTTGGGTTTATTTATAATATTGACTTACTGAAACTGTCAAGTATAAAACTCAACAAGCAACTAACTTTAAACCCTTTCCCTCTTATTTTCGCCAATTACAAATCATTTTAGGAGACTTATTTCCATTAAATTAATTAATTGAGAAAGATCGTTTCATTTTGTATCTCTTATATTATAAATTTATTTTAAATGATTGAAAATATTTTAAAAGTTAGGTATGTTATTATTATCTCCAACTTAAAAGTGCCCTCATAATTATCTCGGAGAGAATAATGTATTTTATTAAATCAGTTAAGTAAAATCTATTACAATTTCTGTAAACCAAATATCTTAAAAGAGAATCCCCTAATGCACAACTATCATAGCGTTTTTATATCAACTACTATCAATATATATTTCACACATATATATTTTCATTTATGTCAGTAAAATTATGATGTATAATTTATTATGATATATGTTGTCAAACTTCACCAGCAGTGAGTTTGATATTCAATGCCCAGTCTGTCTATGTTAGTTAAAAGACAGACTGATTTTGTAATCTTCAATGATGAACTATTTGATAACTCACTAATAAATGAAATATTTGGAAAGTGTGGAAAACAATTTATATTTTAGTTTTAATTCTTGCCTTTCCTTTTATATTATTTTTTATGATCCATTCATTAATGGCCTAAAGTTTCTGGGGACTTTTTATTACATTAGGGAGCCGATTATTTTAATCAGGAATTAATTTATTATGATCGTTAGTGATCCACTATCTCTCTTTCTCTCTATATATATATATGTCTAGGGTGTTATGTAATTTATCATTACAACCATTTGTTTATTATTGTTATTTTTGCTTTGCTACATACCTCTCAGGACCTTCGAAAGTTTAAATATGACCAGTCCTAAACTTTCCCTTAATAGTAGACATATTTTTCTACTAGGGATCCTTTTCAGGCATTGCCATTAAAATGTGTATGAGAAGTCCAGCACATCAAATCTATTATTACTATTCAGAGATGTTTTGGCTGGAGAGCCAATATTTCTCTCATCATCTACCTATATATACCAGGGATTTCTTTTTAGCAAAGCCACCCAGAGGATCGTAACAGACCTCATTCATTCTTTGTTGTAATCTATAATATCATACTGCCTTTATCTTTCTATATATATATATTTACAAACCTGAAATGCTCTCTGCCATGATGGCACATCTTTCACCAACAAACCCAATTAATAAGTTAAATCTGACTATATAATTATCAATTATTTATTTAAGAACTATTTTGCTTTCCACACTCATTACATACAACTGATTTAAATGTAATAGTGTTTTAAAATGCACATCTCTCATGTCTTGTTATCTATCTATCTGTCTATCTATCTATCTATCTATCTATCTATCTATCTATCTATCTATCTATCTATCTATCTATCTATCTATCTATCTATCTATCTATCTATCTATCTATCTATCTATCTATCTATCTATCTATCTATCTATCTATCTATCTATCTATCTATCTATCTATCTATCTATCTATCTATCTATCTATCTATCTATCTATCTATCTATCTATCTATCTATCTATCTATCTATCTATCTATCTATCTATCTATCTATCTATCTATCTCTATCTATCTATCTATCTATCTATCTATCTATCTATCTATCTATCTATCTATCTATCTATCTATCTATCTATCTATCTTCCGATCTTATCTATCTATCTATCTATCTATCTATCTATCTATCTATCTATCTATCTATCTATCTATCTATCTATCTATCTATCTATCTATCTATCTATCTATCTATCTATCTATCTATCTATCTATCTATCTATCTATCTATCTATCTATCTATCTATCTATCTATCTATCTATCTATCTATCTATCTATCTATCTATCTATCTATCTATCTATCTATCTATCTATCTATCTATCTATCTATCTATCTATCTATCTATCTATCTATCTATCTATCTATCTATCTATCTATCTATCTATCTATCTATCTATCTATCTATCTATCTATCTATCTATCTATCTATCTATCTATCTATCTATCTATCTATCTATCTATCTATCTATCTATCTATCTATCTATCTATCTATCTATCTATCTATCTATCTATCTATCTATCTATCTATCTATCTATCTATCTATCTATCTATCTATCTATCTATCTATCTATCTATCTATCTATCTATCTATCTATCTATCTATCTATCTATCTATCTATCTATCTATCTATCTATCTATCATATCTATCTATCTATCTATCTATCTATCTATCTATCTATCTATCTATCTATCTATCTATCTATCTATCTATCTATCTATCTATCTATCTATCTATCTATCTATCTATCTATCTATCTATCTATCTATCTATCTATCTATCTATCTATCTATCTATCTATCTATCTATCTATCTATCTATCTATCTATCTATCTATCTATCTATCTATCTATCTATCTATCTATCTATCTATCTATCTATCTCATCTATCTATCTATCTATCTATCTATCTATCTATCTATCTATCTATCTATCTATCTATCTATATATAATAGATTTATTTGTAATCTCTTAAAGAGGGCTAATGATATTTTATTGCTGATTGGTTCTTGGCAGACCAATTAACAAATTTTTACTTTTATTTATCAAATGCCTTGCATTTAGCTGCATCAAAATGAATTTATGTTTTAATTGGATCACAATTACCTACTAAATTGAAATGTTCAAATATTTCTTTATTTTAAAATTTATTTAATGTATTTAAGGAGTATTTAAAGTATGTAATTGCTAATTCAAGAAGTATAACCTAATTGTATAAACAAAACTCAACCTATTTTGTACTGCCAATAACTCAATTTCTTAATAAATTCCTGCAATATTATTACTTTAAATTAGCTTAGTTTGTCATTACTCTGAATCTCTAATATTAATTACCCTAGTTATTTATAATATTTCTTTGATTTAAATTCACTTCTTTCTAATGTTGCCATAAAGGATTATAATTGTTACTGTTCAAACCATTAGTAGTCGATTCACATCTGTACCTTTCTGCAATCGTCAGAATTCATCAAATCATTAATTTCTCATATAAATCCTTTATTATTTTGAGTCTCTTTGTGAACTGTGACTTCCAGCTGGGATGGAATAAAACCAAGGACTGCTAGTGTCATCACAAACGTTATCCATTAGTCAGAGAGGCAATAGTTCAGGCAAATAGGTTAGGATTCATCATTGCTCTGACATCTGTATCTTGTGCATGGTTGAATTCAAGGTACTTTTGCTTGGATTATTGGTCTTGTTGAATGAATACATGATTTTGACCAGCACACTATTATCTGAGATTTTTTTGTCATTTTTTTCTTAAGATTCATCATATCTGAATGTTTTTGTTTATTCATCCTTAAATATGAGATTAATTTAAGGCATATATATATAATGAACAAAAGAAAAAAATATATGTTTATGCTTATTAATGAATTCTGGAGATTAATTTCATTGAATTAAGATAAACTTAAGTGTGAGTGGGATTCTTGTTGATTATATCTTTATTGCAATTTCACAAGAACATTATTGAATAATTGTAAAATTCTATAAAAAAATCATTGAAGCATCATGAAAGAAATAAACATAAATATTTCACAATGCACAAACTCAGGAAAAACAGTATGAACATAAAAATATGATAATTATTTTCTGATAATATAAAAATAATGACAGAGCTAAAAAATATTTCATTTTAATTTTTGCAAACTATACTGCATTGTTGAATAATATAAATATTCTATTGCATATTTACTTATATAAAAGTATACATGAGCATATTAATGCTGTTTTTATTAAATCTTATAAACACAATATTCATATAGAAATTTGACTGAATTCATTCATCATCACACTTTTTTGGGAACTAGTTAATCATGATTAATGGTGATCTTCTGTATACATGCTCACATTGATTTAAAATTCCAATTTTCACTTTTAAACTTCTAAGTTTTAAATTTATCATTTGAAATTTAAAATACAAAACTGCAATAGGAAAAGAAAATTCTTTAGATTCAAAATTGAAACCTATAATACTAATAAATGTAATATTTGAATGAGTTAAGAATTAACCTATTGTTGGCATTGTCAAGAACTTTATCTTAGTATAATACTTAATTCTGATAAAAAACAAACAACTAAGCTATTTAAAAAAACTATCATTTATCAAAAAATGATAATTTAAGTTGTGCTGTTAAATCTAGAAAGAAGCAAAGAAATTTATTTAAACCAGCTGAAGACTTATATTACACAAATCTAATTTAGTGTTCATATTTTGACAGACACAGTATAAAATAATGCAATAAATATATGTATGATAAGAACTCTGTTCAAAAACAGATTGTGTAATCAGGCATTAATAGCACTTGATATCATAAGTAGTGGTTTGCTATTCTTGTCACTTGCTTAATTTATTCTAGTATTTCACTATTAATAGATACTTCATAAATTTTAATGAAGTCTTTATATTATTAAGATGGAGACATATTTAAAAATAAAAAATCAACTGTGCAATAAAAAGAATACATAGTTTAATTATCAAATTATTATTAATGATATTTCTTAATGAATTGATCACTTAATAATATCTAAAATGTATGGCTACTCTTAAAGTATAAAAGTAACAATGAAAACATTCAATATACACCTAGGTCTCGTTTTACGCGATAGATAGGTTCCTCAGAAAACACGCGCAAACGAAATCGCACAAAAATAGACGTAACTTACATTGAAAAAGGGGGGATGCGGTCTGTGATTTTTCAAAATTCGCATAAAAGCAAAGCACCAACGTAAAATTACTTTAAAATTCGCGCAAAAAAAAAAATAAGGAAATAAAATATGACTAATAAAAAATTTCAAATTTGAAAAAAATTGATACAAGACAAACCTTTTTTAACTATAATATTTAATTTTATTCAAAATAATATATTTTATGCATAATTTACAATACAGTAATTTACATTTTTTTATACACGTTTTAATTATTATAGCTATTTGCCGAAAAACATGTTCGTTTGCAAACAACTAGCGCCAACTTCACACTCAGGTTGTGTCAATGGTTTTCTGGTGACAACATAATTAGTAATTAATTTTTGAGACGATGATTTTATTAATTGTTTATGAAACTAACAACTAAAAATTAAATTCTTATTTTTGTCTTTAATTTTCAATTCCGCTTAAAAATCAAATTTCACATCACATTATTTCAAATCGCCGTAAGTAATTTTTAAATTGTTAATTACAATTAAAAATCAGATTTTAATTTTTAATTGTCAAATTTAATTGTGCCCACTGCTATTACTGACCTTTTAAAAATAAACTTGTGGGCACTAAATGATTAATAATTGATTATGTTCTTTTTTAAAAAGCAAAAACAGAATGTGATTTGAAATGCAAAATTAACACGCACAATGTTTTAACAAATTTACATTATAATCTTGTAAAATTTAACATGTGTATAGATAAAATGTGGAATCATGATTTTAATTTCATTATTGCATAAAATCTTACTATTATAAAGCACTGAAAATATTGAAATTACTAAGTTGAAAGTCGAATTCCAATAATGTGCTATTACTTTCAATATAACGTAAGTGCGCAAAATTTATTATTTAAAGTAATAGCGCAATATCGGAGTTCGACTTCCGGTGAAACATGAATCGCGTAACTTCAAAATCTTGTTAAATAAGTCCGCGTAAAAAGAGACCCAGGTGTGTATATTTTGTAAATTTATTTTTAAATATTACTCGTTATAGGATGAACAGAAAGATAAAGAAGAGACAGAAAAAAAGAAAGGGAATAGAGAGATAGAGAGGGGTAGAAAGAGAGAAGAGATTGCTGCTCTCTAATAACTTTTCTGAATAAAGATTCTGTTGTAAAAACAAATACTTGTTAACATTTGAATATCAACTGTTTAATTCAAAGTTCATGATTATTGAAGTTATCTAGGAAATTGCAAAGTATTATCCAATTCACAGAAAAGTTGTCAATTAATAAACAGTATGAGTATTTCTTTTGGTATATTTTTTTAAATTAATTTTCTCCATGAATATTATTTTAATATTTTTATTTACATAGTGATTATATTAGGGGGGGGGATGTCATGTCCTATAATTTTGTTAAAATATGTCAATACATTTTAAATATTGTTCATATGAACTTGAAATTATTATAACAAGATAAGAAAGAATGTTAGATGTAACCTAGTTGCTCTATCGAAATAGTTCTTTTAAAATAGTAGAATATATATAGTTTTTTTTTTTAAATAAAAAATTCATGATTTAAAAAATAAATAAATCATTTTTTAAAAATTAAATTTATTATTAATTCTAGCATTCTGAAGGCTTAAATTTTTTTTTTTTTTTTCATTGGATATAACTGGAAACTTCTGATATTTAAGATTTTTTTATTTATTTCTGAAAGGTTGTCAAACATTTTTACATTTTATCAAAAATACTCATTTTAACTGTAGATATGTTTTACATGATAATAAGTGTGAATTATAAGAAAAAGCCAGAATGTTCTAATGTTTTGAAGATAAAAAAAAAATTTTTTTTTAGTTTAATTAAGTAAAAAATAAATTAATAAATATACTGAAAAAATAATGAAAGGAAAAAAATTATATTCATAAACTAAAATCTACTCTTAATATAAATTGTATTTAATTAGAAAAGTTTTTATGTTGTGTAGGAATTAATTAATGTTGGTTTTAATTTAAATTAATTTTGGTTTTAGTTTAAATAGAATATTATTAGAATAGAAAATGATTACAATGAACTGTGATGTATGCTATACTTTTGTTCCAAGCACCCATTGTGTATATTTCATAATAATTTAACTGATAAACTTTGGTTACAGTAGAGTTCATATTGTTTATTCAATTGTTATAAATAGAGCTCACAAAATAAGCTCTTAAAAGCTTTGAGAATATTCTCATCTCCAGACCAGTTTCTGCTTCTGGCATCATCAATGAGGTGCCAGGATATTCAAGCATTAGATTAAAAATACTAGGACAAACCCAGCACTTTATCTAATGTATAACTATTGAGTAGAAAATCTGAAATTGTCAGACATCCATACGTCTTCCAATCCAGCTATCTAACTCAAAGAGCCATACACCATCATTTTGTTTATTCAATTGCAAGTGAGCAGTATTTTTCAACACAAGATGCTTTTTTATATGTAGAGTATGCATATATAAATTAACATTATAGTATGAATAAAATTTAACAACAAAATGATAATAACAATAATAATAATTATTATTATTAATAAGAAATTGAGGGGACACATTTACACATAAGTTTTCATTCATTGAAAAAATAAAAATAGAAAAAAAACAACTTATTGTACTGTATTTTTTAAATAAAGTAAATAGTGAATGTCTGATTTTCATTGAGAGCTCACTAACAACCAATTAAAACCGATGTTCTTTCTTTGTTTAGGTTTAAATGCGGTTTTTTTTATTTTTTACTTGTAAAATAATTCGGAAGAGGGCACCATCTTACAGAACTTTTAAAAACCTATTCAAAACCTATCAAACGAATTTTTTAGCATAAGAACTGGCAGAGTTAGAGTGACATCAGATGTCTACGAGGAGCCTCGTAGGAGGCGGGAAAAGGGTTAATATGCCCTGGGTGATATATACACATTTTTTTTACAGTAACTATTTTCTCTTATTTTATTTTTTTATTATGTTTCTAACATAATAAACTAGTCTCATTATCAAGAAATGATGATCTCTAATTGTTTTGATATTTTAAACTCAATATTAACTTTAAGTGTGTTTTACACTTGGAAAATATTTTATTGCATGAAATACTGCACAATAAATTCAGAAAGGATAAAAAGGAAGAATGAAATTATGTGCTTTCAGTAAAAACTGAATTTTTTAAATTATGAACGTGATCATAAACAGTGCTCTGAGATGAAAAAATGGCTGCTGGCATAATTTAAAATTTGTTTACAAATTTTATTTTATTTTTTAAAATGTGATCACGTATGATGCTCAGAAATTGAAAGTGGCAGCTCGAGTATTGTAAAATGTATTAAATTTGCAAATTTTAATGGTTTTTTTAATTTTCATTTTTGTTGTTTATTTACGGTTTGTTTTGGATAGCATATAATTGAATTTGATACAGCATAGTTTACAACTTCACTATACACATAATTTTTTTTCTGCATTATCATATTAAAATGGATTTAAAAATGATATAAGTTAAACTATAAAATATAAAAATAGATTTATATAAAAGTAAATTTACTTTTCTTGAAATAAATTAAAGGATAGATTTATTTTATAATTTTAAGATTTTTTTCTTACTTTAAAATTAAAATAAATAAATATTTTAAAAAGATATTTTTTTAAATATTTATTGGTGTGTTTACATTATATATATATTTGGTGTATTTTATTTTTGTTTTTATTTTTATGTTTTAGACATTTCTGATATATTTGCCTTAATAAGGATTTATATTAATCAAAATGTCAGAGAATATTGATGTAATTGTAACACACTTTGTTCATATTAAATCCATTCAGGATTTCATTGAGTAATAAACAAATTTAAAAGAAAAAAGAAGTGCTGTGTTTTTTTATATTAATTGATTAATTACAAAAGTTTTATTTTTTAAATATTTATGAATCAATTTTAAATCTCATTAAAAACATTAATGATTTTGACTGATACTTAGTTGCATTAAAAAAAAAATGTTATGTTGAATTGGTTGTATAGTAAATATTAAGAAAAGTTGCTATTATCTAATAAATATATTGTCTAATTTACTGAATAAAGATCATGATTTATAATGAAACATGACACATTTAAAGTTCTAGGCTCATAAAGTTGTCAACTAAGGTACTACAATCAGCATTAATGACTGGAGATGTGGTTGTCATAGGTGATAATATCCTAACAACAGCCTATAAACACTAAGAAAATACTGAGCCAGTATTCAAATCATCTTTTAGTCTATTTGGAATGTCCGAATGATCCAGAAATATTCAAACCTAAAGATTTTATACAAACTTCGGAGAAGATGCCAGATTCATGCCATCCAGGACAAATGGCTATACCAAGTTTGTTTTTGCACACTTAAGCCAGTTCACTTCTATTTGTCTTGCAGACATGGCTAACTTTCTGTCAAAAGGGATATATCATATTTGGGATATATATACCCATAGCAATGTTTATGAAGAAATAAACTTTCTTCTGTGCAATGCAAAACATAAGGCCAATATCTATGGGCCCATAATATAACATGATGACAGTACAACTGGATATAAGGATTACTTTTAATTTGCTCATAAAAATAAGAGAAAAAAACAATACCAAAATCAATATTACATTTGCTCCCAAACTTACTAATAAAACTCTAAATGGAAAAATGTCTCTTCCTTTTAATCCACATCAATCATTCTCACAATTTTCTCTGCTTAGTGCATTACTGTTCACCACCTACATATATGCACTATTTTAATAACATTAAAAAAAGGCTCCCAGGAATCTATATACCCACATTTGGTCTTAATGTAGCCTGCATAGCCTACATTGATGATATAACAGTTTTTCTAACAACTAAAAAACAAGTACGAAAATGAACATATATTACATGAATGCATTTGCACCTATAAACCAGAATTTAACCTTGATAAAACATGGCATGGCAAAACACATACAAATGTATTTCAGGGTAATATCTAGTGAGACATGACTTATTATTAAGTTACTTAATAAAGTATTAATATATTATGCCTATATATATATGCATATCCTGACTCAAATTTGATGAGCAATAAATTAAAACATATATTTCATATGCTGGCAAAACTTATTAGTCTGGTCAGACATAAATTTTGACTGGACATAACCTAACATTACAGGCAGTTAAAGGTTGGTGTGGGTACAGTTGTAACACCCTCACAATATATATATTGTTCACCCTCACAATATATATATTGTAATGCGAACGAAATATATGTTAAAACTACAGATATATAATCACTTTACATATTGTCATTTTAAGAGAAAATAGAAGAGGGCAGTGTTTAATTTATTAAAATGAAATAATATAAACAGCTTTCTTTTTTTAAAAAAAGTAATTGTATCAAAAATGAATGATTGCCTATACAGTTTTCTTTTAAATAGAGTAAAAGTTTAAGATTGGATCAGGGGGAAATAAATCTTAAGTAGAGATTGAAACTAGTTCTCCCTTTTTATAAATTACAGAAAAAAAATATGTATGAAAAAAACAAACAAACAATAACAAGTAAATGTAAAAAAACAACAAAAGTTAAGTTGTAAAAAGAAAACCTTTAAATGTAATTAGTAAAAGATTATTGTCTGATAGAACTAATAATGAATTAATTAAAACCATTCAAACTATTTCATCAATATAAAATGATAAGATAGTTAGATTAATATCCAAATGAGATTAAATAGCTGAAAAATGCAAGAATTAAACTTTGATCCCAGTCATGATAAAAATAAAACAATGGGAGGGAGAAATATAAAAGAGAGAAGAGAAAATTAAAAAAAAAAAAGCAAAAAGAGAAGCAGAAGCAGTCAGATTATTATGTAACATCAGAACCTAAGTAATATTGCTATTACTATAAACACTCTTGTGATAGTATTAGTATCGAAAATAAAAAAGAGAAGATGGTCATAAAAGGGTCGTTGGAAAAGCTGTCCATGTTTCTAGTATGCTCATTCCTCGACCCATTCATCACTGAAGGTCGACCTACCAAAGTGCAATGCCGAAGAACAGTAGGAGGGTTTGGCTAGCTTTTGAGCCTGAGTCCTCAATACCATCAGATGTTCTCAAGCTGCAACCAATGCTTGACCTGTGATATGTGAGCTGCCTATAATCTCTCTCTCCCTTTGCCATCTAGAAGAATGGAAAGGAAACAAGTACCTATTGATGAAAATCAAAAGGACAACCGGTTGGTAGTAAACAAGGAAAGGAAAGAAATAGAAAACTGAACAAATGAATGAACTCTAATGGACAATCATAACTGTAACCTAAAATAATCTTTAATATTTCTTGTATAAACTTTCATATATGTTATACTTATATGTGTGTATATAAAATAAATATTGTTTTGCTTTATTGTTACTTGGTTGATTCTCCTCTCTCTTGTAACTGTGTCATCAGTAAATTAGTCTTTAAATAATTATATGTGTTGGGTAAATGTGTCAAAGATTCCCCTTTACAACTGAGTATGAGCTAATCTTGGAATATTTCCAAGTACTAGATTGTGTGCCTGTTGTCTGAAGAATGGACTATATAACCTATGGTTATCTGGCACTGAAGATTGATCCTCAAAACAAAAAAAATGCTTTGGATGGCAGGGGTTTGAATACAGCAGTCGAGAAATGCTATAGCCTGGAAATGTAATCGGACGTTATGCTTTGTATAGCCTCAAACTGGTTATAGATACCATTGATGTTTCATTTATCAATGGTATTTACTTCTCTGCTTGAAGGGCTGGTCTGTTCCCATAGTTAAAACCCAGATATTAAAGTTGAGACTACAAAAGTTATTATAATTATAAAATGTATTTAAACCCAATTAAATAATATCCGTCTTCTTATTCGGTACCCGGTTTAATATATATATTATGCCAGGCACACTTCGTATGGCCAAGCATAAGATGGTATTAAGTAAGAAAATGGTCTAAAATACATAATAAAGTCATTAAAGGGGTGTGTATACCATCTATATAAACAAAATTAAGTCATGTTATAAAATAAGCCAATAGTTAAGGCTTATAATTTATAATTCGATGTGTTAGCATATTAGCTATATGCTTATAATAAATTTTTATTATTATTTTATGTTCATTTTTTTTTTTTTTAAGAAGCGCAAAGATGTTTATGTGTAATTTGTATTTATATATTTTTTTGTGAGGAGTTTGTAAAAAAAAAAAAAAAAGATGGAAATGATTAAATGTTCCAACAAATATGTAATTTTTAACATCAAAAGTTTTACTAGTTATTTTTCTCTACCAACACATTGTTTTAGATTTAAGAAAAGCCTAAAGGCATTTATATTTTTAGTAGATAAGTAATTTGGTTTCTCTTTTTTAATTTTCAAATATTTTTTTTTTTAAAAACGTTTATTATTTATAGTTACTATTTAAATGATTTATACATTTTTATACAATGAAGATTACATGAATACCAAGCAATGTCCATAGCCAAATGAGAAGTGGATATATACATGTGTTGGATCAACGCTTCAGTAGAATTCTAGATTGGTCCATACTTTGTCCCAGTTGAACAATTATGTATGCCTCATTGAGCATTGAAAGGCACGTCCAAAGTCAAGATGCGAAGCAGAGGCTAAGTGGGCTGGGAGAACACTGACAAGGTCATTGATTCACTCCCAATCCGTTAGTCCGAGCCCAAGCATCCCGAGATCTGTCCGTCACTTTCTTATAAGTTAAGCTATTCAGTTCGTGATTAAATTTGTCAACTTTTATTGTTGAGGTAGATGGTGTGATCAATCCACTAATTGGTAGTCTTTAGATAGTATGGTAGAGTTCCCAAATATATAACTGAGCTCATTTTGGTATTGCATTGATGAGGCGGGACTCATATTTGATCATTGATATCTTTGTAATAATCAGTGCACTAGCATGGAGGTGCCGGCCCAGGTTTGTTGATACAGCCAATCCGGAGCAAGCATTTTATCATGATATTACCCTTGATGAGTGTTTTAAATACTTGAAGGGTATTGGTGTTCACATTGCCCAGAACAAAACTGCATCTCGTTAGCCAGATGGCGAAGGATAGGAGAATTGCTAATCTAATGATAGCAAAATTGCCAGCTTTAATTTCTTGCTGGATTAAGAATGTGTCTGTAGAATAGCGTTTTACCTTTTCGTCAATGAAAGACCCAAGAATGCTGAGTGATGGACAATTTAGGAAAATGTGTTGAATTGTTTCCTCATCCCTCTGACAGAGTTGACATTGAGAGCTAATTTTGTTAAAACCCCTCCTCATTACAAGGAACTGATTAGTGGGTAGTGATGAGAGGTTTAATTTCAGAAGAAAATCAATAAATTTGGGTTCCAGAAACCAATGTTTGGCTTTTTTGATCAATAATTTGTTGTTTAATCCAAGAGCATTATGGAGAGCTGAGGGACAATCTTTTTTTAGCCTATAAGTTTCCCAGTAGGACTTTTTTTTCATTGAAAATATTTGGAGTTAAGTTAATACAGCCATTGACATGTGTCCAGATGTCAGTCAACCAACCTTTACTATGGGGAGGTGGCATATCAGTAGGTTGAAATTCTTGGATTAAATTTGTATAGCCCATTTCCAGTGAATGGTTGTGTAGCAGATTTAGTGATTTTTGCAAGTATAATGTAGCAACCGAGTGTAGACCAAGACCATTCAGTTCTCTAGGCATTTGGGCCTTTGCCAAGCTTATGGCCACAACCTTCCTTTTCCACAATAGCTTAGTACATAATGAGCCCATTTGTTTACCGAAGATTTTAGTAGGCTTGATGATTGGTAGATAGTAATTGAGTCTTGAAAACACTAGCATGTTAAGGAGTGCGATTTTACCCGGAATTGAAAGCGAAATACTCGAGAGAGTGTTGATTGTTTTATTGGTTTTTTGAAGGATTGAATTTTGTATTTCTCTAGTCATGATAGTTTTTGTTTTTGCCATGGGGAATCCTAAAAAAAGCTGTGGCTTGGCTGTGAATCTGGATGGAATTGTTGTTCCTGTTTTAATTCTCCAGATGGAAGATTTGCTATTGTTAATTTGGAAGTTTAATATTTTGGAATGCTTGTCAATAATTGTGAAGAGTGTTGGAAGATGAGCTTCACTGGGAAGAAAAATGGTAACATCGTCCACATAGGAGATGTGGTTGATTTGTTTTTTGATGGCGGGAACATAAATGCCTGGCAAAATATTCTCTATGTCCTTGAGCATGGGGTTGATGTAAGTTATAAAACATACTGATGCTAGGGGAGAACCCTGTGGAATCGAGATATGAGGTCTAAAACCTGTAGACAACCTTCCATCCAAAGAAGTAAATATGAAACGATTTAGTAAAAGGTTTGCTATTATTCGGATGAACACGTTGGGCACCTGATACTCCCGCATCATCTGGAACAGTACGGATGGTATTATCGAGTCAAACGCTGAAGAGAAGTCCAGTTGTACGACCAGTGGCCTTGACTTATTGGTTTGTCTGATGTGCTCAGTTAGTTAAAGAAAGCGCTGAACTGCATCAATGGTTGATGATCCTTTTCAGGCAAATTGAAAAGATGAAATATGTGAGTAGAATTGGGATTGTATTCAGTCCTTAACTAAGGATTCATTTGTCTTAATTAGCAATGGAATCATGGAAATAGGTCGTATATTGTTGAGACTAGATGGATTTTCTTGTTTTTTAAGAAAAGGGACCAGTGCCACTGGGTACAAATCTGGAATGTTCTGAAAGTCATCGGCCAGCATGTCAATCATGTTTTTGATTATGGGGATTGTGTAGTGACTAAGGTGTAATAGTACAAATTTCGGGATTGCGCGAAGGCCCGGATGAGTGCTTTCAGGAAATGCCTGTAACTTTTGCAATATTTGGGCTTCATTTATGTTGTGATTGGTTGTGGTATGATTCCATATGTTTCCTGTTTGAAAAGTATTGTTTTGCAACTTAGTTTTGAAATGAGAGTGAATTCTCTCCAACATTTCTGGTCCACTATAGCACTTGCTGTTAATGATAATCGTAGACGGTGTTGGTCTAGCAGCCGATCCAAGTGCCCATCAAATGTAGCTTCTAGTCCAGTTATGACTATTTGCCAAAAAGATTTTAGATCTCTTTGTAGCAATGTATTGAGCTAGAGCTTTTTGTTTTTCGTGATATTGAGTTTTTAATTCAAGTATTTCTTGAATTTTGGTACTTGAGAGGGGTAGTGAACTTAGCCTATTACTAATTGAATCAAGTTCTTTTAGAAGTTGATTTGGTCCCTTAGATCTTTTTGTGTGAAAGTTAATGAGGGTGCTCAAGATTCCTACGAAAGCAGACCATGCTTGCACAGGTGGCAAAGTGAGTACTTGTATTTTATTTAGAAGGATATATGCTTCTGAGAATAACCATTCCGGTGTTGTGGCTTTGTTCAAAAGTCTTATAGTTTTTGTGTGGTCTGAAAGACTTATCATGTTGGTGTCAAGTTGTAGCGAGATTTTTATAGCAAGGTGGTCTGAGAAAGGCACTAATTGCAGCTTGGCATGCAGGTTATAATGAAGTTCAGGGGAATAAAAGAGAAGATCAATCAGTGATTGCTTGTGTTGTGTGTAAAATGAGAATGATTGAGGAGGAAAGAACCTTCTCCACATAGCATAACTTTGTTGAATAAATGAAGATATTTGTTAGTAAACTGATGATAGGTCATGTTAAAATCCCCAAAGCAGATTGAGGGTGAATTATTGGATGAAAGCAGGGCGTTGATTTTATTAATCACTGAATGAAATAGATTAGTATCATTCTTGAGATAAAGGTAAATTATGTTTATGGGGTTATTATTAATGGTAATGTTAATAAATAGAAGTTCTTTGCTAATGTGAAGAGTTCTTAGTTGCTGATGTTCCAGATTTTTATTGATTAGGAAAGCCACTCCAGAAGAAGCAGTATTCGAGGGTAGATAATGGAAATATCCATGTTGCTGCATTAATTGTTGAATTTTAATATTGGACTGAAAATGTAACTTGGTCTCGGAGAAACATACAATGTGTAAGTTTGATTTGTTTAACCAGTTTTGATTGCATGTACCTGATCCAGTGAATTGAGCCCCCTCACATTAATTCCAGCAATTTTTAAATACATTGTTTGATTCTGTGTAAGTGTGGAGATTGCTTTATTCTTCTGAGAACTCGTCATCCAATGAGATTAGTTGATCCTCGAGTACTTGTGCTGTTTTACTCAGAATATTCCAATTTATTACTGTTGTTATTGTTTGACCTTGATCTAGTGCTTTGTTTTGAGAATTTGTATTTGAGTTAACCATGTTATCTTTTTGAGATGCTGTACTTAGTGAATCTGTAGATTGGTTCTCTGTCGAGCAATTTGATACTGTTGTTTTTGTTTGACCTTGATCTAGTGCTTTGTTTTGAGTATTTGTATTTGAGTTGACCATTTTGTCTTTTTGAGATGCTGTACTTAGTGGATCTGTTGATAGGTTCTCTTGAGCTGTTCTGAGACTTATTTCTTCTCATTCTCTTCTTTTCTTGCCTACTTCTATCTTTGGATGCTTTGTTTGAAGAGTTTTAAGAGTAGTTGATATCAAGATCAGATTCTGCAGTTGAGTTGGTTGTTTCTTCATGCTGCGATTCTGAAGAATCTTGTGTTTTCCTTTTGTTATTCGGTATTATTTGACCTTTTGGATTAGTTTGTAGAGATGATTGTATTGGTATTTGTTGCTTAATTACTGTTTGTTATACTTGATGTGTATGTGTTTCTATTATTTCCTGTTTTGATCCAGTTGTTGAATGGTTTTCGGAAGCTGTGTGTATATGTTGTAATCTAATACTGTTCACACAGCCTTCTTTTGTTTTCTCTTGAGTTATGGCATCTGTTAATGTTTGCAAGATTTCAATACTGTCTTCATTGACTTGATTTTGTTCATTATCACTTGTATTAGTTGTCTGTTGAATTGAAGTGAATGAGGGTTTAACGTTTTTTGTGGACATTTATGATTTCTGGACATCTTTAAATTGCAGTGAGCACATGTTCCATTTGGACATGCCTTTAGAAGGTGAGTACATTCCCCACAGCTGAAACACTGAGGCTGCACACCTCGAATTGAGATGAAAATTGGAAGTTTTGCCTCATCTAGTGTAACCGGAATGTCTAGTGGAGAATAATCTGGGTTTAGTTTAAGTGAGAAGGCTGCGCTGTTTGAGGGCAGTTCAATGCCTGCTCTCTTTTCTGTTATGAATTTGAAATTTGTGATATTTCCAAATTTAGCTAGAAGTTGTTGGAGGTCATTTTGATTAAAATTTAAATAGCAATTTTGTGCTTAATCCATGAATAATTCTGGGTTTGTTCATGTCTATCTTTATGAGATATCTATTTTTGAGGTAAAGTTGGTTTCTTTTAAATTGTTCTTTTTGTAATATATTGTAAAACTCTATTACTAAATATCTTTTGTTCGGATGGTGATATATTCTTTTTACTGAATCAGTTAATTGTTGACTTTTGATGAGCTCAAAAAAGTCATCTGTGGGGAATGTGAACAAGTTGCAATAATCATTAGAAGTGGTTAATATCAAAGTAAGATCACTATGGTAATGTAAGAAAGAGTTGAACAAAAGTGGAGGTATTCTGGAATTGAATTCCTGGCTTATCTCATAATAATTATTCATGGTGGTTTGTGAGTTTTGTGGAAATGCTAGAGGTCTATGTTCATTATTATTGAAATATTTATCTCCCATAAAATCGAGGATGTTTGATTGTGTGGTAGATTCACCTGTTATTATACTTGTAGTTTTAGTTTTGTTTTTGCTAAGTGCTGTTGCATATGATTGATCGCTTGCCTGAATTGTTGGACTTAATGTATTTTGTAATTGACTGTTAAAACTTATATTATGGTTTAACGTTGTGTTATTACAGAACTGTAAACTTTCTATATCGGAATTGGGTTTAAGATTGGGGAATTCTAGTAAATAAGGTTTTTGTATGTTTAGTGCTTGACTGTAACTTCGATCACGGTTTATCGTATTGGAAAACGAGTTTATATTTTTTTGTCTACTTTGTTGTGACAATGTAACGTTGTCGGAAAGTGATTGAGGCTTTGCATTTTTATTTATACATCCAAAGGGATCTTGTAATGTTAAGTCTTTGTCGATTATTTGGTTTAACAAGGTTTCGTTATGGAAGAAGTTGGCTTGTTTGGTTTTACTGAAAGTATTTACAATTGTTTTGTTTTGAAGGCTCGTGTTAAACATATCAAATATCTTTCTAACATTATGGTCACTATGAGACCTCATAATTCTGTTAGGCTTGCAGGAAAATTAAATGCTCTATCCATTCTGAGTTTTAATTAATAAACACTAAAGATAAATGCTTACCTGATCATTTCCACCTCTCCGTAGGTAAAAAAAAGTTTCAAAACTATAATAATTTAGTAATTTAATGTTGAATGATCTGCTTAGATTGTCACTTCCGGAGAGCCGCCAGGGGGAGATTTAATTTTCAAATATTTCAACTAGACAAAAGAATTTGTTAAAACTTATGTTAATGAGGGTGGAGAAAAATATCTAGTTTAATTAAAAAAATATTTTAAGTGTAATCCAATTATCAAAATGTCTTAGATAATAAATTTAATTAAAAATAAAAATGTTTGAGATTACATAGGAATGCTTCTTCGTGCATTGTATGGATCCATTAACAAAATTCAAAATTAGCTAATTAAATGTTTTTCAGAGGAGTACTTAGATTGGGATTGTAATAAGTGGGCTATATAAGCTATATACCAGATGTTCGGGAAACTCTCACTCGTTAACTAGCTGACTCGCGCAAACTCTCTCTGAGTCACTCACTCACTGAATCAGTCAATCATTCATTCACTCATGTTAACTCATTGAACTTATTTTTTTTTAATTTGCTTGCTGATTTACTCGATTTATCTTAACTGGTCTGGTTAAACTTAGAGAATTGGAGTAGAACTTACAGAGGCAGACAGTCAGTTGTTCAAATTCTAGATATTTCTTTTATATCATGTTGATGTAGAACAAGCTTCAAGATATTTCCAACTAGCCAAGTGCAGTACAGAACTGTGATTACTGGAAGGTACTGGTATTTGAAAACCCAAAGTAAAAGAGAACCGCTACCAGTGCTGTAGAAACCAAAAAGAAAACACTCCTATTAGTGAATAATTGATAACCAAAGATGAGTTTATGATTAAACCTGAAAGACAAGTGTACTCTTGTCCGTGAAATGGTCATGGGGTAGAAACCCCCAGTCAGGGTGCCCACCCAGCTCTGCTCCTGCCATCAGAAGTGCCTCCTAGTTCCAGCCATCAAATGATCATGAAAGCTACTGAATAATGCCATCAGAAGTGTCTCCTAGATCAAGCCATCAAGTGATTATGAAAGCTGCTGAATAGTGCCATATTCAAGAGAAGTCCTCGCCGACCTGGATGAACAGATGAATAGCCTACTCAGAGCCCAGAGAAGTGAAAAAGACTATATGGTACACTCTTTTATTAATTTCATATATATTATTGTGTGTTATATATCTTTCATTTATATCTCTTTGCATAAAATATCAATATTATCTAATGTAATATTTAGTATTTGTAAAATATATTCGTGTGCGAGGTTATAATTCTCAGACCACTCTCTCACTAATTGATTCTTCTCTTTTTATGTTTTAACATTATATTTCTTTATAAAAATAACTATTATATTATCATATATTTTTTTCTCTACATTGGGGTTTATTATCTTTGTAATTGGTGAAGGGATACGGGGTTCAATAAATATTTATTTCATAACTTTTAGAGTTGCCTTATGACTTGCATACTTTATTCGTATTTCTTTCTCTAAAATAATAAAATAATTACATGAGTTTTGCGATTGCCATTTCTTTACTTGGGATAAAGAGAACACTGAGCTAGCATATGGGATACTAACTTATCGGGATTTAAATCTTTAGTTATTAGGGTATTTATTTCTACTAAATTTTTGTTTGTTTGACTATATTTAATATAATATTTGGCATTGCATATCCTTACAGGAGGAGGAATTATTTTTTCTTTTTCTGGGAGTGGTGCGAGGGTTGTAATTAAAGTAATCCTTCAAAGGTATGTAAAAGCCAACACTTTAATAACCGTCCTTATGACTGCATCAAGGCAATCGTAAAAAGATTTAAAATTGCTTCTTACCCTGGCATGTCGCCATTTTTTTTTCATGTTCAATATGTGTGCATGCTCATCTTAACAGGGTTTAGATTAACCGTTATAACATATAACAATATATATATTCTTAAAGAATAAATAAAGATGTGTGTGTGTACAAGGTTAATGTTGATATGCTAGAATACTCTAGAAATAGAACAAATAATTAATATGCAAAAAAAGAAACTACTTACTGGAAATTGCAATGAATTAATTTGCATATAAAGAAAAGATCACTTTATGAAAATTAACAAAGCTGATAAAGAGTCTGCAGAAGAATTATATTAGTGCAGTATTGTAAAAGAAGTGCAGTAAAATGGTATACTGAGTACTGAGTTATGTTTTGTTCTGGAAATTAATAAAGAAGAACTCTGGTGAAGAATCTAATTTGACTATCTCAGAATAATATGTTTGAGCTGTAGTGTGTTTTCTAAATTATAGAGTTACAAATCTCAGAATTAAAGAAACTATATAGGTATTAAATCTCCATGGAGATATGAATTGTTAAAGCGATTTATGTGATATTGTTCACAACTGGTAAATAGCAAGTTGAATTACTAATCTTTACTAATACAATTCTTTTATTCAGAATAAATAAAAATATTTTTAAACTTGGTAATTTTTCTTTTATAAAATGTAATTATCTAGGTAGCAACTGCCTTGGATATATTAATCCTATTGCTGGTTTGTTTTTGAGTCCTCCTAGCATGAAACTGGCATTTTTTAATTTTTTTTTTTAAGAAATAAAATAGAAGATTAGTGTACTGAGTTAAGAAAAAATGGAAAATGTAAGCATAATGAACTTTGGTGAGTTATCTTGTAATTTGGATGACCATCATTGCTCTGTGAAGAATTTTGTTTCCTAGCACCAAATATTAAGAAAACTTGCACCAGTTTTTTTTGTTATTGTTTAGCTTGTTATAATTAGTTTCTGGATTTATAGAATGCTTAATTCAGTTTTAAATCTGAGAAGAAATTATTCAATATTCTTTGCATTCAAACATGTTAAAAATTTTTAAATTAATTTTGAGCCTTTGAGGTTTGATTCTTTTTAAAAAATAAAGTGCAATTTTATGCAGACAATTTTTTAGTATTTTCCAATAATTTAATAAAAAAAAAACATTTTTACTTAAAAACAAACAAATTATCATTCAATTTATCAGAAATAGTTAAAATAATTTTGAACACACACCTTATAATAATTATTTTTTTTATAATAGATATATAATTTTTGGCCTTTTTTTTATATAGCAACTGGGATTAGTGTTTCACCCACCTGATTTCTCTTACATTATTATTTTTTTTTTTAAGAATTAATGCTGGATAAATATATCTTTATCTCAGAAAATTAAAAATTGAAAATCATTTGAGTTTTTGTCAAGATTTTAAATTTACATTATGATTAAAAGTGCACTGTTAGACTTAAGTTTTTTTTAAAAAAGTGTTGTATATATATGCACATTTATAAGGGCTATATTTTTTTTAAGCATTTACTCATAATAATTTTTCAGTAAATATGTAAATGATAATAATATTTTATTATTAAGTTAAAAAATATTACATTTTATTCAATCTTAGTTATTTTTAAATTTAATATCATTTAAATATATACTATCATTTTTATAGGTGCTTGATAATTTCCAATTTTTTAATATTTCATTTGTTTATTTTTTCTAACATTATCTTATATTTTTAGAAATTATAATTGTTTACTATTATATTTAAAACACATGGTTGTATTCAAAATAAGAGTCATAAATCACATGACCCAATTCTTTTAAGCTCGTAAGTTATAAACAATGAGGATTGCCAATTTCTCAACAGCTTTGTTATAAATGCTTAGCCAGAGAAAGCATTTAAAATTTCTCTGTCAAGAACCCTCCCCAAATCCCTGACCATGGTTTCATGCATTGGCACTCCTCAGAGAGGTGCCAGGGTAGGTCTAGTGTCTGAACCTACCCTGGCACCTCTCTGAGGAGTGCCAAAGCATGAAACCATGGTCAGGGATTTGGGGAAGGGTCTTGACAGAGAAATTTTAAATGCTTTCTCTGGCTCTAAGCATTTATCTCAAAGCTTGTTAAGGAATTGGCAATCCTCATTGTTTTTTACATGGTTGTATGTCTTTTTTTTTGTTTCAGTATTTAAAGTGTACTGTGGTTAACTTAAATACAATTTCTCTATACATATAGCTCATTACCTGGTGTTTAAATCTGGGTGACTGGCCTCTAGCCATTCCAGACAACCATTCAGTATCACTCTAGTCAATGGGCATTTAGATCTTTTTAATATAATTGATAAATATCCCAAAATAACTTAGAATTTATCAAATGAATATTGATGTACTGCTCATAAAACAAATATAATTATGTAACAGTCTTTACATCTGACGAGGAAACTCAAAAATCTATGACCAGTGAGCCTATGCTTTCCCTTTAACTTTTTATATATAAATATAATACATGTAGTAACATTCTTTCAAACATTGATTATTAATGGTTTTAATGATAATGAAACATATATATTTAAATTTTTTTATTTATATATTGTAACGGTCAGGTTTGTACATTTGCTCAACAGACTGAGAGTCCAGACGAAAGAGAAACAGGCATGTCAGGATGGCAATACTCTACGTCTGATTGTACCTCAACTCTCTCACCCGCGCTTCTAGGTCCCACACTAGCGAATGACCTGCGTGAGGCTACACTCGATACTTCTTTGACCACGTTCTGTTACTAGCATATCGGGATGGCAACACCCTATATCTGATCGTACCTCAACTCTCTCACCCATGCTTCCAGGTCCCACACTAGCGAATGACCTGCCTGAGGCTACACTCGATACTTCTTTGACCACGTTCTGTTACTAGCACATCGTAGAACATGAGACTTATCCCCCCTTAACTAATACTAAATGATTTAACTAGTGATTCATAAAGACTATAAGCAAGGATCGAGACTGAGAGGTGAAATATTTTAGAAAATTTAATATAAATTCATAATTAATAAGACAAAATATACATCATCTATCACACGCAGGTGAAGTTATATAGGATTAACAGGTTAATAATTGAGATTTATATGAAGGGAAATAAGGATACATTTGTGATACAGAGTAGCAAACATTAAAATTCAGGTATATAAATGATTCATCCGCAGATGAATGTTATTTTACATATACGATAAAACAAAACATTACTGTGGCTAATCAACCATTACACTGCCATTTTCCCTTTTATTACGTAGGGATGAGTAATATGATACACAGTTATGCAGAGATTTATGCCTAGATACATGCCAAGAACTTAGCAAAAGAGTGCGATCATACTAAATGGGAGGTATATTATTTATTAATAAAGTTTACATATAATTTACGATACAAATTAATCAAGTTAACCAGATTCTGGTTCGGATCAAGGCCAAATTATTTAATAAGGCAGGCTGAACTGATGGAGCAGGATCACTTCAGATTCTACAGTGTATCATATATATTAAGAAAAGGAGTGTGTCTCAAAGGTGTGCTTGTAAAGATTCATTACCAAGTAATCGGTTCTTTGCACTGTGCTGCTTTCTATAATAATAAAGGAGACTTCTTTATTCCGGAGGATTGAACAGTTATTTTAAGGATGAGACTCTTTTGGTCTTTTTCAAATATCAAATATAAAACGGCTTGGCTGTCCGAACTAACTGGCATGGTTTGACATTAAATCAACCCCAATGCAGTCACATACATATGTATAGAATATAGCAAGAAGATAAACATTATTTGCTAATGAGCATCACATTCGCCCCATGAATCTAATATAATCATTTTAATTCATTAAATACGCAAAATGCAGAGTGTCTAGCAGTGTTACTGCCATTAATCAATTTGGAGATAGCACATAATAATTATACTATAGGGAAATACTTAGAATCTGGCTTAAAAATTATCTGTATCACTTAAGACATATAATTATAGATTTACAGTATATTTTAAGAGTTATTACGGATCCACAAATTCATTGCATGTATACTGTAGAAAATCGCTCTCGCTTAAAGGGAAATAAATACTATTTTATAATTATTTACTAGGCCATATTATAGATAGCAATATTATCACTGGTGAAAAATGTTAAGTACAGAAGGGAGTTTGAACTTTTTCTTTAGAACAAGTCAGCACAATGAGAGCATGCATGTATATATCTCTCTGAGAATTAATAATTCACCAAACTCTGTTCTGATTACTTTAGCATAAATCAAACATAACTATGATAAAGAATGGCTTAAATAACGTCTAAATAATAAATAAGAAGTCAATACACTTATTACTAAAGTTTTAGGGTTAAACATTAAAAATAATAAATTAAATATATGCGTATGTGTATTTTTATAATAATGATAATGATAACCAAGCAAGATTTGATAAAGTGACTAATTAAAAATAAAGATACATAGCAGATTTATATTTACATAGCAGAGTTATACAGGAAACATAATGAGTGCTAGCTCGATAGTTACTTTAAAGAATGAATGATATTTTAGCATGCTTTACCAGAATTCTCGAGAGGGATTCTAGTAAAAGTACAGGTACGAGTGGCTTCTCTGAGCATGATTCCTATTCTCATGGAAGTATGTGAATCTGGCTTTTCTTGCTTTCTGATGCCATTCAGCAGATGAGGCTTTACCATTTTAATGCGGCTTATTAGATACAATTGGCCTACGGATGAGGTAGCTTACTGGATACAGCTTCTTTATAGCTGAGATGGCTTACTGGGTATAGCTTTGTTATAGTGAGGTTGGCTTCTGGATATGGCTCCATTATTATATATGTGGCTGGTTTATACTTATAGGGTGGCTGTTACTGGTTTTTGAGCATAAGACTACGGCTGTTGTTACCATTTGTAGAAACTCCAGTGGAAGTTACAGCAAATCTATCTTCCACTAGCTGATGGTTCTCATCTTAGCAATAATAAAGAAAACTTTTAATAATATTCTTTCTGTGATATATACTTTCTTGTATACATCTATAGTTGTCCCTTCTTTAATAATAAAAACCAAGTTTTTCTACATATATTTAGTACACATCCCTATTTTTTTCTTGCGCTTACTATGTCACTTGTTTACTACTTCAAACCTCATGCTCTCAATTATCTTTTACCACCTCTAAAGAAACTCTCCCAGTGTCCCTCCAAATGGTCAAGTTAGGATTAACAACTGGCTGATTTCTAAATTGACTTTTAGCTATAAGGCTAATTAAAGTAAAATGTTATTTTGGTCAACTGCAAAAACTCGTAAACAACTTGATAGTCTGCAATTTTAAACAAAATCGTAAAACTAAAATAATTTTAAGAAACAGTAATCTAGTCAATCTTTGACTAAAACATAATTTTAAGTTAGTTTTAACTCGTAAATAACTTTATTGTCAGCACTTCTAACAAAGAATAAAACTGGAAATAGTTTTTAAGTAAAGCCAAACTGACCAATCTTTAACGAATATTACTTTGAACAAATATTAACTTGTAAACAACTTGGCCATCTGTATTTTTAATGAAGAATAACTTGAAATAATTTTAAAAGAATATTTAAAACTAATATTTTAAATAAATAATTTTTTATTAACTTTAAACATAATTCTATATGTAAATTCAAGCTGCACAGACTGTTAGGTTTACACAATTTTAATAAATGGAAGACTATATGTGGGTATATATTATCCTTACTGATGTCTATATTGCAATGAAATAACCACTTATACAGGCACATACTCTATAATTCTTTAAGAGCACAAGTTCGGAGTTTTGAATTAAAGAAATCCACGCAATTTGGAGTGAAATAACGTACAAATAAATATAGTACTATGACTATAGTAGGTGAAACAGTGGATCTTTAGATCTGACTGTTTCAATATTAATTCTAAGAAATTTACATGTGAAAAAATTAGAGAACTTATAAAAAAAAATACAAGTGGCAATATTTCTAGTCTTATATTTTGATTAGATATCATGTAGCTTTGAAGATTTTCTTGTGTGAATTAATTTAATACTGTCTCTATTTTTAATTTCTTTAAATTTGTTCAATAAAAAAATTATTGAGTTTGCCACATTTTGTTTAAAACAGATGTGACATCTTAGACACCACAATGCAAATATTATAAAAGTGGATATTCTAATTTGTGGATAAATTCCATCATGTAAACTAATATTTAAGGTTTCTATTATATTGTCAGTTAAATTAGTTATATTGAGTAAAAATTCTTTGATGTTTTCCAGTACACAGCATTGATATAGAAAGTGTTTAGTTGTTTCATCTGATCTTGAACATATTGGACAAATGGGGTTTATTTTTGAAATACCCTACTTTGTATGAAGAAAAAAAATTGTAAGTAAAATGCTTCTAGATTAATTTTTACAAGAAAATCAAGGTATTTTGGTTCTAATGACAAATGTTTGAATCTCTTTATAATTAGTTTATTAGTGACTTGTAATAATGTGGATTGATTTTGATCTATATCATGTGATAAATAATAAGTTTCCCAGTATGTTATTATTTTTTTTCGGTAATTGACCATTCAAATTTAGAGAATTTTTTTGTAAAATTTATCATCTGTAACAGTCAACTTTCATTTATAGGTGGAGGTGTTTCTGTAGGAGTTATAGTTATGTAATAATTTAGAGCATGAAATTTATTAACAAGTCTATTAATCATATTGTTATCTTTTTGCAAAAAGAAAGTATTTATTGAGTGTAGTGATAAACCATTATATTTGATATTTTTTTGCATATTTTTTGAACTGATTGCAGCAGTTTTTTTTTTTTTTTGCCAAAAAAGTTTACCACATAAAGTGTGAATTCTTTTGATAAAAGACTTAAAAAAATTCACAATAGGCATAAAATAATTAACTTTTGTAAAAATAAGAATATTTATAAGTGAAGATTTGGCATAAAGTGATAAATAGGCTTTAGATAATGATTTGATACAAGATTGAATAGAGTATAGTAAATTTTCTTGTATATGTGATTTCATTGCTCTATTTGATTTGTGCATTGGGAAACCTAAAAAGTTATGTGGTTGTGCAATAAAAGGAGATGGTATATTTTTACCAGTAGCAATGCACCAAATGGATGATTTGTTAAGATTGAATTTAAGTTCAAAATTATTTGTGTAATTATTTAAAATGGAGATAACATTTGGGAGATATTTTTTATTTGGAATAAAGATTACAATATCATCCATGAAGGCAATATGATTGTTTTCTTAATTTCAGAAATGTATAATCCTGGGATTTTATTATTTAAATCAATAAGAAGAGGATTAATATATGTAATAAAAAATAAAGAACTTAAAGACTATCCTTGTGGTAATGAATTACTTGGCTTGAAACTTTGTGAGGTTTTTCCATTTAATGTTATAGATATTAATATGTATATATATATATATATATATTATTTAACATATATATATACATTTAATTATCTATTATTCAAAATTAGGGTAAAAATTAATACTTTTTTAATGATAATATTTAAATTTTTTTAAAAAGGTGAAACTTTTATTAATATATAAACTTCTGTAAATTTGCCTAAAGAAAGTTTTAACTGTAAATAATTATACATTTACCTTGCTGATCATGTTTTTAGAAGTAGAAATATTAAAAGTTATGAAAAATTAGGTTATGTTTATTATTCTTGCACTTTGCTATAGAATCAATCAGTTACCAGAGAACACTTTCTTCCAATTTTGCCTTGTTCCAGCAGGTTGAGTAACTGTAACTAAATATTATCCTTTTGAAATGTCAGAAATTTTATTTGAGATGAAGAAAATAGCAGACTTTTATTTTGAAAGAAATCATTCTGTAAGCATAAAGTATGTTAGAAATTTCATAAACTTCTCAGTCTTTTCACTCTAGTTATTATTTCACAAACTGTTTATAAAGTGACAGAGCTATTGAATGAAATTTTGACATAGAAGATAAAAGCAAATTTGTTCTTTTTTTTTTTTTAAGTGTTAATTAAATATCAACATTATTAAGTTTTTTTTTGCACATTGGAATAAATATGGATGTAGTAATATTATTGAAAAATGATACAATTAGAAAGTGAACATAGGTTTTATAAAGTTATTTCTGACACACACACACACGTTCATGGGCACACACATAATATATATCTTATACACGTTCTTTATTTCTATGTTAATGCTGATTTCAAGAAAATTCAGTTGAATTAAAATTTTTGTAATGTATGTTGATGTTTAATGATGTTTTAAAAATTGTAGAATACCTAATAGAATGACATCCATTATTTTTATCTTTTTTATACAGTAATTAGTATATAATTACTTATTTTTAATAAATGCCTGTAACTTTTATTATTTTCATGATTTTTACCTTTCAAATGTTACAGCTTCTTGACTATTTGAATTGTTATAGTGAAATCGATGTGTAACAACCTTCATCATAACATGTTTAAATGTAAGATAATTATATTCATTGTAGTTCATGGCTTATTTTCATGTTTTAAAATTTATTATTGCTGGTGATTGCTTATTTTCTTCATTTTTATCTTTATTTTTTATATAATTTTTATTTTCCTCAAAACATTTAAATTAATTTGAAAGAAACTATGTAAAAATCTATGAAATAAATTATTTTGAGATTGGATCTTGTATTCATTTTACCAATATAAATGATTACTAAGCTTATTATGTAATTTTAAATATAATTTAGAAGGGTAACAAGCATTGACAAACTGCCTCTAATTATGATGAAATGTTATGGCTTAAATTGTTTTATCTACATATTACATTCTAATCTCTACACAAAGGGTAAGGTTTTTAAAAATAGTTATATATATATATAATTATAGAAAATTTGAGCACAGACTTTCAAGCTCTCTTCAGTTATTCACTTTATCTCATACAACCGATACATAACATCTAAGCTCCAAGTATATATACTGTAACCTTTTAATTGGTCACTGTAATAAAGGAGTACATAAAATGTATCTAATATTCCAAAATATTAAATTTTAAAAATATAACTGGCACTAATAATTTAATATATAATTATTAAGAGAGAATTTAGGAGAGATAATAAATACACATTTTCTTTTTGTATTCGTAATTGTTTTTATATTATATATATCAGTATGTAATTTTTATAGTAATATATTTTTAAAATAATTATAATGACAATAAAATATCATTGATTTTAATATTTTTATTAAAATATTTGTATGAAGCCGAGTAAATAAATTATTTTAAATTTCAATTAAAACATTTGAATTTCATCAGTTTAAAAATATTTATTAAATTTTTTTTTTGTGTGTTAAATTTTAAAATAACAAGTTAAATATTGAACTAATAAACAATTTTCAAATTATTGACCAATGAGAGTTAAGCAATTGGTTTCTACATCATGTTTGGGGATATTTATAGAATTGGTAGATGATTGGGAAAAAAAAAATCAAGAGGTAAATTACATCCTTGTATAAAATTTTTGTAAAATTTATCAAATTATAAAAATATTTTATACAAGTTATATAAATCATTTACTTTTAAAGGAATGAATATAAAATACTTCAAAAAAGTTTAACAAGATGGTAGAGTAATTTAAAGGAGTTTCTTCATCATTGTCACAAGTTATCTACAATTTTGAAATGCTAATAAAAAAAATTGCCAGTATATATTTTTATTATAAATGGGAAAATAGGGAAGAATAAAAGTACTTCATTACAAGTAATTAAAAAATGGACAATCATTTATGTAAGAAAATATTTTCACTTTAATTTCTACTTTATTGAATAACTTAAGTAATAGTTTGACTGATAAAAGAAATTAAACCAAGATAAGAATAATTAACATTCATGAATTAAGGAAGAGAAGGTATAGAACTTTAATATAAGGTATAATTGAGATGAAAAGTTGAAGAAAATAATTAGTAATCAAAGTAAATTAATTGTGCAAATTAAAAATATAATATTATTATTTAAGGGTGGACATTTGTAATATTTTATAAAGCAACATTAATTTTAATCAAACAAATAGGATAATAAATGTTTATTCTTAATTGGTGAATAAAAGTATATAGTCAAGATAAATCTTCTATTTAGCCATCATCAGTTTTTATTAAAGTAAGAAATTATAAATTTATTTAAATGCACATTGATTACGTAAGTAATATTTACTAAGGCTTTAACCTCAAGAATATGCATGTAAAAATGTGATATTAGGGACCTCTACAGGTCTTAACCACAAGCTTACACTTCCAAAGCATAAGCTTGTGGTTAAGACCTGTAGAGGTCCCTAATATCGCATTTTTACATGCATATTCTTGAGGTTAAAGCCTTAGTAAATATTACTAAAGTAAGAAATGTAAACAGAGAATTCATGAAGAAGAGATAATAAGCTTAAGTCTATTAAATAAATTCTTATATAAAACATAGGGATGGAACAAAGGATTTAAGTGAAAATAATTTATTAATCAATACCTCAAATAATTAACATTTAAATATATGTTTGACTTGGTTGTTTAATTACCGATTTCATTAACTTTTATAATAGCTATGTATAATATAGGGTATATGAGCACAGACTTTCACACTACCTACCACTCTTCACTATCTCATAACACTGATACACTTGAACACATGTAGAGATGATAATCTGGACCAACTGATAATTGCTGGTTTAGCATGAAATACATTTATTGGTGATTATTTATTTTTTGACATATATGTGTTCAAGTATATCAGTGTTATGAGATAGACTGGAGAGTGGTGGGTACTGTGAAAGTGTGCTCATACACCCTATATATTACATATATTGTTATAGGTCTATAATAAGCTCTGTATTTCAGTTATTAAATAGTTATGTATAGAAAAAAATTCTAGCATATAAATATGGAAAATTGTCTCAAGAAGCATCTCACAGTGAAAGATTTCAGTTTATTATTGTTGGTGATTATTTTGAAATATTGATAGAAGATCCTTGGAATCACTAATAAACATAATAGTTTAAAGTATTAGTTTGCAAGGAAGGATTGAATATCATATTGAGGTATATGAGAAGGAATCCCAAGAAAGAAGAAAAAAAATATATATATATATATTTTTCTTTAGGTATTATTTTAAACAATTGCCAACATTAAATTAGTTAAGTTAAATGATTTTATTTATTAATATGTATTATATTTTCATGTTTGTTTTAAATTAATAACTTTAAAAGTTATGCTTAGGATGAGGATATAATAACTGTGAAGGAAAGAGAAGATTGAAAATGGGGTAAAACAATACTTTGAGTTTTTATTGTAAGATAACAGAATTTAAATTAATTTATTATATATTTTAAAGTATAAAATAATTAATAATCAATTTACTGTCATGATAAAGAACTGAGAGATGGTAGTTATAATAATAATAATAATAATAAAGTAGGATAATGAAATTTTAAAGAGCAATATGAAAGGATTAAAGGTATGAATGATAAAAGTAGCTAATAAAAAAAAAAATGATCTTAGTTTTAATGTAATAAAATAAACATTGATGGTTGTCAAATTATATACACTATTTTGTAGCATATCATCCTTAGATTTGTAACATAACAATTAATGGGAAGATAATATTGTAGTTGATTATTATGCTGATATATAGTAATGATGAATGCTAGCAATACCTTTTTTTTAGAGTTAGATAAGTTATCATTCCAGGATATGATTAATGTGTTTAAGTTATACTTTTCCGAAGAACTGATGGAAATAACATAATGAGGTTAGTTTAGGTGATATTCACATAAGTAGTTGTGAGACATAATGGCATGAAGAATTTCCATAAAATAAATATGTTAAGATCCATAAGATCTTAATGTAAAAGCCTGGATATTAAGGTAGTATCATTAAGCATGAGAACACATCTTATTAAAAGGAAAAGAAGACATCCATTTCATATTTATAGTATTTTACTATACTAAAATCAGTTTCTTATATAGAATCTTTAAATAGTAAAGAAAAGTAAAGTAAGCACCAAATATAGTTGGTTGTATATTAAGAGAGATTATATCTTATCTGAGATGTAGAAATTGAATGATATGAAATTGAAGTAAATGCAAAACAAATGTTATAGTGCTTAAATAAATTTTAAATTAATACCATATTGAAAGAAAATGAGATCAATGATGAAAATAAAAAGAAAGAACGGATGAATGGAATGAATGATTATCAAGGGGTGGTTTAATCTTGGTTCCATTACTTATTTTAATCATATATTTTATATTATAAAAACCAACAACATAATGTAAAGTTTAAGTATAGTTGTTAATAGAATTTACATGTATACAAAAATATCAAAATTTATGAAAGAATTGTATTGCATGGAAGGGAAGTAAAAGAAAAATATATTGTGTATTCAATAAATTAAACCCCTATATTCAAAACAGGTAAACATTATTATAAATCATAGCAAGAAAGAAATGTAATATATATTAGCAATAATCAATTTGAAATTTGAATAATAAAATATTGATGTAGTTTAAAATTTTAATTTCTAAGCAGTATATGTAAGTAAAGTAGTGTTCTCATTAATATAAATAATTTTACAAAGATGTTAATAAATATTATATGTATTTATATATTTTTTGTAATATGTAATAGTTAAAATTTTGTTATTGATTATTGTTATTTGTTTAAATAAACAAATATTTTGATATAAATGTAGACTAATAGCTTTGTTACTACCCCAAATTATTTTCATCACTCTGTCACATCTAAGTACATAAATTATGGGAATATTATAAAGAACAAAACTTGATAAATTAATTGTTTATTAAATTAAAGTATAACTGCTTCAATGATATTATTTAAAAGCATATCTTTAACCTGAAATATTTATATCTTTAAAGTTATATTAAATTTGTTGTAAAATTAATTTGATTTTTTAAATTCATTTTTAAAATAAATTTAAGATAGTATATGAGTTTACAAGAGAGATTGGTATGGGAATACCTGACAGTTTACATTTTAATTAAGAGGAAATTTAAAACAGTGTAAGTTGATTAATTAATATACTAAAGTTATTTAAAAGGGGAAAGTTATTTCAATTAATGGGTATTGATTCTGATGATTCTAAAAGTGGTTCATTTTTATAATTAGCATTTTTAATTTATAAATAAAGTAATTGTTGGAAAATAATAATAATAAAAAATTGTTGGAAAATATGGTAGTAATTAATAATTTGGAATTTCTTATATTATAGTTGTTAAAGATATGCTAATCTTAAGAAAATGATCTAAATTGTATTTAGAATATTGTCTATAGTAAGGTATGAGCAATTTTCCATTCTTGTTTACTAAATTTTTAAAATTAGCTAGATACCTTAAAGCTATCTAAACAATTATATTCATATTGAAAAAAATTTTAAATTCTCTTGGCCCGGATTCAAATATAGATCATAAATATGGCAGATAGGTGTGCTGCCAATGTATTACACAATAAGGTACTTATGCTGCCAATGTATTACACAATAAGGTACTTATTGCATATAAGTATATATGTGCATGAAGTATATAGTGTGTGCGATTTTATTTAAGCTTGTCCAATCATGAATTTTTTTTTCGTGCGCAATTTGTAAAAAAGAGAGAGAAAAGTTAATTTATCATTGACTTCAAAGTTTAACTTAGTTATGCAACTCACTTTTTGTACATCATATAAATGGATTTTCATTTTCCATTATATTTTTTTCGGTTTCAAAAGAAAAAAAAGTACATTTATATATATAAAAAAACTTTAAATTTCTCTAAGCATTTTATTTTCTCAGGTTATAAAAATATTTGCCTTCAACCTTCCCAGGATTGATAATATGTAGTTCTGTTTAATGAAGCTGAGGCATTGATGTGCTTTGTGAAAGATTAGCTAGTTCATAACGACAGATTCTTTTTCCTTCATTGCTTTCAATGTCAGAATGTAATATTAAGTTCAGTAGGTCTTTTTTCCTTCTCCCTCACACACAGGCATTAAGAAAAAAAATATGATTGCCTAGTCCCTGTTTAAAGAATCCATACAACAAAATTGAATCATGCTCTGTTTAGCAAAACAGTTAGTGAAAAATCACATTTTAAGACATTTTTTTTCCTCTAATTTTTTAATTAGATTTTTTTTTTCTTTCAAATTTAGGTATTTTTCTGGCTTAAATCACACAAATATACTAAATTTTATTACATTAAATATAAGTTAATTAAAATCATAGAAATAAGCTATTGTTCATGTAAATATAGAATAGGGATTAGAGGTTTTTATTTATTAGCAAACTATTCTGCAGCTTTAGATTTCTAATTAGTTTAAATTATTTATTGTTGTTAATAAATATCAGATTCATAGAATTATATTGCTTTTTTACTTAAATGTAAATATAGAATACTAGGATACACATATGTTAAGAAGGGAGGAGCTAAGTAACTAAGAGAAACTACTATCTAGTGTTTTTCTTTCTTATTATTTTTATAACAAGTCTATTACTGTATAAATTACTAAAGTATTCATTATGAAATTTATATAAGTATAAAATGAAATTCTAGATAGTAGATTACTGAAGTAGATTTTGTTAAAGGATTTGCAAGTAATAGCAAAACACCACTTATGATTTTCAGGTGTAATTGTTTCATTAAATTTTGGCAAAACTCGGTAATCAAAAAACAACAAACAATATGATCATTACTAAAGATAGTATTTGATTTTTTCTACCAACTCTCAGCAAAAATTATATATGTTTTAAAAAACAGGTTAATAACATAGTTAACATCTTATTACATGTTTTATTTATTTGACCCAAAGAGTTTTATTACTTTATACGGCAGCTCTAAATATTAGCCATATTAAAGATTATGATATAGCTCTAGAAAGAGTTGTTAGACTAAATTATGTTAAGTGGAGTGCAAATAATGATAAATTGTGACTGGTATTTTTCAAGAGTAATTGCTTGTCCATTGAATTAGATACTTCAACATGCTTCAATTTAATTAAGGCTCATATTTCTTGACCATTATCAATTTTTTTGTAAATCAAATCATTCCAAAAAAAAAAAAAAAGAATAAAAATCTGTAATACTATACCATTACAAATTTCTAGTGATTGATGTCTTTGACAGAATAACCTAATAAGTTAGGGTATTACCCTAAATTCAGTATTTATGAAATTTAAATATCACCAGTTCAATTCCCATGCTAGCCATCACTGGTTAAAACAACAACATCCTTAAGAAGAAATATTACTCTCTCTCCACCACTTGAGAAATATTGTGATCCATAGTTAAGAATTGTCATGTCATCACACATGCTTCCCTATGCTTTTAAACTGCACACAACTTGAAAAGGTTATTCTTTTCAGCAGTTTTTTTCAATTTCATGTGCAAATACCCATTTACATGCGAATCCATGCAAGAAATGTTTCAAATGTCATTTGCAAGTTATCCGAATTGGTTGAAGCTGAGTGAATTGCCGGCCAGCCACACAAGTGGATGCACAATATTGTGTTTTCCATAAACAGAAACTCCTGCAAGTGTATCTATGTAGGTCTACGTAAGGGAAGTTGTTGGTTCGAAGGCTCCAAAATCCTGTTACTTACAAATTTGAGGCTTCCCTGTTATTTTATTTGCATGTTACTTTTGGCTGCTGTTTTTTATGCCCCTGTAAATGGTAATTTTTTTTTAATTGTTTTGCTTCACAACTTATCCAAAGTTTCCTTTCTTTTTGATTCAATAAATTATTTTATGGGGAACCTTGTTGTTGTTTTTGTTGTTCACATGGTTATAAAATAGGTAGGTAATATTTGATAAGTTTCATTAACAGTTAAAGTAAGTAATATTTTATTATACCAACAACAACAAAAAAAGAAGTGTTTAAGAATTGATTCAAAAGGCCCACCAAAAAAAAAATAAAGTGAAATAATAATAAAGAACTGTGCGGTAACATAATAAAATGTTCAAAAAGAAAATCCAAAAAGAAATCGATAATTAAAAATCAAAACAAACCTTCCCCGCCACCCCACCTCCCCCGGCTTAAAAAAAAAGTGTTCTTTAAAAATGAACTGTTTATGTGTTTTTTTAAAATTAAAGGCCCAAAAAATTAAGGAAGAACTTTTCACTATCATATAAAGCTTTCTGTAGCATAAAGATTTGAAACAAAACAAACAAAAAAAGCCTTGTAATAAATTAACAAAAAAAGACAATTCAAAATCAAAACAAACCCTCTTCCCTCCACCCTCTAAAAAACCAAGTGTTGATTTATTCAAAAGTACCGAATTGTTGAAGTCCTCCAGAAAATCAAAACATCAAACAAAAAAAAAAACAAGATAAGTTAAAAGCAAACAACCAACTCCCCCCTCCACCATCTAAAAACAACAAAATGTTTGTTACTGTATTTTTGTGTAAACAAACTGATGGAGCGTTAATCGATAATTTCAAAGCAAACCAACACCCCTAACACCATCTCAAAACAAAGTGTTTGTTTCTTAAAAAAAAAAAAAACCAGAAAAAATATAAAAAACAGTGTGAAAAAAAAACTTTGGTTTACCGTAATATTATGTAAAGAAACCTATGGACAGTTAGTCGTTAATTTACAAACAAAACAATACCCCTAGACCATTTAAAGACAAAGTATTTGTTTATTAAAAAAAAAAAAAAACTCGGGTGGAATAAAAAAAAAAAAACTTTGGTGGTTTATCATCGCCGATGAAAAAAAAATTAAAAACCGGTTTGGGGGGGGGGGAGCTTTTACCATAATATTATGTAAACAAACAGATGGCCCATGGATTGGTATATTGATGAGAATTGGGTGAAAAAGAGCGCCATCAGATGATAGGGTTCAGTATTCATACTATTACCTTTGATAGATATAATAAAATATCCATTCTACGGGATTTTTTTTTATTTCTGTACTTTGATAATTCATTAAGTTTCCAGAGTTCATATTGATTTTTGAAGTGTTGATTTAGTGTATTGATTTTAAGCATGCCTTTGTTATACTGTGATTGTCATATTTTCATTTCAAAAAATAACTACTGGTTTTTTTTTCTGATTACTTTGAGCCGGTCAGGGTTGTTATTCTGTAATCTACAAAAATAAACCAGTGTTTTTGAAATACATTTATTTGACATAATTGGATTATATTTATCACTCTTTATGATTTTTGTAAATTTGTACCAGATGTGTAAAGCAATAGTTTCAAATGTTATAAAACTTTACTTAGTTTACAAGCTTTGTCAGGGATGTTAAACAGCTTTCATGTAAATTTTATCTTTTATTTCACTCTATAAAAATGCAGGTTAAATATCTTTTTTTTTTTTACAAAACAGGAATCTTTATTAGTGTGATTGAAGAATTCTTTCACAATGTTTTAATATTAATGTGATAAAATCTATAGACATTGGTGAACATGAATTTTCCCCAGATTATATTAAACCAGGCAAGGCTCCATGAACAGTTAGCATACTTCTATAATTTCCAAAAGAACTTAGGATCTAAAGTCAAAATATGGTTGGAAAAACTATTCAGTAACATTATTCGTACAGAAACTATTTTGAAAATTTGGCAGTCATAAAATGAAATAAACCCAGCAGTGATCCAAAAAATTATCAACTATCATTATTATAAGATCCTTGCAAGTTTCTTGGAAAAATTATATTAACAAAAATTTTGCCAATGGTTGAGAATCTTCTACTTATAAAGAAGGCCAGATTTAGTTCAGGAAAGAGGTATTATTGTATTTCCTGAAAATAAGATACTGTCTTATATTAATTTTTGCTCCAAAAGACACTGTAAGGTTTATTTTCAGGAATGTTTTATTTTTTTTATGTACAAACATCTATATTTATTCAAGTATAAAAATGTACATTTATTCAAGTACTTCTCTTTACAGAAAGTTGTAAGATTCATACCTCAGGGGCCCCCTACAATTCCTTTCTTTTTTTTTTTTTTAAAGTGTCATAGCATCGGCCGGGATGCGAACCCGCAACCCGGGCAACTGCCTGCAAGTGCAAAGCAGTCGCGCTGACCTTTCGACCACCAATGCAAGACTACAATTCCTTTCTTAGCTCTTTTTGCACTCATCTGATGATCAGAATTTTATTCTGTTTAAATTTACCATTAAATCAAGTGTTAATTGAAGACTTACGAAGGAGGATAGTTTGGCCACACAAATGCAATAAAAAATGCAACCATAAAATTTCAAAAAATATTTCTTTATTTTACATGTGCACATTAACTCATCCATTACAACATATGGTATATTGAATTACAATGATTTATATTCGACATAATCATATCCATCCATTATCAAGTAGGCAAATAATAAACATTTTCCAAAATACTTGTAATAGTCTTGCTTGAGTATTCTTTTTAAAAACATTTCTTTGGAAGAAAGATTGATGATTTAACTTAAGCTAAACTTTTATTATTAAAATCACTTCCATTATTTTAATAAAGTCTTTTAGGAGAAAAAAAAAATGTTTAAAAATTAGTAATTTTTTTTTTTATCTTGAATATTTGAAAACTACCATGCTGAAACTAGAAAACTAAATCAAGTTTTCTAAATCTGAGTATTAAATATAAATAAAATAAGTACCTAAATATATATAAATGAAATTATAAATTGTCCGATAGTCTGACTTGTGGTAAATTGTTTCTCTATACAGGTAGAATTACATTTATTGAAAATAGTCTACATGAAAATATATATTACCATTTATTTAAAGCATTAATGTCAATAATATTGTTTATTTATACATTTATTACCTTATAATTCAATACTTGCATCATATATTTTAACTGGCAAACAAAAGCCATCTATTGGGCTGCCGATCTTAACTAGGGCTTATATTTGGAGTAGGGGTTATATTATAAGCATTCTCAAAAATCATGCCAAAGCTTATTTTTTGGTAGGTCTTATTTTTGGGAAAAATGCTATTCATATTGAAAAAAGCTTTCAAAATAAATTAAAACTAGTTCTACCTTTAATTATCTAATGTCATCTTATGATTTCATTTGGAAAATAGTTTTTTAAAGTTTCTAAAATTCTTAAATGTAAGAAACCTATTAATTTCTTTTAACAAAATTCTTTCTAATAGAAAAATTCAAGTGACCCTAGATGATAATTGTAATAGATACAAAATTTTACATAATCTATCTTGGTGATCTCCTAGGAACAGAATGCAGGAAATTTATCTATGCTGATAATATGGCTTTGATTTCTCAAAATAGATTCTTTGCTAAAATCTACAAGCATCTCAATAAAGATGTGAAACAAAAAATTTTTTTCAAAGACTGGGATATTATTCCTAATCCAGTGATGACAATATGAATCAATTTTTCATTTAGATAACAATAAAACATCTTATAAATTGAATATAACATTTTACAATAATAGATTGAAACACAATGCTGTGCCATGCTATTTAGTTATAATTTTGGATTGTAATGTAATTTATTTTTCTCATTTATCTAAGATTAGATCAAAATTAATTTCTAGGAATATATCATTGGAAAGTTGGCTGGTGCTATTGTGTATAAGACAGCTTCTCTAGGACTAGCATATTCAGCTGGTCCAATATTGTGTCTGTTTAGAGAAAAAAGTTTCCACATTAAACTTTCTAGATTCTTAAATATTAGCATGAGAAGTATTTCTGGTAAACTCAATTCTGTTTCTTTTGCAATTACTACCTGATCATTCCCATATTCTTCTGCCAGATATCAAAAGAAAAATTATTTTTCAAAAAATGTATAAAAAGTTGCTAAGCAGATTGCACTTGGCCAATAACTCAAGATATAGTTCTACCTTCTAAAATTTGTCTGAAATCAAAATCCCCTTTTTGGATGTTCTGGCAAGAATCTACCTACAGTCAAAAAATTATAGTAAAAACAATGAAATTTTTATGATATTTTAAACAACCCCCCCCCCCATCCAATATTAGATTTAGGTAGATTTATCTTCCTAAAACATAACTGGAATCTCATAAACAGATTCAGATAAGCCATTGTCATTGCACATTAATTTATAAATGGAATTTAGTAGCCAGTAATCTATGTTGATGCAGACAAATACAAATTATGAATCACATTAATAATGAATGTCATATGATTATTGTGGTAGAATTGAAGATCTTAATAAAGCTGCTAGTGGATATATCTTCTGCTTGCTATTTTTTCAAGTTCTTTTGTGATATTTCATTAATTGTTCTAAAAAAATCTATTTGCTAAATGAATTTTTTTATTTCGGAATTGCTTTTCTTACACAAAATATTTGTAATCTTTTGTAAAAATTATATTATAAAAATCAACACAGATTACTTTATTAACTGTTTTTAATTAATGGTTAATTTTTTCCTGTTTATAAAGCATGTTTTCATGTTATTTTTATATGAATAATTCTAATAGAAAAACCATTATAACACGAGTGTTTGCTGTTTATTATTTCTTTAATATATTGATCATAATTTCTTAAATATATCATAAGTTTTTGCAAATTAAAATATATATGAGAAGTTTTTTAGCTACAATATTTATGACAAATTTTTGTACTGTAGCGTCTTTTTTTTTTTAACCAGTCATCATTTCTAGCTTTGAGATTTGTTTATTTTAGTCACTATGTCATATGAGCCATGTGTTTTTAAATGAATTCTGATTTGGAATTTTGACATACATTATTATAATTTTTTTTTTTTATATTCAGCACTCAATGATGTAACTACATTTATTTAGGGCACACTTTTATTTCTATTATAGATCATGCTTTTTAGTTTTATTTTTTACTTTTTTATTCTTTAATAATATTTTTAGCTGGATTTGAATCTGAAACATTCATTCCAAATCTCATGCAGACTTATTTTGTTAACTAAATTTTACTTCTGCAATGGACAATAGGGTTTTATAGTGATTTAAAAAACCAAGATGTGTACTTGAATTAGTATTGTTTTCCAGTTTTTATGAAAATTGTCTTTGTATTGTTTACAGGTGCCTTAATGAAATAATAGTCAAGATGTAATTTTAATTTGAATCAATTAAAAGCAAAAACAAGAGCCTTTATTTGTTGGATTCTGGTTTTATAGAACGCGGATGAATTATGCTTTTTTTGTCAGTTCAATGGACAATATATAGATTGCATTTAATATTTTGAATGCAATATTTAAATACTTTGGTTTAATAATTGATGTTCAAAAAATTGCAACTATTTTATCAGCCAATAAAGGAAGAAAAATTCTGAGCAACTTTTAGCTTCAATGATTATCAGTTTGAGAATGCAAACTAATTTAAATATTTTTTTTTTTATAATTAGAAAAGTTAACTTAAATGTTGAAATACAACACAGAATCCAAGATGCTTCTTGCCATGTTTAACTAGTTAAAAGATAGGATATTTCATCATAGGAAAATAATTACTGCAACTATGGTAGCTGTATATAGAGTTGCTACTTTACCTAATTTATTGTATGGAAATGAAACTTGGACATTCTATCTGCACAGTATAGAGGGATTAGAAAAGTTTAATTTGAGTGCTGCCTAAAATTTTAAAAATACAAATGATAAAGTCATAAAAATAATTTAAAACTTGTTAATTGTGATACCATAAAGTCCACTATTAAAAAATCATATCTTCATTGGATTGGGCATAAAAAATGAATGAACATTGTGCAAGACTCCCTAAAAGATATTTTATGGTGATCTTGAGCATGGTTTTCAGGGGAGAGGCATACCCCATCTACTTTATAAGAATTATTTTTAAGACATTTTAAAGAATCGTATTATTGCTTGTTTTCATTGGGAAGATATGCTAGAAAATGGAATACAGTGGAGAGCTACAATTAGACGAGGTGGTGAAATATTTCAGAAAAAAAGTTTTTTGCTGAAGAAATTAAAAAACAGTATCACAAAATATGAAACAAACAGAATAATGAACTATTTGCAGTTCTTAGTTTGGTTTGTATAGTTATTGCAGAACTCATTTCTAAGACAGTTTTTTTCTTTTTCCCTTTTCTGAAAGTTGGAAAGACCATACTATGTATGTACAAAAATGAAGTAATAAATAGAAAAACAGTTTAATCATAATTTTGTCTAAAATTTTACATTTTATAATTTTTATCTGCACTTTTTATATAATTGTGCCAATGTAAATTATATGTTTTTTTTTTTAATCTTGATTATTTACATCTTAAAAACTAAACACTTAATTTTTTATATAAAAAATAGCTCATCCCAACAAGATGATGATATTAAAAAAATTGATATGAATATTTGATGGTTAGTAGAAATAGACATAATCTTTAGAATCTTCTTATAGATCCGTAAGTATATTTTGAAACTGACTTGATGAAGTTAGGGTAAAATTTTGAAGGCCTAACTAACTTTACATAAAGTTTTCGATTTGTAACATAAATGTTAATTCGTTAATCTGTTAATCTGAGTTGTGAGTACATTTTTTTTTTAAATGATTTTAATTTCATAAATGAATAAAATAATCAGTTATTAAAATTGCTTTTAAATATATAATTTGTTTTCTTTTATTTAGTTCTATTTCTGAACTGATATTAGCTGTTTTCATAATAGATTCTTGTCATTCTATGAATTCATTCGATTTTCCAGACTTCAGGAAGGAAATTTGATTGAGGAAGGAAATTGGTTGCTTAGGAGATTGTATTTAGTCTAAAGAAAATTTTAAACTCTCAGAGGTTTTTTTATCAGACTGTTTTTTGAAATTTATTTTAAACAAGTATTAATCTTTTTTTTAACATAAAAAGTAATCTAAAAGGCTATTTCTAAATAAACTAAGGATCCATTAGAATAGAGATGTGCAAGCTTTTTAGTCATCTCACCTTTAATACTATTTTACTATTCATCCCCATATGATTCACATATTCTTCAGAATATTTAGCACTCATATGTCACATGAATTTCTTACCTTCTCTCTCTCTCTATATATATATATGCTTTAAACTGTTTGAAAAAAAAAAAAAAATTAGTTCTTTACATTTATACCAGTTTTAGTTGATTTAACTCTTTAACCACAATTTATTCAATTTTTCTGAATAATTATTTACTTTAAAGAACTTTCAAATACAAAATGATTTTAATTCCTTTTTGATAATTATCAAATGCACAATGAATTGATATATTTTAATGCTTTAGAAAAAAGAGTTTGTCTTTAATTTTATTTTTTAAAAATATAAATTTATAAGAATATTAAACTGCACAACTTCTGTATTAAAAATTTATGAAGTCAAGAATATTCTATTTTTACTGAGCCAGAAAAGATATTAACTGATAATAAAAAATTATTCATGTATCATAAATAAACAATGGAACAAAGTATTAAAACAAGATAATTATATTATACAAATGGTCTATTACCCCCCCCCCCCTTTACATATATTAAGATATATCACATATGTTTGCATTTCTCTGTTTTTATGTGCTATATATGTGTGTGTGTGTTATAGTATATTTCATTATTTTGGCTAAAAAACTTATTGGTAAAAGGGACTTGTTGCTTGATATTTAAAAATAACTATCAGTCTATTGTTTAATGACAATATCACTGTAATGTCCTTATTGATTGTATTAACATTAAACATGTTTTAACACATTCATAATTGAGTATTGTAAACAATATGGATAAAAAAATATAAATTTTTCAGTGTGAAAATAAAAAGATTTACAAATAAAATAGCTAATTTTAATATTATCTTATTAATAATCCTTGTATAGTTGTGAGATTGCAATTTCTGCAATTCCAGTATATCAATATTATTTAAATTTTGATTCTTTCCATGCTATCAGTATATGTGCTCTGATTATCATTTCATATCAAATTTTGTTTCTCATTGATATATAGTGAGCAATAGTTAATTCAGTAACATTCATGTGGTAGTCATGACTTTGGCTGAATCTAACCGTATGACATTTATATATTTTAGTTTCAACTTAGATGATAGCGATGTAAGGGGAAAATTAATAGTGTATTTAGAATAAAGTAGACCTCTGATGCTTATGCATTAAGAAGCATATTCTGGTAGTTTTTCTATTTTACATTGATAGAAAAATAATAGAGATACACATTTTTTTTTTTAATATTAAATGCTTTTATTAACTGTGCACTAAAAAGAAATAAAATAATAGTTTCTCAACCACAATTGAAGTTTTTAGATTTAGCTTGAAATAAAAGCACAAAGGGTCCAAAAATTAATTAAGTCAATCACTGTTATAAAAAATAGGAATTGACTTAATTAATTTCTGGACCTCCCATGCTTTTATTTTAAATTAAATCTAAAAACTCCAATGGTGTTTGAGGAAACAGTTATTTTATTATATTCTAATGCACAGTCAATAAAAGCATTTAATATACATTTTTTATGAACTCTTATTATTTTTAAGTTTTTCATATTGGCACAGTAAATGAAAGTGTAAAACTATATTGTACTTTAAATTGATGTGACACTTTTAGTTGATATATATCACTAGATATTTCTGCTATAAGTTAAAATGTATACCTCATGTATATATATATCATATTTAATATGTGTTCATAATAATACATAGTGTATACATTATAAATGTATGTTTTAATAAGTAAAAATTTTATTTTTTTTTTATATATTTTTTTCAAATATAAATGTTTCTTTTGTAGTCTACTATGATTTTCTTTCTCACGTCAACAGGCTTTCTTTTCATGGTATTTCTGCTTTCTTTTTTCAAACAATCTCTTATTTTAATAATTTTCATTAGTCATTTATTAAGACTATAAATCATCCAATAATGAATAATATTTCTGTAGTGCAACTTTCACTACACCATTCTCACTCAAAGTAAGCAATAGTTTCTATCTGCTTTTAACATTGTGTGGAGGGGTGTAATCATAAACATATGACAAAGACATGTGAAAAAGATCTACGATCCCCGAGATCAGTGTTGTATGCTGAACCACAACTCAACAGTTGACCAAACCACAATCTTTTATACATATTTTTATCATTGTTCAGTATATATATATATAGACAGTAAATTACTACAGTTTATTTGATCTATCAAAGGTGCTGCCCTCACATCTTTGAAACAAATCATTTAATGAAAGTATATTAATAATTTTTATTAGTCATATTTTGTGAGGTATTTTCCTTTTACATTGCACTGAATGTATATAGATAGTGTCAAAGTAAATGATAATCTGTGATGTAGAATGTCTCAAATCGGTAAATTCTTGTAGTTTTAAAAGTTTATTTCTTATTTAATATTGTAGCTGTTGCAAGTAACTATTTATACAAGTGCATTATTTATAATATATATTAATTCTTTATAACTAAATATTTTTTTTCAATTTAAATGAGGTCTTATTCATTCTATTCCAACTGCCTTTTTGCGTGAAAAGTGAAAGTTTTTATTCATTAGTTTTCATTCACAAGTTCAAAAAATTTATCTAATAGTGTTACAGAATGGAAAGGGATTCGGGCTTATTCCAAATTGTTTTTAAGATTTTGTATATTTAAGAAGACAGCATTTTAGATTTTTTTTTATTAAAAAGATTACAGAAAACCTATTTTAAATGACATGTTTATTTACTTACTGACTGTTGCAACTGTTTTTTAGCCATTGTAAAGTGAAAGTTTTTGTTTCATTTATTTTTACTCTTAAGCTCCAAAAAATTTGATATCAAAATGTGTGAAATTTCATCCACCCACCGCTCTTTATTTTTTTAAAGTAATTATTCTAACTTTTGTCAAACTGCCTATCCAGCTACTTACTAATGAAAACAGCACTTGTAAATTATATTTTTATTAAATATAATAAATGTTTACTTTAAATTTTAATTGGAGTTTTAAATCAAGTTGTTAAATTGAAACAAACTATGAAACAATATATATATATTCCTTGTACACATATTACTTAAAACAGCATAATCTTTTGATATCTGCCCACTACTCTTTACTTTTTAAAGTAATTATTCTAACTTTTTGTCAAACTGCCTGTCTGGTTGCTTATTAACATAAACTGCGCTTGTAAATTATGTTTTTATTGAATATAATAAATGTTTATTTTAAATTTGAATTCGGTTTTAATCAAATTGTTAAATTGAAACAAACTACCAAATGATATATATTGTATGTGTATTGCTTAAAAGTACTCTTTATTTCTGTAAGTAATTACCCTAAATAAATTAAAATGTTATTAAATTGAAAAAAAAAAAAATAATGCTCTCTCATTATCATTATTTAAAACAAATGAAAGTTTTAATAGCGATATGTGAAGTTATTGAAATATTTTTCATATTCTTCCCCCCTTCTGTTTCATATCTATCAAACTAATACAATTTATCCAAATGATTTCAAACACTTTTTAGCAAAACTATATTTGTACATATATACATATACCTACGTTTTGACTTCCTGCAGTCTTCTTCAGAGCCAGTTCATTTTAATCTTTTAAAAACGTTTTTTTAAGATATTAAAATGAGCTGGCTCTGAAGAAGACTGCAGGACAGTCGAGAGATTAAAATGAACTGGCTTTGAAGAAGACTGCAAGACAGTCGAACGTAGGTGTAAGTATATATGTACAAATAAAGAGTTTTGCTAAAAAGTGTTCAAAGTAGTTTGGATAAATTGTATTTATAGGATATTACAGCAAAATAAAGAAAAGTGTGATTTTGGTTATATCTATCAAATTAGTTGACATAAGATAAGTATTTCAAATGGATTAGAGTAATGTAACTTAATTATATATCATTTTTTAAGCAATTCTCTTGAATTTAAATACACCTGGTCTCATTTTACGCGATAGATAGGTTCCTCAGAAAACACGCGCAAATGAAATCGTGCAAAAATAGACGTAACTTACATTGAAAAAGGGGGGATGCAGTCTGTGATTTTTCACAATTCATGTAAAAGCAACCGCACTGACATAAAATTACTTTAAAATTCGCACGCAAAAAAAATAAGGAAATAAAATATGACTAATAAAAAATTTCAAATTTGAAAAAAATTGATACAAGACAAACTTTTTTTAACTATAATATTTAATTTTATTCAAAATAATATATTTTTATGCATAATTTACAGTACAGTAATTTACATTTTTTATACATGTTTTAATTATTATAGCTATTTGCCGAAAAACAGGTTCGTTTGCAAACAACTAGCGCCAACTTCACACTCATGTTGTGTCAATGGTTTTCTGGTGACAATGTAATCAGTAATTAATCTTTGAGATGATGATTTTATTAATTGTTTATGAAACTAACAACTAAAAATTAAATTCTTATTTTTGTCTTTAATTTTCAATTCCGTTTAAAAATCAAATTTCACATCACATTAATTTCAAGTCGCTGTAAGTAATTTTTAAATTGTTAATTACAATTAAAAATCAGATTTTAATTTTTAATTGTCAAATTTAATTGTGCCCACTGCTATTACTGACCTTTTAAAAATAAACTTGTGGACACTAAATGATTAATAATTGATTACGTTCTTTTTTAAAAAGCAAAAACAGAATGTGATTTAAAATGCAAAATTAACACGCACAATGTTTGAACAAATTTACATTATAATCTTGTAAAATTTAATGTGTGTATACATAAAATGTGGAAATCATGATTTTAATTTCATTATTGCATAAAATCTTACTATTATAAAGCACTGAAAATATTGAAATTACTAAGATGAAAGTCGAATTCCAATAATGTGCTATTACCTTCAATATAATGTAAGTGCGTGAAATTTATTATTTAAGTAATAGCGCATTATCGGAGTTCGACTTCCGGTGAAACATGAATCGCGTAATTTCAAAATTGTGTTAAATAAGTCCACGTAAAAAGAGACCCAGGTGTATATTAAATCTCAATTTTAAAATTTCATTCTAACTTGAAAAAGATCAAAAATCAAACAAACAAATTTCCAAAATCAATAAAAGCATGTAATAAGTACCCTTTTTTTATTTTTAATTTTAGTAAATATTTTAAATTGAGAGGGAATAATTTTTTCAAAATATTTTTACTATAAGTATTTTAAAGCCTATACTGTAGAAAAAAAAAATCATATATTAAAATATAGTGCTGTAAGGTCTGCCCATGCCCTGTACATGAGGGGTCAGAATGACTTATGATCAACATGGGTTTCATCATCAGATTTTCAATGAAATGGACAGCTCAAGAGTTGTGAGGTGGAGTGGATTGGAGCCTGTCCATTAAAGTATGAAGTTTGGTTATCTTAATATTGATTGTATATATGTGTAGAGATGATAATCTGGACCAACAGATGATGAATACTGGTTTAGCATGAAATACGTATATTGGTGATTATTTATCTTTTTGACATGTATGTGATCAAGTGTGCCAGCAGTATGAGATAGCATGGAGAGTTGAGGGTCATGTGAAAGTCAGAGTTCAAACTCCCTATATATTACATATTGAAGAGCATGTGTGAAAAAATCTGTACTGTAGAAAAAAATACATATATAAGTATTTTGATAAAATATCTTAATTTTATAAACAGAGATTTTTTTTTGCAATGCATTGCAGGCTTGTTTGACTTCAAAGTAAATGAAACTGATTTCACTGGAGTTCGAAAAGATTTACATTTATCAACAACTCATTCAGATTTTATATAATGTGTTCAGCTCTAGTCTCAGGGAAAAATAATTATTCTAGGTAAAATACAAAATATCTTTTGAAAGATTAATGAGTTCTTAGTTGAAACAGAAGTAAATTTTTAAAACTAATTGATGTCATTAAGCTTCTTAAGAAACTATGCATTCATTATTCATAAAGCAGGAATTTTAAGTCTGTATGTAGGTAAGTAAGAAATCAGCAATTGTTTTAATTTTTTTTTTTTAATCTCTGAAATTTATAAATGTTTTTTATTTTTTAAAATTCATTTTACATTTTGTATTTTTTATTTTGAAAAAATTAAATTTGAATGCCTAATGATGATGTCCAAATGATAACAATCATTTAATAATGACTGATGATTTATTGCTATTGCTTGATTTATGGACAGAAGTGATAGTACTATTTTTACATTTTCAATCTAGTTTTTTATTAATCATTTTAACTGAAAAATCCAATAGCCTGATGGGATGAGCATATAGCACACAATCTAATGTTCATTGATGATTTAAGCTGTAGTAAATATATTGAATTACTTTTTAATGCATAGATTGAATTATTTATTAATGTAAATGTTGTTAAGCAGAAAAAGTTATGCAATGCTTTGTTTGGTATTGGAAAAAAAAAACAAGTACACATCATTAAAAAAATAATTAATTTTTCCAAAATTGTAAAAATAGTTAATTTATATTTATTAAATCTTAAGATATTCAAATCAAGTATTTTAGTATTGAGAGCTTTATTATTGGAAAATGTTATTTCTATATATAAGATGCTAAAATATAAAATACTAAGGAATGACATCTCATACCCAGAGTTCTTTCAGGCTACTGAATAGATACATGAAGCTTTTGATTTTTTAAGCTTGCAGAAAGCAACTTTAATGTAAGTAACTAAAGTGAATTAGTACTTCTAGTGTATGTATATGTATTTTTTTTAAAAATATAATACAAAAAAATTTTTTTTTAAAGAAATATAATAATATTTTTTGGAGAAATATGTGATAATATTTATAAGCATAAGATGAAAAAAATTTTTTTTGCACCATTAACCTTCTTGCCATGCAGCCTAAGACTCACATTTCAGCATTTTCGGATGTTTTTCTTTGACTCACAAATCACATAAAATACATGATTAAATGATTATTACTTATCAGAAAATAATAAATTAGACTTTATTTGATAGATATTTTTGTTTACTACTGAAATAAATTTTAAATGTTCACATTTTGTTTTTGTAAATATTAAAAAAATGAGATTGTAATTAAAACAAAGAGTTTAGACATCATTGTTTTTAGAAAGATTATTTTCAGTTTACAAAATCAAAATATTTATTATTTTTAAAAATCCAAATACTTACTTACTTCTCTTATATCTAACAAATTATGCTTTAAAAGTTTAAAATATTTGAATATTTATTGCAAAATTGCAATATTTTCATACTTGTAAGTATAAGTAGATTGGTTACGTAGAAGCTAATCTTGTAAATTGCTTCAGGCTATATTTACATTATCTGCTAATGTAACATTATATTTTTGAAAATAAAGTATTTCAAGTCAAAATAAGTTATTAATTTATATTTCTTGATATCTAATAAATATAGTAAAAATTATTGTAAAAAATTATCTAAAATTATAATAAATTCACAAATAAACACATTTTTAATCATTGGAACTATTTTCTTTAAACAATGAACAATGCCTGAACATGTCAGGGTAGGGCTTCTGTCTATGGTAAGAGCAGGAATTTTGAATTTTCTACCTTCTAGCATAATTTTTTTGGTGAAAATTTTTTATAATAAAATATACGGTAATATACGCATTCTAACAATCAACTCCACAGAGAAGATGCCTCCCAGAGTCTAAAATACCTTGATCTTCATCTAACAAATGATGAGAGAACAATAAATTACTAAATGGTGATAAAGCCCCCCTGAAATCAGAGGCTTTATAGACCCATACTCCAATTCCCTAAGGTCTCATAAATTTGCAGACCTTCATGCGTTCTTATACAGAAATATGCGACTATGCAAATTTGAATCTGATAGAAAAGATAATATACATCTCTAAACCAAAAACCTACTACAAGCAGGCTACAAACTGAACACCATTAATCATAAAATTAAATAATTTTATAAGAAAATCGCAAACAATAATAATGATATTAAGCTTCCATATATTACCCTCCCACATATACCTAAAATCTCCAACCAACTAGTTAAAGTCTTGGCCAACAAATTTAAAATCAGTTTTCACCCCCCTGCACCAATCATCCAATCAATAATTCTAAAAGACAAAATCGACCCTTCTCAGACCTCCCCATGTCGTTTATAGCATCTCATGCTCCCAACCCGGATGCTGTACCATTTATTATGGTGATTATGTGATGTTTTGATGGTTTTATACCTATCCTGCCAATAGGATAGTGGTGACTGTGATCTTTGAAAAAATCAAAGACACCAAAATATATAGATGTTGAACTGAGTTCAGATCTATATAACTATATAAGCGAATGAGTTTTGGTTAAAATACTTAATGGTGTTTTCATCTTGGGCTCCTAGCTTTATAGTTAATCAAAAGGTAAAAGGTACTGTTGGAGGGTTGCATAAGATCGTAACCTCTAGATGCAGTGCTGTCAAATTCAAAGCTTCTTACTGGTGAAAGCCACAAACTATAATCTAGTCTGGGGATGTTGAATAAGTAGGAACTAGACAGGGATTTTACCAACAAATCTTTCTGCATCCTTGCACTTGGTGGCACTACTGCCTTGCTATGCGGACATGGCTGATTTGTTCCACAAGATAAGTTAAAGTTTATATATTTTTTGAATATTATTTGGAAAAATTTTTTGGCTACAGATTTATTTACTTAATGTTTAGAGGTGAAAAGAAAATTGGAATGAAGACAGAGCGATTTAAATGGATTAGGAATGATTGGGAGAAATATTGCTAATGTTTGGAAAGTGATTCGATATGCCATTTTAAATATAAAAGGAAAAAATAATTTTTTATGTGGGGGTTTACTGCAAGGAGGCCTTAAAACTAAGTTGTATATAAGAATAGTTGGTTTTTAAGTAGGTTTGCTATTAAAGAATTGTTCTTGTGAGTAATTAATTTGAGAAGATAATGTTTGAGGTGCTAAGGTTAGGAAACATGTTTAACGATTGCCATTTTTTAGAAAAGGAAAGTTTTTCTCATTTTGCATAAAGGGGTTTGAAGAGTATTCCAAAATGTATGTATAATGGTCAGTAGGAAATTAGGTATGCTGTGGTAGAGTGTGGTATGCTTAAATAAGACTAGAAAGAAGGTAACAGGTATATGGTTATGTAGATTGTAGGCCAATGTGATAAAAGAGATGAAAAAATGCTTTCTAAGTGAAGATAGTTTAAAGAAAAATGGAGTAAATGACAAAATAAATAATGCAATGGAGATGGACTAGCCAAAGAATAAGAAAATTAAAGAAAAGAGGTAAAGGATGCAGAAGCAAAATTAAAATCATTAGAGATGAAGTCTGAGTGAGCAGATTAAAGAATTAATGAATAGAAGCGACATAGAAAAAACTAGATAAGGAAATCCAAAAGGTAGAAGAGGATGTTACAGTTGAAATAAGGAAAGTAAACCACAAGGCAGTTTTAATAGGAGACTTACTAATTAGGGAATGTAGAGATGAAATTGCAAGGGAATATAGAGTATAGGTTTGCCTGGAGCTAGAATTAGGGATGTTGCAGATAAGATAAAGAAACAAGGGAGTAGAGATGTTTATGTTATGGTGGGGACAAATAATTTGCCAGTGCCATTGGGTAGAGCATGGATGAGTATAAAGAATTGATTAGTAATTTGAGTAAGATTAAAGGAAGAGTAGGAATAGTTGGACTATCACCAAGATTTGACAATAGCTATATGTTAGATAGCACATGTTCTATAAAGGAGAGATTGGAAAAATTATGCGAAAGAAATAATGTTATGTTTGTGGATGTGTGGGATTTTTTTTTATTAGTAAGAGGGAGTTATGTAGTAAAGATGGAGTGCATTTAGCAAAACAAGGAAGGAAGTCTTAGGGAGTTTGATTTATAAAAAATATTATAGTTCAGGAAAGTTATAAAGGGGGGAGGGAAGGGTTTTAATTTGGAGAATTATCAAAAAGAATAAGAATGGACAGGATGTAAGGAGTAAACAAATAGTAACTGATTTAGATATAGATGTGGAGAGAGAATGGGTCTGTAAAATTAATGATAAGCAGGCTACTTACAAATGTAGTAGAGAAGAAAGAGTCAAAAGAATTTATAAAAGGTAGTAAGAAAAGAAGAAATGATTAAAATTGGATATTTGAATATGCAAAGTGGTAGGAGAGCAAAGTGGTAGGAGACTAGAAAAGGGGCTGGAATTAAACAAAGCAGTTAAAAATGAAGAGCTTGAGATATTAGCAGAAGTGGAAACACATTTTAGAGAAGGAGAGCCTACACTGGAAGATTTGGTATGACAGGATATAAATAGAAAAGGAAAAAAGGAGTGGGTATAGGAGTTATATCAAAAATTTATTTAAATACTGTTGTCAAGAACATTTGTGGTTTAACATAAAATTAGAAAGACAAGAATGGATGGTGGCTATAGTGTATATGGCCACTGGAAATAGCCAAACTATAATGGAGTAAAACAGTAGCATATTTGAATGCTTTCTGAAGGATATACAGGGTTTCAAAAAAAGGGGGAAGAAAATAATGGTTATAGGGGATGTGAATAGGCATATTGAAGAAATTTGATGACGTGGATGTCAAAATTGGACAGCTTTTGAAAACTTTTTGTCAGAGAGTGAATTTGAGCATTGGAAATTTATCGAATATTTATGAGGGACAAATCTAGAAATAGTATATTTCACATAATTGTATCTTTCACATAATTGATTATATATTAGTAGAGAAAGAGGGAATGAATAGAGTTCAGAAAATTAAAATGTTTGATAATGAAAAGAGAGTATGTAATGGTGAGCATAATTTCTTTATATTAGAAATAGTTAATAATGTGATAGAAAATAGTAATAAAAGTAGAAAGGATAGTGAAAGATGTGGATGGAGATGAATGATAAGAATAAGTTAGAAGAATATAAAATAAAAGTAAAAAAAAATCATGGAAGGGTTTAGTGGGGATGAATATAAGGAATGGTGTGGTGAAGTAGAAAAAGTGTTAAATAGGGTCTTAGGTGAAAATATTCAGAAGAATAAAAATAATGGAAAAGTGAGAATTAGTAAAAGTGTAAAAGAGAAGAAAATTAAAAACAAAGAAAGTGAACAAGATGTTAATATTAAATGGAAAAAGTATTTTAAAAAAAAGTTGTTAAAATCGATAATTATATAGAGAATTAAATTAAATAGTAAATTATTGGAGGATATTAATAAAAATGAAAGAGATGGTTGTAAAAATGTTTAGAAATATAGTAAAAGAAGGACTGTAGGGAAGAAAGAACTAGTATTATTAGATAATGAAGAAAAAATGTAGTTCTAGGGAAGAATTAGAGACAATCTTAAATAAGTATGTAATGGATATAGAAAATATGTTAGATATGAAGGTCAGAATGATAACAAATGCAAAAACATATAGTAATGGAAATATTATATTTACAGAAAATGAATTGAATGAGGCAGGGAAGAAATTGAAAAGTGGAAAGGCAAGAGATCTAGATGGTGAGTGGGCAGCAGAGATGGTGTTCAATTTAGGAAATAGAACAAAATTAAATCTATTATGTTTTAATAAGATGGCATAGAAGAGATAATTTCTAGGTAGCTGGCATAATACAAAAATAAGGCTACTATTTAAAAGAAAGGTAAGAATTATAGAAAGTTAAACAATAATATATTGATAGTGGTAATATCAGTGTTATATAAAGTTTTTGCATATATGGTGGCTGGAAGAGTCACAAGGTGAAGGACGAAAATAATATAATAGGAGAAATGCAAGGAGGTTTTCGATCGGAGAGATGTATAGGAGATAGATATGATAAAAATACAGGCAGACAGTTATATATGACCTGTATAGATGTAGAGATGGCATATAAGTTAAATAAATTTGGGAATAAATGGAGCTTTAGTGGATCTTATTAAGAGATTGTATGAAAATGATTATTATACATATCAATTAAGAAATATAGATTCAGTTAAAGGTAAAAATGGGTTGCGATTAAGGCAAGAATGCCCTATTTCATCTATTTTGTTTTTGGTATATTTGAGAGAACTGGAAAGAGCGATAGAGAGACTGAAGAGAGCAATAGAGACACTAAGAAGAGGGGTTAGAGATACATTAATGGGTGGCATGGTTTTATATGGATTATCAGGTCTTTTATTTGCTTTTGATATCTTCTTGTGAACAGAATGTAGGAAAGCTATGGAAACTATGCTGAAGACATGCACAAGGGAGGGTAAAGAGATGGGGATTGAATTTAGTGAAAAAAAATCAACAGTAATGATGATAAATGCTGAGGAAAGAAAAGAGAATGAATTTTTATTGCAGGATATAAAGTTAAATGTGGCCAATAGGTATAACTATTTGGGAATCATCTTAAATAGTCAGAGACATTTCTTCGATGAATGGGAGAAAAAATTGATAAATGAAGCAAAGAAAAAGGACTGATGAAGATAATAACAGTGTTTCATATAATAAATATGATGTAGTTAGAATTGTATGTAAGGCAGTGACAGAAACAGGGTTAACTTATGGTAATGATGCGCTATGTGTTAGTAAAGAGGTGTTAGATTACTTAGAAAAAGTACAAAGTGTCAAGCATTGATGGCCTAGTGGTTAGCATAGCTGCCTTCCAAGCAGCTGGCCCGGGTTTGCTTCCTGGTCAACACATTTGACATATGCATTAGATGCAGATGTGTGGTCAGCAAAGGAAGCATTTCAAGAAGAAATGGGATGGTCAAGTTTTTATATGAGAAATACAAAAGCAAAATGAAAATGTTCGGTAGATTGCATTTATGGATGATAAAAGAATAGCCAAAACAGTATTTAATTGAGTTATGAATAAAGGACAGGCAACAAGATGGGTGAGAAAGGTGGTACCACGCGCAAAAGGTTTGGATAAAGACTTTATGTCAGTATACTTATACAAAAGTTGGGATGAGTGTGTTAGATAATTGTTTAGTGTCATGGTGGCAAAGGATGGGATAGAAGAATAGATGCATGAATACAAAATAGGGAGTTGGAGAAATGGAGAATTAGTATGAAGAGTAAAAAGAGTTTAAATATATATAGAAGTAAACAGAATATTGGGTGCGAGTTAATTTATAATAGCAAGGAAAGAAGTTTACTATTTAAGGTTGAAACAAGATTGTTAACAACAAAGGAATATACACATAAATGGAAAAATATGGGTGATTTATTCTGCAAGCTACATAAAGGAAGGCATAGAAAATATTAGGCATCTGTTAATTTAATGTAAATGCTTACAAGCAGAAAGGGTACAAATAATGAAATTGTTGGAGAATATATATTAACAAAGTGATTATTTGGAAGGTAGCTTCTTGGTTCTTATGCTAGGTTTGGAAAAAGATAAGAGGAATTTTGATATAAAGGCCATATAGTTGACAAAGATAATGTTGTGGAAATATGATAGAGCAGGATAGAGAAGAATATGATAAAAACTTAGGATGGGGAATGGAAAGGGAAGGTAATGTGGCTAACGGGTTTCTCTGGGCATAGTGGCTAAGAGATTTTTGACTTCGATAAAGGAGAAGCCATAGTGCATCGCATCACATCAACTCACATATTCTTAATAACAGGAAAGTGTAAGCATATGAAATGGTGATCATGTGATGAACTATTTATATCATTTGAAGTAAAGATTAATTTTTCATTTCATTAAAATGATTTATTAAATAGTAAAAGTATCTTGTATGTTTTTTTTTAAAAATTAACAGAATATTGATACAGTTATAAATTAAATTCTAAGGGGTAAGAACGCTAAATAAGAAACGCTTCAATGTAGACGTATCTTAAAACTAGAGCTAAGTGCTTTAGAAATCTTAGTTATGATATATTTATAGCAATAAGTAGTGGAGAGAGGAGGGTGGTACTCATTGCTATAAATATGATATCATTACCAAATTATCGAAAGCGTTTAGTTATAAATAGTCAAAATAAGAGTCAAAGATCCAATTCATAGTTTTAAAATACGTTTATACTGAAGCTTTTCTTATTTAACGTTCCTAGCGCTTAGAATTTAATTACAATTCGTTTAGTAAAAGTTAATCAATTTATATCATAAAGTTATAAAATGGAATCTTTTTGCATATGCATAAATTGTTTACTAATTGTATATTGAATATGTAGATCACTTAAGGGTTATTATTTTTTTGCTTAATTGATAGTAAAGTGTTAAATATTGATTATTTTTTTAAAAAAATGTTTTTATAAAAACGTTTCTTCCCCTCTTTACAAAACAAACAACTTAAATGTTATATTTTTCAATCACCATTCCTCTTCTCCTGCAAGTAGTTCGATTTATTTACTAAGTATTTAAAATAATATATATTTTTTAAACATTGTAAATCTATACAACATTTTTTTTTTATTTTAATAATGATATTTTTGTGTAATGATTTAAATTTTTGTATAAAAATTTATTTGAAGTATCATTGTGACAATTTGTTTATTAAACTGCTTTTTTAATAAAAGTTTTTTTTCATTTTTGAGGTTGATAACAAAAATAAAGTGTTCATTAAGGCATATTAATAACTTCCATTATAATGAAATTTTTTCTGTCCTATGAAAAAAAAAAAGAAGCTAATAAATAACTAGAATAATATAATTTTTTTTTTAAAAATTTGTCAGTCATCTTCTAATCTATAATTTTTTGGATGTCATTTTCATTTGACATTATAATGAAAATATTGACATCTGGATTCACTTAATAGTAGACCTTTCAGATTATATTGAAATTAGAGATGATCTTAGAGAAAATTTCAACTATAATTAATATTTCTTTAAATATACAGTTAAAATTCATGATTATTGAAACATTTAATTGCAATGAAGTTGTGTCTTAGAAATCACTTTGTAAAATCAAAAGGGTGAATTTTAAATAACTTTTTTTATTTGGGGAAAATATTTGTTTTGCCTTGATGTTCTATTTAAATTTTAAAATACTGTGTTATTAATTATTTTTCTTCATTAATTGAACTTTTTCTCTCTCTTTTATGTTTAGGCTTTAAACAAGAGTAATAAATTATCATTAAAAAGATGTTTATCAAAGAAACTTGTTAAATATATTTGTTTTGAATCAGGTTTGGTGTCATGAATGAGGCACCTATTTCAAGCATGGAATTGAAATTGGTACTATATTTAATATTTTTATTTAATACTGTATATATATTTATTACATTCATTACTTTATTCAGTAGACTGTTTTAAATGACTCTTCTCAATAATTTTAGAATGAGCAATTTTTAAAGTTTGCACTAAAATAGATTAGCAAGTCCTGTGGAATATAATTTTAGGTAAAATGAAGTCATGAATAGTTAAGAGAATATTGAATACTTGATAAATATGTTTGGAGGAGAATGAAAAAGCTTGTTTTGAAGAATAAGATTAGAAATACACTGCATTGAAAAAAATAGGTGAAAATGGTAGCTATAATTATTTGAAGAGAAAGGCAAGGAATGAACGAATGAGTTAAAGATTGAGTTCTGCTTTTTGTCAAATGGTTGTTGGTGATGAATAGTAAAATTGTTGATATATTGTATATGCAATCTGCATTTAATTTTTTTTAAAAAAAGTTTTGTTAAGTACATTTATTTTTTATATTATATTTTCTATATCAGAGTGGTCAAGATCTACTTTTTATTTTAAAAATGTATTGCGATCCACTTGTTGTCATAAGCAATGACTTGTTATCATAGACATAGTCTAAGTGGAGGGAGGTGTGAAATACATACTATTTTTATTTATCTACCTAGTAAAAAAATAACAATTATTTAATGGGCCAAAAAACTCATGTCTGGGAATTAAAGCAACATGAGTAATTATTAACAATATTTAATAATTCAAATTAGCTACATTAAATCAAGATTAAAAATATTATTTTCAGTAATGATAAGGCTTAGTGGACTTCACCTATCTAAAATTGAAAAAAAATTAGAACAAAAACAAAAATAACAAAAAAACTTGAAAATCTTGACTTAATTTCTTTCATTCATTACCAGACAGCTCTTGCCAGATTGGCCTCGCGATCAACCAAAAATGGCTCTGAGATCGACCGGTGGACACGATCGACTTGTTGAACACCCCTGTTTTGTATAATAAATTTAACTATTCTAATATGAACTGTAATATTTCTTTAACTATTAAATAATATATTCTCCTGATATAAATAAGTTCGTTGATATGAAATTAATACAAGCATCAGTATGTTAGTGCAAAAACAAAGTGATAAAATCTTGTTTAATAATAGTTGTAGTTTTTCCTTCCCAGATAATTGTGGATTTGTTGAGGGAAAAAAATCAGGTAGCCACTATATTCAACCTTACCAGCCATGTAGTATCGATTAGTAATTGAATATTTTAATTATTCTTAGCAGACTACTGTAAAGTAAGGAAGGAAAATGATAAAAACCATTATTACTTAAAATTGACTTCCTAATGGGTTTTATGGACTCTTCCAGTATTGTCAACATTTGTGGAACGATATTTCATGTTTCTTTGCTTTGGCTTGTTGTAATGGACTACTTAAAGCTGATATTTTGCTTTATTTATATGAATTATTATCAAAAGTAAATTATTTACTCAGCACAAATATTATATATAAATACTAACATTTAAAATTTATAAAATTCTAAATGTAATCATATTATGACATTTTCACTAATTTAATTTTGGTTTTACTCATATTCTTGTAAACAAATAACAGTAGCTAGCATTAAATAAATAATGCACTGTCATAATCAAGTAAGAAATATACAATAAATTTATAACTTAACTGGAGTAAGAATGTGAATGAAATTGCAGTAAAATATCAAGATTGTTCACAAGAATTATTTATCATATTTTATTGAGATTTTCATTTTTGAATGCAGATGTATGTTTTTCAGATGAATTAGATTTATGCCCATTTCATCAGTCTCCAAAATGTAATTTTTTAATGTTTGTATTAACCATCTATAAGAAATAAAATATACATATTTTGAAAATAATTTTAGTCCTCCCACCCGGAAAACACAATATAATTTTGTATTTTTATGCAAAGTTATGAAATTCCAAAAAGCCATTATAATATGGCAACTATGAAGTTTGAAAATAATTTATTTAGCCAAAAATTATAGTTTTAGAGATGGTACTTAAAATTTTTAATTTTGAGTTAGCATCACACTAATCAATATGTTAATTTAAAAAATATCTATAAAAGTTTGTGTTTTTTAGGCCAAATAATTATTTTCCAAGTTCAGAGTTTAGCAATTGGTTTTTGAATATCACAACTGTAAATAAAACTACTAATCAATATTATTTAAATTGCTTATTTATATTAGCACAATAATTATAAACTATATCGTCAATATATTAATGAAAAAATTATTTATAAAACTATATTTTTTAGATAAATAAATGAATTTCAAACATACATTTTGTTTATTATTAATTAGTGTTTTCTTTGACCTTTGACCATTGGTATGTACTATGTGGTTTTATCTCATGGATAATATATACGCTAAAATAGTACAAAAAAGTTAAATAACTTAATTTTCATTACCTTTATTAAATTCTTCTTTGAATCATGAAAGAATATGTTCAAAATGTTTCTGCAATTTTGTTTGTAGTAGACTTGTTAAATTTGTCTAAATGTTTAACATTAGAATGAATATGGTTATTTTAAATTTGCTTGCTTTGGGTAAAGAATCTCCTTTTTTTCAATTTTATCTAAATTAAATAAATTTTGTTAATGTTTTCACTTGTTATTTTTGATATTGCTTCAGATGCAGGTGTGTTAAATATCTTAGTTTTGATATACATACATCTATACAATTTTTATATAACAATAAATTAAAAGGTACTATTTAACCTCCCCTCCCCCAATCTTTTTTTCTTCATTGAAATATATTTTCAAAACTTAAAATATGCTTTGAACTTTGTCAGTTGATTTTAAATTTTACTTCTTCCAACTTTTTCTTTAAAAATAGAAATATGGCACTATCGTCAATAAAATTTATTAATTTACTTTAATATATGTGTGTTTTAAATTTAGAATATATATATTATTTGTTGTATGTGTGGTTATTATTTTGTAATGTATACTTATTTAAGATTAATGTATGTTAAATGAATAAATCCTTCTGGTGATAGTAGTTTTTTAGCTACATCATGTGCTTAAATGGTATTATACTAATACATTTTACCTTCATTAGCATTATTATCCACCAAAGGACCTGAACATAAAGCTCATAACTATTTCCAAGACTTTCTGTCCACTGCTTTAATTTTCAGATACTCATATCTTTGTAATTTTATGTTTATGATTTTTTATTGGTACTTTTATATATTTTTTTGTTTGCATGCTGTTTATTTTTTGTTATTTATTTTGCTTTTATATATTTGACTAAAAGCAAATGTATTTGCTTTTTTATTTTATTTATTTGCTATTTCTAATGGACAAGATCTATTATCATTATTTTTGTAAAGGGTTATATTTAGAGATTTCTCATTAGTAGTAGAGTTTATCTATACTTATTATATATTTTTAAGTATATTTTAACTGTGTGAAGGTTAATTTTTATATTTTACTGATGTAGAAGGTTTATTTTTCTTTATAATATAAATATTAGAATAAAATATTAATCATTAACTGATTAAATATATATATTTCAATAACTTATTTAAACTGTCATGTCCATCAACTCTCATCAGAATAAAATTAATTTCACAATTTAAAGGGATTTAAAAATTTAAAGGAATTTTTCTTAGGCAACAGTGCCTTCAGAATATTGATAAGCACTGTAGTATTTCTGGCATGATTGATTCACTTGAACAACTATCAGCATTGCAAACTAATCGAAATTATTTTAATTTAAAAAAAAATTATTTGAATTACTTATCACAAGTCAAAACAATTTTATATTTGTCACTGCTCAATACTTTAAATTCTTTTAAAATTTTGCAAATGAAATTTTTTATTAAATTAATGAAATCTTCATTTAATAAATCAATACTAGCATATTGTAAATACCAACTTTAAGATGTAATTAAAGGAATTTTGAACACAGGCTTTCAAGCTTCCTACAGCTATTTTGAATAATTATACACTTTCTTAAATTTATTCACACATTTATGTATATAATTTTTTTTTATTAGTCAATGGTGTATGTATAATCGCTTCACTTGATTACATATTTATAAACTATAAATTATTTATTTAAATAGTTTATTGTCTGAACTATAATTGCTTGTTAAAATTACTAGGAATCAGTTCGTGAGTTTTTCTCACACTATAGTATTTATACCAACATTGTAAATGGTTCACTAGAATTAATATATAGCTATAAATATTCTGTTACTAAAATAAATTGTGTTAAGGGATTGGCAAAATATAAAACAAACTACCACGACAAGAATCAAATGTTAGCATTAGTCATAGATTTGTGTTGCCTAGTTACTTAATTTGCCTTCAAATAAAGAACTCTATATATCCATAACATTTAGAATAGGTTTATATTTTTTAAAAATAAATATTGTTACTGTTAATGACTAGAGAAATATAGGTGACTAAATTTGATACTGTGTATATGTTTATCTTACAGTTTCTATAATATTTTAATATTTTATTTTATCACATTGCTGTAGCGAAAATAATTTTATGATTTTGTTTTTTAAGAAATATTGTCAGTTATCAGAAATAACAGTTGCATATATATGACATGAGCTTTATTAGTTTTAATAGCTCTGAGCTCAATTTACTATTTTGTTTGATTTGATGGTTTAAATTTTGCTATAGAAGATGCTAGATTGTATTTTTATCATATTGTAACTAAACTTGCCTTTATTAATAAATATGCTAGTACAAGTTATTTATAAAATTTATAGATACAAGTTATATATAAAATCCATGTGCAGTTTTAAATGATAATAACTATTATATGATGAATGTTCATATATGTATATACATTGGGTTTTTGCTCAAAATCAGATAAGATTAATCAGTAATTAAGTAAGAATATTTAATCAAATTAGCAGCAGTTTGCTACTACTTACAAAGTCTTAGTGCAATTTATTCTAGCATCTCAACTTTAGAGCAACACCCATAACTTTAATAAGCAATGATAAATCACCTTCAAAATTTCAGTTTCTAAAGTGTTTTTATACATATTTGGTTTTAGTGTAACAAAGTAAAGCAATTTTAATTTTTTTTCAGATGCTTTATGTAAATGAAAATGATGCCAGTGTGTCATTAATGCTAAACTCATATTAAAGGTCATACATAATTAGTTATAAAAAGATTAAAATGATCATTACAGAAACAGAACATATATGAACTGATTCAACAAAGAATATGTTAAACTGTCTTTGCTATTATAAAGAAATGGGAAGATGATATTGCAATGAATGGGGAGTGAATGGTAGTTGTTTTATTAAGATTTGAAAGATAAAACTAATACACCATCTGGAAGCATACAAACCCAAAGGATATAGGTCAGATGTACAAAGTAAAGAATAAATTGTTGTTTTACAGGATGGGTTATGTGTAGAATCCTTGGATGCTGGTAATACTAAGAAATCTATAGAGCTGCATTATTACTTATATTCAATGTTTGTATGGACACTATGGCCCTTGAAAAGTGGAACAAATTTTAAGATTGATTTATTGGCCAGGCATATATTCTTGTATTGTTTGCACATTACAGAAATACCAAATATGCTTCAAAACTAAACTCCCTAACAAATGTTATATTAGAACTAGTCATCCTATTTTGCTTCAAGCTCCTAATGAATTCCTCACTACAGACTGCTATGGGTAAATACCACATTTCCCACAGTTCAGGATTCTAGGGGCTACGTGCACCATATTTTATAAAGATGTTGCAGCATATCCATTATGGCAAGCTGATGCACAGAATACCATTCACATCCTCCAAAATAAAAAAAATTTCCAATTGTAGAAAACCCCCTAGCAATGTTGATAGACCATGAACCTCCATTAAATGTCTAAAGAATAGAAGCTATGGTTGTAAAAAAATAAAATTCACCACATTTTTTTACTTAAAAGCATTCCAATCACATCACTGTGAGCAAATCATGAGGGAATTAAACAGATTTTTATTTTTATGTGAATGAGAACTATTGTGGCTGGGTTAATCAAACAAAGATAATTGTAGACTGCATCCATTTGTTCTGTAATGAATACATCATATTTACACTAACTCATTTTCATTTCATCATTACTAATTAAAACCCCACTCTTGCTCATATTTGAAAAAATTGATGTAATTTATGATCAAGAAAAAGCCTGAATGTTTTGGGAAGAAATGGCCGAAAATCATAAAGAGTGAAGAACACAATGATTATACAATTTAACCGGGAAGATCATGTTTGTAACTTAATACATAACCAATGTTAGAATTTTTTTGTTGTATGAAACCCTTTGATCATTAGAAAGATGTGCAGAGATAATGCCTCCATCTTAGAGAGGGAGATCAGAACATTAAGGGAATTTACAATGCCCATAACGCCAAACCTTACTGTCATATCTGATCTTGCCTTCAGAAGTGGTTAGTCCAGATTTCTTTCTTAACTGATTGGATTGAGCATGCATTGTCACTAACCAATGTGTAAATATGAGGATAATCATTGTATAAACATGTCCAAAGGAAATATAAGTATGGCCAGTGCGTAAACATGCGTATAAAATCCTATCATTGGTTAGGCTCTCTGACTCTGATTGCTGCCACTAAGGGAGGGATCTAGCAATAAATAGTCATTCTTTTTGGAGGCAAGCCAGATAATGTCTGTCTAACCTAAATGACTGTATGCACTCTTATGAGAGAGAATGCTTGTCTACCTGAATGACTGTATGTGCTTTCCATTGAAACCACTTCCAACAGGGGTGTTTCTCCTATATTCACTACTGATGGGTCTACGCAGTGAGGCAAGTCCATGATAGGACTGGAAGCTGCTACGACTATGATGCAAGCTGTCTAGTACAACCTTAAGAGTCATTTAACAAACTCAAGGCAAGCTGTTCAGTACAGCTGGAAGAATTAAGACTAGAACTCATGGAGGCAATTTAATATATACAGCTGGAAGTGAGTCCAATTATTCGGCATGACCCACTCATTATTGATTAAGTTCTATGTCAAATTGTATTTATTGTTTGTTTAATATGTATGCATATTTGTTTAAATAAATTATATATATTGAATTATGAGTGCACAATTCGACAGAAATATAGAGTAAATACGCGAGTGCGAAGACATTGGTCGAATTAAAATCACCATTCTGCCTGAATAAAAAATCAGATTCGAAAGTTGGGAAAAAATACTAATAGATTTATCATATTTACAAATCAATGATAAAATATATCACTTAGATCTGTCCGAATATATAATAAATTTGGCAGAGATAAAAGAAATATTTTTTCTCATTGACTGGAAAAATAGTATAAAATAAGCCAGTTCCAACAGAATTGACTGGAAAACTAGAAGAAATTTGCAAGTGCGTTCGAATGAAAAAATTGACCACAAACGTATAGATGTGTCAATTAAAAGCTCCATCAAACCACGAGAGTTTTACTCACAACAAAATGATAGAAGCTTGCCCTAGTGGATTTTTAGCTTTATCACTATCGATTTTTTTTTTTAGATAGATATAAACTGTAGCTTTAAAATTAAAATTAGGAGTGATAACTTGCAAAAATATATATATTATTTCTCTCATAAATTAAAAAGAGAAATAAATCAATGGCGAATGTGACTGGCTCTATGGAAGTTGTTGATCCAGCCCAGCCTCAGGGTTGGACAAGCTGTAAAGAGTGGTTGATATTTTACCTACAAGCTAATCAGATCAAGAAACTTGAGGTAAAATTAGCTCCATTAATGACCGTAATAGGTTCTCAAACTTACGTATTACTCAAGTCTCAATCTACAGCAGAAAAACCAGCTGACTTAGATATTGATAAAATAACTATTCTCTCAGATTATCCCCCCCCCCCCGAAACTCTGACAATAATGCAGAGATACTATTTCAATCTCTGCATTCAAGAACGGGGGGGGGGGGAGCTAGAGAATTCGCGACCGAATCTGGACATTGGCATTAAAGTGTGAGTTCAAAGACTTCCTGAGTGAAACGCTTCATGATCATTTTTTTTGCGGCATAAACAATCACAACCAAAGACTCAAACTACTAATAAATTTTGGATTCAGACTTTGAATCAGCTTTGACCCAACCAGTACTAGCAGAATCAATAGCTAGTCAGGCAAACCAAAATCAAGCATAAAGTCGATCAGACACTCAGTTAGCCTAGATAATTCAACAACAATGGGTATAAAGGATTGTTATTGATGCAATAGACAAGGTTTACACATACAGAATGCCTGCACCACTATACAACATACACATTTTGCAAGCGAATTGGACATATAAAGGCTGCATGTCTGAAATTAAAAAGACAGACAGCCAATATGAGAATGGAAAAACCCATTCCAAAAAAACAGCAAAGGCAATTATAACAAAAACAAACAAAATTGGACCCATAAAGGCTGCTTGTCTGAAATTAAAAAGATAGCCAGTATGAGAATGGAAAAACCCATTCCTCCCCCCCAAAAAAAAACAGCAAAGGCAATTATAACAAAAACAAACAAGTTACCTGTATAAATCATATTAAAGATGATTAATCTGGATTTATACACAGTATTATAATTAATGATATGCCAGTTACAATGGAACTTGACACAGGATATGCAGTGTCTATTGTTTCAAGAAAGACTTGGGATATCATTAATAAAAATAAAGAATATAATCTGCATCCTAGCAGCAAGTCAATATCAGACTATCAGGGCAATAAAATAAAACTGTTGGGCCAAACAACAGTTAAAATTACTATGCCTAACAAGATTATACATCTACCACTGGTGATGGCATCAGGTGATCATTGTAATTTATTAGACTGTGACTGCTTCAGTCTCTTAGGCTTTGCGGTGACAAAGGTGAACTAGGTTACAACATTAACTAAATTAAAATCTGATTACTCAGAAGTCTTCAAAAAGAGATGGGTCTGTACTTAGGATAACTAATTCATTTACCACTAAATAGAGAGGTAAACCCCGTTAGTTGTATGTGCAGATCACTTTCACTAGCTTTGCAAGTTAAAGTAGAAGCAGAACTTGAAAAATGGGAGGCAGCAGGGATTATAGAGCTCGTAACGTACTCAGAATGGGTCTCCCCAATAGTACCAATCTTCAAAGAAAATGGTGATGTGCGTATATGTAGGGATTATTGATACACAATCAACAAAGCTCTTGATCCAGATAATTATTCACGCCATCAGTCAAACAGATCCTATTAACATTAACAGGTGGTAGGGTTTTTACTAAAATTGATCTAAATCATGCATATTTGCAGCTACACATGGAAGATCAGGATGCAAGAGCATTATCAATAATAACCGGTAAAGGATTATTCAAAATGAAACAGTTGCCTTTTGTTATATCCAGTCACCCCAGCAATATTCCAGAGAGTCATGGGTCAACTGGCTGCTGGAATACTGGGCACACTACCATTTTTTGATGATGTCTTATTAGGGAGTGCCACCAAGAAACTTCTAGACAAATTCAAAGCCTCTGGCATTAAAATAAACTTGGATAAGTGCATATTTGAAGCCAATGAACTTGAATTTCTGGGATACAGGATAAATGCAAGTGGCATTCATCCAACTCAAAAGAATGTTTAGCAATAAAAAAAGCCAAAACACCTGAAAATAAGAAGGAAACTTCACTTCTTCTTAGGGTTCATAAATTATTACAAAGGTTTCTTATATCATAAAACAGGCTGTAGAACCACTATACAGGCACTGGACAAAAAGGCAGCCTGGTAGTGGGACAGTAAGCATAATAAAGCCATCAATAAGATAAATTTAATATCAGAAACAACAGTGCCATCACATTTTAACACAGAAAAGGTGCTAATACTAACAAGTGATGCATCAGCAGTTGGAACAGGTGCAATGGTGTCCCATAGAAATAATGACAGGACACAGCCCAATTTCCTTTGCTCAAAATGCCTCTTAAAAGCTGAGAAAAACTATGCTTAAATTGATAGAGAGGTCCTGACTTTGATCAATAGCATCAAAAAATTTCACAACTACCTATATGGTAGACCATTCATACTACAAACAGATCATAGACACTTTTTAGGAATATTTGCATCTGATAAAGGAATTCTTCAGCACCCCACCATGAATGCTGTGGTGGTTCAATTTTTTGTCAGGCTATAATTTTGCACTACAATACATTGAGGGAAAACATTCCCCATGTAGATGCATTAAGCTGATTGCCTGCAGAGGCTGCAAATATCTAACAGTATCAAGTTAATTAATTAACATGATTGACTTGGACTCGAGCATACCACTGAACAGTAAGACAGTGGTTGTATGGACCACTAATGACCCTCAATTCCAAAAAGTACAAGAATAGATCCAACAGGGTTGGCCAAATGAAAAACCAGATGAGTTGCATTGAGCTTACTGGACACATAGGCTGAACCTCTCAACTGAACATAGCAGCATTATCTGGGGATCCAGAGTAGTGATCTCCAAGCTGGACCTTCTCAGGTGCTCAGTCTGTTACTTAATGGGTATCCAGGAAGAGTCTGAATGAAGATGTTAGCAAGATCATATGTGTGGTGGCCTTCCTTAAATGCTTATATTGAGGCCAAACTCCATCACTGCTGGCAGTGCAAAATGAATCAAAACATGGTAGCAAAAGATAAAACAGCCCAATAACCTAAACCTGATGGACTCTGGGCTAGACTTCATGTGGACCATGCAGGCCCATGGAAAGGCAAACTGCTGTTGATAGTAGTTGATTCATACTCCAAGTGGCTGGAGATAGTGGAAGTCCCATCACTTCACTCCACAGCCACAATAGAAGTTCTTAGAAGGCTATTTGCAACACATGGCCTACCTAAGACATTAGTGTCAGATAATGGCACAGCATTTACAGCCAGTGCATTCAAAATTTTTTGCACTAATAATAACATTGAGCTAGTAGTGTACAGACCTCTATTTCACATGGAAAGCAGTGGCCAGGCAGAGAGAAGCAAAAAAGCTGATAACAAAAATGGATACAGGAAGCTGGAACACCAGGATTACCAGAACACTACTAGCACAGCACTCCACATCAAGTACAGCAATAGCACAAACTCTAGCAGAACTATTATTCAATAGACCTCTGTGAACTAACCTGCCATCCTTGAAACTTGATTGTGAATAAAGGACTACAATGTAGTAGTTCAAACAGCAGATGCATATCAACATCATTGCCACTTAAATGAAGTGAGAATGAATCACACAGAAACAAGTACATCAAGTGGAAATGATGACCATCAAACTGAAGACAACAACCAGGTGAACACCCAGGGACAAGACCAGCAAACAAGGAAGATGAACAAGACAAAAACAGCAATAAACTTGAGAAAGCAACAAATCAGATAACATGACATCCAGCTCATCTCAATGACTATGTTTTCCAGTGCTAAATTTAGCCAGAGGGAGGGAAGTCATATCTGACATTGCCTTCAGAAGTGGCTAGTCTATATTTCTTCCTTTTCTGATCTTGAGCATGCATTGCTGCTAATCAATGTGTAACATGTGGATAACCAATGTATAAACATGGTCAAAGGGTGAAACATAAGTATGGTCAATGTATAAACATGTGTATAAAATCGACCAGCAAACAAGGAAGATGAACAAGACAAGAACAGCAATAAACTTGAGAAAGCAACAAATCAGATAACATGACATCCAGCTCATCTCAATGACTATGTTTTCCAGTGCTAAATTTAGCCAGAGGGAGGGAAGTCATATCTGACATTGCCTTCAGAAGTGGCTAGTCTATATTTCTTCCTTTTCTGATCTTGAGCATGCATTGCTGCTAATCAATGTGTAACATGTGGATAACCAATGTATAAACATGGTCAAAGGGTGAAACATAAGTATGGTCAATGTATAAACATGTGTATAAAATCCTACTATTTGTTAGGCTCTCTGAATCCAATTGTTGCCAGTAAGGGAGGGGATCTGGCAATAAATAGTCTGCTTTTTTAGAGGCAAGCCAGAGAATGTATGTCTCATCTCAACAGCAGTACATGCTCTTAAGAGAGAACATTTGTCTACCTGAATGACTGAACATGCTCTTCATTGAAACCACTTCCATCAGCAACAGTGTTTTTATTATATTCACTACCAATATGTCTACGCAGTGAGGCAAGTTCACAATTGGACTGGAAGCTGCTATTACTATAACAGACTCAAGGCAAGCTGTTTAGTACAGCTGGAAGAGTCATTTAAAAAACTCAAGGCCAGCTGTTCAATACAGCTGAGTTATTTAATAAACTTAAGGCAAGCTGCCCAGTACAGCCGGAAGATTTAAGATGAACTCATGAGGCAAGCTATCAGGATATTTAGGGAACTTACAATGCCCATAGCCCCAAATCTTACCATAATCTACTACTCTGAGTATTGGTAGAAACAACTGTATGAATTTTTTTACTTTTAAAATCAAGAGCTTTTTTGGATTTTCCTTTTGCTTTATGTATAAGATTAAGTATGGGCATATTTTTTATATGAAATGTAATGGTTGCTTGATATATATTGATTTTGTGGATAAAGTAAAATCTGCTTTCAAAACCACTAATTTGTAAGAGCTGGAGCTATATCATAGATGGAATCTAGCTTTTTGTGTTTTATATACATGAATTTATGTAAAAAGTATGGCTATGTTATTTGTAGGAGTACATCACATGAGCACTTAATTTATGTTTGTGTGTGGTTTATATGAAATAAAAACATATTTATTTGAACATTCATTTTATAAAAAGACATTTACTAAAAATATTTTTTATTATCTAAACAATTTTCTTAAGCATTACTCAAATTAAAACATTTTTTCAATTAAATAATTTAATTTCATTATCAAACTGATAAGCATGAAAATGATCAGTTCTTATATTTTATTATCTAATTGATTTGAATTCAGTTTATTCTAATTTTAAATAGGGGTTCATTTTAAATTTATTTTTGATCCCATAAAGTTAAAATTTAGTTTTAAGTAATAAATTTCTTTTGTCCTAGCAGATAATTCTTTCTCTCTTTTGTTATAATAAAAGAGAAAAAACAAACCAACCCATTCAGAGGAGATTAAAATGTAATAAAATAAAAAGTTACTTTAGACTGCAACTAATTAAGAATAAATCAGAAGATTTACAATGCATATATTTTTTTTTCTTATGTGTCATAGCATCAGCCGGGAAGCGAACCCGCTAACCTGGGATAACTGCTTGTAAAGCAGCTGTCGCTGACCTTTCGACCACCAATGCTTGACATGCATACATTTTTTTTAATCAAATACAATGAAAAATTTAATTAAATATATCATTTCTGTATATAGTGTCAAATTAATGTGAAAATTAAAATCAGAATTTCTTTGTAGATCTTTTGTAGTTTACTTGATAACAGGCTTATAAAAATTTGTATAAATACTTGTAAAAAAACCTTTGTTGGGGTCAGTCAGTCTCTAAACTTTATTACCAGAAGTTCTGAGATAGCTAACAATGTGAACATCAGAATAACCATTGACTAAGAAAACATCATATCCCTTCCTAGTCAATTTATCCTTCAGTGATGGTCATACAGGTTCCCCACAAAAGAGATTGTTGACCCATACTTTACCAATCAATGTCAGCCTGCCTGAATTCCTAGTTTTTTTTTAATGTTTGTGTATATAACTATATGAATACTTTAATCTGATATTCCAAATGCCTGAAATCTGTAAATAAGCTCTGTGCCTGAAAAAATAATTTTGCTGAACAAGAAAGGAAAAAAAAAAAACCACAAATAAATGAAGCTAATATGTCAAATTGTATAAGCACAAAGCTCTGCTCCTAAACATAATAATGTTTGTTTTTTCATTAAACTCTGGATCTAATATATAAGTGGTTGATTTATTTGAATTTTTAAAACCATATATTTTCTGTGGTCTGAATATCTCAATCAAGCTTTTAAGTTCCTATTTTGTTTTATTTTTTAAATATATATTCTACCCTATCTTGGCAATGATTTTATATTAATGTACATATTTTATTTTTATTTATTAGTATATTTATTATAATCATTAAGGGTATATGAATATTTTAATTTTAGAATCTTAATTTAAAAGAAATCACGAGGTGGTATGAGACATCTTAATCATTTAATCTTCAAATTATCTAGCATATTATTTTGTCAAGCTAGATTTTAATATATACAATTATTTACTTTTTAAAAACTTCATATATTACCTCGTTATTTCGATTATAATTTTTTTTAGTTAAGTAAAAAATAATTAGAAGTTTGGATGGTACTTTAGTATTAAAGCTGTAACATAGGAGAGATAAGAGGCCTTTTCGCACCAACAATAAACGTGTAATGCCACAACGACATCAAATTGAAAGAAAATCCATGCAAGTATACGTGAAAATGTGTTTTTTTTTTTATCAATGCATTTTTTTTGTAATACTTCACATTTTCAATTATTGTCTAGATTTCTTTCTGACAAGAGCCAGGATAAATAAAAACATAATAAAAATCTAATAATTAATAGGTATTTCATTTGATTTTTGTACTTTGTTTTTAATTTCTTTGTAAAAAAAACACAATGTTTATTAGCACTTCTTTGAAAATCCCATCATACATTGCAATCATGTGGTACATTTTTGGAGCAAAAATTTTTACTGTAGATATCCATTTTCTGGGGTAGTAATATAGTATATGTGAAAACTTTAGTTTTAATATATAAATTTCTGTTGTATCATAGGAATATAGTTAATGTATTTTTATCCAAATTACTTATAAATCAAAATCATTTATTGTTTGTTTGGTGTATATTTAAATTAATTATTTTTTTGATTAATGGCTTCATTATTGTAATATCACAAATCACATTTTATTTTAAATGTCGTTCTTAAAAGTTATTAGTGTTGAAAGTCACATTTTTTTTTTTTTTGGAAACTTGTTAATGTTGAAATTTTATTTTAAATGCCATTCTTAAAAGTTGTATTTTTTTTTTGAAACTTTTTAATGTCAAAAGTCGTACATTTTTTTTTTTTTTGGAAACTTGTTAATGTTTGTTGAAACCCGTCGATATTTGAATGCATTTGTTATTGAAAATGATCAATATATTTATGTTTTATTATTTTTTTACTTTTACTTATTTTTAGTCTTACAACACTGAGCATGCATTAGACCTACTACACCTGTTCACTTTCATATCAATCTCCCGAAACTTTGTAATTCATGCCAAAATACTATGTACAAGATCCGCGTACATGTTCTTTTTTTTTTTGCCGAAAAGTTGTGTACAAGATCGATGTACATATTATTTGGGTCAGATCACAAGATTACAAAGTTATTAGGGATTGATATGAATGTGAACAGGCACAGTAGATCTAATACATGCTCCATGTTGCAGCTTTAATACTAAAGTACTGTTTGAGTCTGTTAAAATAGTCAAACATATTTTCTTGAAATTATTCTAGTTATTTGACAATTGAATAAATCTTAATTGTTACAATTATATTTATATATAAAGGTGAAACCAAAATCTAGCATTAAATCATAACAATTTGATATTAAGTGATAACAATATCTTTGCTGGATGTCTTGAAAATATTGTTTTGAAGACATCATTATTGGAATGGTGACTTTAGACTACAGAGGAATAATTGTTAATTTTAACAAGAATTTTTTTCCTAGGAAAAATTTTTAGAATTTTATCTCATGAATGTTTGCATTCTTTAATTACCGCATATTAGTGGAATCGAATCTTTGAGATAATATTAAAGGTTATTGAATGTTGTACTTTTATGAAGTATATAAAAAAGGGATTTGAAAAGATATAATTTGATTATGAATGAACTAATATCAAAAGTTAATAGGAAGAATAAATTAAAAGTCCCTGATAAAGAAATAAAAAAAGATATAATTAAAGCCAAATTGTTTTTCTATTCTACTCGAATTAATTATTTAAAATCAACTAAATTAAGCAAGTTTTGGACTGTTAAAAATATATATTTTTAAATTTTTTACAATTTTCTAGAATAAAGATTAATGAAGTATCTACTGATGTTTTGAATAATTCAAAACTTATAACTGATCATTTCAATCACCATTTTATACACAGTATGGAATTATTAATGAGTAATTTTATAAATAATTATAGATCTCATGTGTGTGAATATGAAAAATTTATCATAAATTCTTTTAATATACAAATTAAAAAGCATATGAAACACTTGAACGAGAAGCTATAAAGATTCCACAAATTATTATACGCCAAGCGCTTTCGAGGCCATTTGCCTCATATTCATAGCGGTAATCATAAATTCTTTTGTTTTTAAAGAGATTGAAGAATTTGACATTTTAGATTTTCTTTATAAAATAAGACATTATAGCTGTAAAAATATTACTTAAAAATATTTCCATTTTATTACCAATATTATCTTTTTTATTTATTTTTTCCATATATTCAGATATATTTCCAGATTGCTTAAAATCTTCTGTTGTTACACCTATTTTTAAAATCAGAAAAGGAATATTTGGAAAACTACAGGCCAATTTCTATTTTATCAACATTATCCCAAATTTTAGAAATATGCATAAAGAATAGAATTGTTTTTTTTTTTTAATATAATTTATTTTTAAATAAGCAATTTGGGGCTTACCAGGAAAATCTACAGAATTGACCTTTTCTGAACATGTTTCAAGATTATAAAACTGTAGGTGTTTGTTTGGACCTAAGGAAAACATTTGACTGCGTACATCATGATTTATTATTAATTTAATTAAATTATTTGGATATAAGGGGTACTATGCTTGGATGGTTTAAATCTTATTTAATCAATAAAATCCAATTTGTTAAAATTAACGGTACTTTGAGTAATTCTGAAATAATAAGATATGGTGTTCATCAGGATTCAGTTTTTGAATCACTGTTGTATTCTATTAATATTAATAATTTACTTAATCTTTCTTTTCAATCCAATATTTTTTATTTTGTGGATGACACTGCCTTAGTCTAACTGGAGAAACTTTTGAATGACGATTTGCCAAAAAATGCACAATGGATGAATTAGAAATCTAAATCAATGTAAGTATATAGTATATTCTCTGAAAAATGTTCCAGTAAAAGACATTTTAATTGAAGTATATTATCAGGATCAACCTACTTGTCAAAAAATTACCAGAACTAAAATGGTATTTTACATTAATTTGATTTTGATGAAATTCTACATCAGGATAAATATATTCTTTCCCTTTAAGTGAAATTAAGAAAATTTATTTATCTCTTTTATAGATTAAGTGTTTTTTTTCATTTGACTTAATATAAGAAACATTAAAATCAATGTTAATGACTTAACAAGAAAAAAAATTTAGAAAATTAATTATGAATTGGATTGTAATTAATGATAGTGAAAAACTTTTTATTTATAATTAATTATTTTATACGGAAATAATTATATCACTAACTATAGTTATTTGTGATTTAGGCAATTTATATGTGTATATTAGTTATTACAATTTTTTTTCTTTTTTAATTGACAGTTTCTTTTAAAATAATACCTGGGTAATAAGTCTCATTTACAAATTCAGATTAGTTAAAATGAAGTACAAATCAGACTTTAAATGTAAGACTCACAATAAAATAATTGTTTCTTTTCTGACAAATTTCCATTTACGGTAACAATATAAGTCTTGTAATTTCTAGTTGTCTTTTAAATAAGTTATTTAAAATATTAGTGACTAGTGTTCCAGATTAGATCTAGCTAACTGTTAGCAGTGGTCCTCCTTTTTATTCACAAGGCATAATGAAATGCTGGGATTTGAATGAAGTAGTATTCCAATCTGATTAAGAGAAAAGAAAAACTGATTTTTTATATTCAAAACTTATTTCTTTCTTGAATTGCATTTTAGTTTTTTTTTAAAAAAAATCAAATTTACGTATTATTTTGCTTAGAAAATGAAAAAAAAAAAAATCCTATCTTTTTTTTTTTTTTATTGAAATGAATAATGGATTCTTCATTTCAAATATTCAAACTTAAAAACAAAAAAAAAATGATTATATTTATTAAAAGTTCTTTCTGGATGTCCATTGGGCATATTATCAGCTGGTTATTCAGTCATTGTTCAGTAATGTAAGATTGTTCAGGTGTAGTTGATAATAAAGTCTATCTGGGACTTTTTCTTTCATGGCCATTGTGGAGAAGAAGCAACTGTGTTCTATTTCTTCCCAGTTGTAAGTAAAGTTTAAATTGAATGTGGAATTCTTCTGCATAGCTCTGTGAAAATTCAGTACATTCGTATGGCATATAGATTTAATGTTCTTGATTGATGCTGTTGGATTTCTTTATCCAATAGATTAATCAGCATGAGAGGCAAGTCTTCATTTAATTTTTGTATTAACAGTGATTCCATTTCATTTTGGAGATAAATAAACTTTGCTCTATTTTTATATGTATTTGTTTATCCAACTATGAGATTATGAGTACCACTTGATATAGTACATCATGTTCTTGTGATCCATATGACTTTAGTTGTGAGCTTTCAGGCTTATTTGCATGTATTTGGATATTTAGTTTTAACAGTTCTTTCAGTAGTTTTAGTTCATTATCATCTACTTTCATTAGTTCAACAGGTTCGTCTGCTATTTATTCTTTTATTTGAATGTGTTTGTGTTAATTTTGTACATTTTTCTTTAATAGGTTTGGTTCATTTTCTGACTTTAAAAGCAGTTGAACTTTTTCATTGTCCATGATTTGATCCAGTGTTTCTTTTTCAGATTGTATATGCTCATTTTTTGCTCATTATGTATTTGTTTTGAATCAGCTAGTTTTTGCTCTGGTTTAAATGGTTTGCAAAAATTATCCATCAATTTTTGCATCTTCAATTCTGTCTGTTTTCAAATCTCGATTCCATCTGTTTTATTGTCATATCTCAATTCCATCTGCTTTTGGTTAAGTTTCATACATTTTTCTCAATTCCATTTGTTTTGGTTAAGTTTCATATATTTTTCATTATCTTCCATAGTTTGGTTTATTTGCTTTTGATTATGTTCCATTTATTTTTGATTATCTTTTTAATTATTTTTCTTGATTTGATTTATTTGCTCTATTTGCTTTTGATTAACTTTTTGATTGTTTTCCATAGTTTGGTTCATTTGCTTTTGATTATGCTTTATTTGCTTTTGATTATCTTTTTGATTATTTTTTATAGTTTGATTAGTTTTTTCTATTTGCTTTTGATTATGCTCCATTAATCTCAATTCCATTTCTCTGAATAATGTATTAATCATCTGCATCATGTCTAATTGTGATGATGTTGCACTATTCTCATGCAATTATTGTGCTTTATTTGATTATAGAAATCGCTATTTGGATAGACATTGTCCATATCCGAAATTTCTAAGCTATCTTCTTCACAACTAGTTTCAGAAGTATTTGCTTTCATTATTTCCTGCTACTTTCCATCTTTTTTTTCATTTTTCATTTTAATAATCCTTAAAATTTTTAAATGCAATAAACTTATTATCTACAATACAATTATAACTGGATATACCACCAACAGTACCAGATCATTCCCTTGAACCCTCTTGTATACCACATATACTTGTATGTTTTCTTCGTGGCACAACCTGTTTTGTTCGTTCTTGTTATTGTTTTTTTTTTTGCTTTTACAATTTAATTACAATATAAAGAAAATAAATTATCAGGTCAATCATATCATTCTTTTAACTCAGGCAAATGGGAGTTTATAAGATACCTTTGTGCTTACACCCCAACGAACAAAAATTTATAAACAGAATACAAGTTATTCCCAATGAATGATTGATGGTAAACCATGCAATCTTAAATAAACAAAGTAACAAATCATGTAATAATGTATTTACAAGTGTACTTATTAATTGACATACAATCTATTTTCTTTAATAAAATAAACAAATCATATAACAGTAATTTATTATTAAAGTATAATCATTAATTGATATGCAATTTATTTCTTTAACAAAGCCCTTTAATCTTTATACATTGTAGTATCAATATATTTATAGATAATGTAACATATTTGCCATATCTTTAACCTTGACTTCAATAAACTTACATATGATTCTACGCATGTATGAATTCATAAATATAACATTTCTTTGACTTGCATGTCTTTAGTACCTACATATACATATGCTCTATATGTGATATACATTAACACTATCACAATAATATAAGGAATGGTCTTATTTTGATCCTAATCCTAAACATAACCACTTATATAAATAATAACTATAAAAGGATGACCTTTTAGTCATAACCTTAACTGAATAAACCTTCTTTACAATAATTATAATGAATGTTCTTTTGGTCCTAAACCTAATTTAATACTATTACAATTTATACAGGGATACTCATTCTGAGATCAATCCCTAACTCATTAAAGTGATAGAAATGTATTCTCTCATATAGATGCGAACATAAGTAAGCTATTAAACATTGAACAAACCACACATACATAAATCCATCTACATAAAATCTAATTTTCAGTAATCAAATGTAAGTTTAACTATAAATAAATGAGACTAATGGAAATAATTACATAATTAATTATGATTGAGACTTAGACATTTTATGTGTGCATTGCACTTATATGATTATCATTATTTCTGTACCTTTTCCTCTTATTAATAACTTATATAAAATTCATATGCTTAGTGTACATATATGATATATAATGATAATTATTTGTTAAGTAAAGAGAAGTTATTACAAATTTATTTTTTTAATTGATAGTTTCTTTTAAAATAATACCCAGATAATAAGCCTTATTTACAAATTCAGATTAGTTAAAATAATGTACAAATCAGATTTTAAATATAAGACTCACAAAAACAAAATAAATTGTCATTTACTTTTCTTCTAGCAAATATTAAAAGTCCATTTATAGTGTCAATATACTTGTAATTTCTAGCTATCTTTTAAACAAGGCCATTTTTTTCTAGCTATTTTTTAAATAAACCTATTTTTTCATTTGAGCCAGAGTTATTCAAAGTATTATTCACAAGTGTTCCAGATTATATTTAGCTAATTGTTAGTAGTGTCCCTTCTTATTATTCACAAGGCATAATGAAATCCTGGGATTTGAATGAAATAGTATTCCAATCTGATCAAGAGAAAAGAAAAGATTTTTATATCCAAAACTTAGTTTCTTTCTTGAACCTTTTTTTTTAAAAAAAAATCAAATTTGTATGTTATTTTGGATAGAAGAATTTTTTTATTTATTAAAATGAAGAATGGATTATTCATTTCAATATATACAATACACACACTATTGGCTTAATGCTAGTAAGTGTGTAGATACCCACATAGTGCTTTTATCTGGATAGTAAAAAAACAAGAAAGCATTTTTGTATAAAACTTGAAACCATCTATTGAATTTATGAATCCACCAATACTCCTCATGTTTTGTGCATATGCAAATTTAATTAAAGCAAAGGTAGGAGTAAATAAGTAGTTTGCATACTTTTTTCATCAAGTATTTTTGATATGTTATAGTTTATATATAATCAAAGTGTATTTTCATGATAAACTTTTAATTTAAAATTTTTAAATGAATGGATAGTAGTATTTGAGATAACATATTGCACAAATTCACTGTAGGAGAAAGAAGTAAAAAAGGCAAAGGTATACAAGTCATTAGCATTTTTATATATATTTCATGTTAGTTGATAATTTGATTTATATTTATCATTTTTATTAGTAATAATTTCCCCCTTTCCCTAATATGAAGAGAGAACTTACAGTTGTCCACATTACAATACTAATAAAATATCTATCATCATAATTTTGAATACTAGATGCTAAAATTATTTTTGCTATGGTTAAAAGACAAACATTTAAATCACATTTATAAAATATTGTTAAGAGTTTTTTTTTTTTAACAATTTGTAATACTAATTTAAATAATTGATTTAAAAAGTGGACATATACTCTATTATAAAGGCACACATATTGGAAATACAAGTGGAGTAGGATTCATTATAAATAAAAAGTGGAAGAACAATATTGTGGAGATTGATGGTGTATCGGACAGAGTGGCAAGATTAGTTATACAACTTAATAGCAGATACCAAATGCAGATAATTCAGGTTTATGCCCCAATAAGTTCTCATAGTGATGAAGTAGTAGAATATTTTTATATGGATGTACAAAAGGCTTTTGATCAGAGTAAACAACATTTTAAAATTGTTATGGGAGACTTTAATGCTAGAATTGGTAGACAAATGAAAGATGAAATTGCTGTAGGTAATTTTGGTTATGGTAATAGAAATGAGAGAGGACATAGACTTGTGGAGTTTGCAGAAAAAGAAAAACTTTATATTATGAATTCATTTTTTGAGAAAAATGTTAAAAGGAAATGGACATGGAAGCATCCAAATGAAGGTACAGCAGAATTGGATTATATTTTGACTAACAGAAAATACATATTTCAAGATTGTAATGTTCTTAATAAATTTAACACAGGAAGTGATCATCGATTAGTAAGGTGTAAGTTACGTGTTAATGTAAAACTAGAGACAAAAATTATTAAGAAAAACAATATTTACAGTTGATATTCCTAATCTTCAGAAATATTCTAATGAATTGAAATTAGAACTTACAAATAGGTTTCAAGTGTTAGGAGATTTTGAACATGATTCAGATTTGAATGAAATTAATATGAAAATAACTGATACACTTTTAAAAACTGCAACAAACATAGCTGGTAGAAAAAAGCAGTAATTGACTAATAAAATTTCTACTGAGACTAGAGAATTTATGAAGAAAAGAAGGAATATGAAGATATACAAAAATGATGTATTAAAAAGAATTGAATATCTCGAATTTTGTAAAATGGTACGAAAAAGAGTTGAAAATGATATAAGAAAGTATAACTGTGAAATAGCAAGGAAAGCTGTAGAAAATAAAAGTCTCAAAAATGTTAAACAACATTTTGGTATTGGTAGGAAATTTATATCTGCAATAAGAAAAAAAGATGGAATTATTACTAAAAAGAGAGATGACATCATGAAATTGGTAGAAGATTTTTATCAAGAATTATATAGTAATAAAGAACAAGTACCTCCTATATCTATTACATCTTCCGAATTGCCCAGAATTTTAAATGAAGAAGTGAGACATGCAATTAAGTGTATGAAGAAAGGAAAGGCTCCAGGAAATGATGGAATTATAATTGATATATTAAAAGAAGCAGGTGAAGAAATAGAAACAATTTTAGCAAAGTTATATACCAAATGTCTAAATGATAAAGATGTACCGGAAGATTGGAAGAATGCAGTAATAATATTCATATTTAAAAAAGGTGATAAAGAAGATATTAGAAATTACAGACCTATCAGCCTTTTATCAGTTTTATATAAAATTTTTACCAAGATAATTACAATTCGTCTACAGAGAACTTTGGATTTCCACCAACCAAGAGAACAAGCTGGATTTAAAAGTGGTTTTAGTACAATAGATCATATCCAGGTATTGAGAGAAGTCATAGAAAGGACAAATGAATATGAGTTGTCATTATGTTTTGGATTTGTAGATTATGAAAAGGCATTCGATTCTATACACATTTCTTCAGTGATTAAAGCATTGGATCATCAAGGTATAGATCCAGGATATTGTCATATTTTAAAGAATATTTATAAAAATGCAACAGCAACAATTAGATTACATAATGATACTGGAAAAATCAGCATTGAGAAAGGTGTAAGACAAGGTGATTCCATATCTCCAAAACTCTTTACAGCAGTGCTGCAAGAAGTATTTTGTGGATTAAAATGGGAAACTAAAGGAGTGAAAGTAAATGGAGATTATTTAAGTCATTTAGATTTCGCAGATGATGTAGTTGTTTTTGCAAATAATGCTTCAGAGCTGCAGGAAATGTTGCAGGAGTTAGCAGATGAAAGTAGAAAAGTAGGACTAAAGATAAATGTTAAAAAGACTAAAGTAATGTTTAATCGATTTGCTCAAAATATGAAAATAAAGATTGATTATGAAGAATTAGAAGAAGTTAACAGTTACAAATACCTTGGTCAGATTATTAATACAGATGGAAACATAATGGAGGAAATTAATCATAGAATTAAACTTGGTTGGAGTGCTTTTGGTAGAAATAACTTGATACTAAAAGGAAATATGCCTATGTGTTTGAAAAGGATGGTTTTTAACAAATGTGTTTTACCAGTTCTTACTTATGGATCTGAGACTTGGACACTTAATAGAAGAGCAATACAGAGACTTCAGACCACTCAAAGGAGTATGGAGAGATGTATGTTGGGAGTAACAAGAAGAGATCGAAAACGCAATGTATGGGTAAGACAACAAACAGGTGTTACTGACCTTATTGAAAAAATTAAAAGATTGAAATGGAGTTGGGCTGGACATATTGCTAGAAGAGATGATAATAGATGGACAATTGAAATTTTAAACTGGATTCCAAGAGATTGTAAAAGACCCAGAAAGAGACCACATGTGAGATGGATGGATGAAATAAGAAAATGTGCAGGCGTGTTGTGGAGAAGAGAAGCTAAAGATCGGAGAAGATGGATTAAACTTGGAGAGACCTTCATCCTGCAGTGGATTGATAATGGTTGATGATGATGATTCTGTTTAAAATTTTTTTTATTATTACTTCATCTACATATCATTTTTAGAATTTATCTCAATATTGTGACAATTTCATACTCCAGTATTGATATCTTTTTTTTCTTCATAAAATCAATAATTAATTATTGTGAACTAATAAATTGAAACATTACTTTGAATACAATAGAAGATTGAAGAAATATTGAAAATGAGCCAGAATTGTAATTTATAGTTTTTTTTACTTCTGGCCAATAGTGCTAATATAATTTCGCAGCACTATATATTTGATACAATATACATCTTTATATTGTGTATATGTATTATAAAATAAGTGCGTTGATTGGAGATTTGGATATTGTTGAACAGTGGTCTTCAACCTTTTCACACCTGCGGACTGGTAAAAATAAGGATAAGGTTTCGTGGACCTGCAGAAGTCTATAAAGTTTTATATATATGGAGTTTGTACAATAAAAAACTTTTTTTTAAAATTTTGAATTTTTTTAGAAAATTAATAAAAAATTTAATTCTACCCCCCCCCCCCCCCCATAAACATCTGTGATAACTAGAAAAACAAATTAATTTATGTATGATTGATTAGATTTTGTTTTCGTTCTGTTTTCTTTTTTTTTTAATTGGGTAAAAATGAGATGAAAAAAATAAATAAAAATTGGTTATATTAATTAAAAATTTATTCCTGCCAGTCTAGTTGGCGGACCGTCAGAAAAGTTCCTCGACCCGGTGCCGGCATCGGGCCGAGGACCAAGGGTTGAAGACCATTGCTGTAGAATTTATTTATTTATTTTTTGAAAACTTCATCATAATATTTTATAAGTTCTGATATGTAAATCTATATTATAAAAGTTAAGTATTGTATCAGTTAATCAATTTTATGTATAAAATATAGTGAAACATTAATCATTGTTTTTTAAAGAAATAGAAACAAAAATGATATTTCTGGAAAATGATAGAACTGGTAAACAAGTAAAATTCTAGTAAACTATCTAATAATTATTATTACCTGAAATATATGTAAAATACTTTTCAGATTTTATAATCCAAAACATTCCTCATCCATTATTTGCAGAATATTTGTGTCTAAATATATATACATTTTTAATATTGCTGTAATACATGCTATGTTTTAAAATGTTTATATTTTAATCCCCATGAACTTGATTTAATTTTTAAATAATAAGTGTATACTTCTTAGAAATTATGGATCAGAGATTTTATATATTTTAAGAAAATTTTAAGATACTTATTAATAAAAAAAAAGAAATATTTGATTTTTATTTTGTACAAAGTTTGAGGCCTAGCTTCAAAGTACAGTTTTTCAATATCTAGAACACTTTCATGATTGGTATCGTGTTGAGGGAGGTAGATGCTCTTTGAAAGGTTTTTATTTTCATCAGTTCATCAGGAATGTTTATATAATTTGACATAAACTTCAGGTTTATTATATTTTTCTCATTCCTATTCCTTTAATAAAATGAATTAAATAGAACACTGGTTTGTAATAGAAATAAAACAAAGGACAAAAGCACAAAAACACATTAACAATTAATTGAAACTTAAAAGTGAGTGCTTGCAACTATGTATGAGCATTACTCATAACAATAGTATTTTCAAGTGTGTTCATTTAGTTAATTAAAAAAAAGGATAGAGAACAGAGAGTTCTGTATGTTGTTTTATTTTACTTTTTGTTTAAAAACTATTCATATAGGCAAAAGGTTGTGTCACAATTGTAATTTTTAATGGTAAATAATATAAAATGGCAATTTGAAGAAAGAAGACACCAGAAAACAATATTATCTATGGAGGACTAGTCCTGGAATAATGAAAAAAGCAGACTAAATATGCAAGAAAATGTAGATAATAAGAATGATGCAATTATATATATTTGTCTAAATAAAATTTTTGATTTTCCTGTGTAACTGATTATTTTAGAATCAGTGTTTTAATTTTGTCTCACCATCTTTTACATAATATGGTTAATTTATTGATAGTTGATGTTGCTACACACACACAAAAAAAAAAATACACACACACACACACAAATATACACACACAGAGATTGAGTATGAAGTACTCTTAATAATTTGATAAAAAATTTATAAAAAGCAATGTAGTTTAATTAATTTTTTTTTCTCCAAAACTCATTATAGAGTTATAGAATAACCTGCTTTTCAAATAATCACTTAACTTATAATTGTATATACAATATGGCATAGTATTGAATTGTCATATATGACTATTCACCAGATAAAAATTAATTTTATTTATGAAATTATATTTATAGAAATTATATTATTAATCTTAAGTTTTCATTGATTATCCACATTTTTATATTTTTAAAGTTATTTAATTAATAAGTCATTACATTGTATAAATTGGGAGGGAAATGGTCACTGTTAAATAATTGGAAGTTGTAATATATGTGAATGTATAGGTATGTATATATGTATATGTATTGATAGTATAAGACAAAAAATTGTTTGTTGGTTAATAGATAGTAGTTATAAGGTAGAAAAAAGATGAATAAGAGAATGGATAATGGATGTATATGGTTTGATAAAATTGGGAGGGAAATTGTCAATGTTAGGAATTAGAAAGCTATAATATATATGAATGTATATGTAATTGATAGTATAAGATAGGAATTGTTTGTTTGATGATAGAGTTTTAAGATAGAAAAAGATGAATAAGAGAATATATAATCGATGTCTGTATATGTAAATTTATAATAATAATAACAATAACAACAACATCAACATGAAGAAATAGAGTTAGATTATGAGGATGCACAAGAACAATTCTAAACAATCAATCAAGATGTGGATACAAACACAAGTACTTCAAGCAGCACTAGTGAAATTATAAGCCAAAATGACTAGAATAAAAGATTTAAGCCTATCATTAAAAAACCAGGAAAGGTATCCCAAATGTATCTGCATCATGAGAAAGAAAATGACTAAATTGCTCGCTTACAAACTAACATGTACATCTGCAAATTATTGCAAAGGAAATGGCAACATACCCAACTATATGGGTGATCCAAACAGTAGACAAGCTTTATAGACATTAAGTGGATCAAATAAATGAATAATATGTGAACTTAAGTTTATAGATAATTTTCTAATAAACATCTATATAAATAATCAATTGGACCATAAAAATATCAAAATCATAAAATCAAGAAAACAAAAATTCAGACTAAGATTTGAACCCACAAAGAAGGAAATAGGTAATTATAATGTAATCAGGCTTGGCCACTTGATGGCATTGTTGGCAGTCAAAAACAATACAATGTACGGTTTTCAGGGCCGTGTGATTTTTAAATTGCTGTTTTTTTTTTTGGTTATTAATTTATTGATTGCTATAGCTTTTTTTTTCATGCCTTTTTAATTTTAATTTTGTATTTAGTAAATGACAACGTTTTTTTTTATTTTTAAATCGCTGTTTTTGGACAAATTATCATCATTCCTCCTTTTTAGTTATTAATTGATTGATTGCTAGAACTTTTTTTGCGATGTCTATTTAGCGATGTCTTTCGCTTAATTATTGCTTTCTACATAACAAAACAACTGTGTAGGGTTAGGGTTAGGTTTAGGATTAGTTTTAGTGTTAGTTTAGGGTTAGTTTTAGGGTTAGTTTTAGGGTTAGTTTAGGGTTAGGTTTAGGGTTAGTTTTAGGGTTAGGTTAAGGGTTAGGGTTCTGTTGTTTGTAATCCTAAAATAAAAAATATCAAAATCGTAACTGTAGTCGGACAAAAGAAAGAAACTCAAACTTTTTTAAACAACAACAAACACATATAAATGTCTTCTTTACTTATTAAACATGTTTATAATATGTGCTTTCTATGAAATTTACTAAAAATCGTGTATATTTTTATTGGACAGCAGAAATACTCAGCTTCTGTTTTCGGCAACTGCGGAAGAAGTCGCGATCGCCAGCCATTTTATGAACTACATGGTATTTCACGTGAAAACGAGATTTCGCCCGCGAACTCGGCCGAATTCATTTTGACATACCCTCGGCAAGCTTTTACACATTACACCTTCTCTAAATAAGGGTGTGGCCATTTGGAAAATTATTATAAAGTCAGGTTTCTTAAATTCATTACAAATACAAAGATTGTGAAAATTTGACTAATCAAACTACACACACATATATATCAAACTGTACATGAAAGATAAGTGTGTGGATTCACAGTAACTGTCGCGAAGCAGAAATAGGCCTTATTATTTCTGCGTTACGTCATCATCAACGGCCTTCTAATGGTTAAGACAAACATAGATGTTTTCTATAGCCGTAAGTCAGGCCTTGTAAACAGCATTTGTTAGGTGTTTTGGCGAGCCAGAACGCCATCAAGTGGCCAAGCCCAATTACGTTATAAGAACAAGAAATATTTTCAAAACATGGCTCAATGTATTAACCTTTTGTTATTTAAACTTTTTTATCAATATATAAATGAACATGAAAACATAATCATGAGCAATGTAACATCTTTTAGCATTGTAACTGATTTCTTTGACATGTGTGCGTATTTTTAAGACACTATATATCTAAAATCTAGACACCCCCATGTAAAAAAAAAATAAACAATTTACAAAATGTAATTTCAATGTAAAATTTTCTTGAGTTAATAAAGTGCCTTTTGAAACATCATCACCATTATTATAAAAATAATAATAACAAAACAACAAAGTAAAGCAAAAAATTAAACTTATTAGAAATTAAAATTACAACAGCAACATGGTGTCAGAACAAAAAGATAATGCTCTGAATGATGCAAGAATTATTAACATACAAAGTGCAAAAAACCCAGAAAAAAATGTATGCAGATATTACTAAATTAGAGTACAAATCAAGAAATAAAGAAAACAATCCAACCTTAATGCAGAGCCCGAGACTTAGAAAAGTAAATCAAATGGACATTAACACATTAAACCTCGGTAGCAGTGATAACCTTGAGCCCTCATCGGTTACATGTACACAGCAAGAATTACAAATAATTAACTCAGATTTTAACTGCACGATCCCAATTAAATTATTTAATACTTTCAAAAAATTTACTTCACAAAAATTAATAGTCATAGCCACAACAGACAAAAGTTTAAACCTATATAAATTCCCAAGAAAGTTATTGTATGAGGAAATAATGCAAAAAGGAATATGGGACTCACTATTAAGTATCGGAGTGCATCCCAACTCAAGATATTTAGCCCTAGAATTTTTTAATAGCTATCAAAAGACTAGATTTCAAACTCACATAAAAACCCTAGGAAACTATGCTCTGATAACTGTTGATGAAAATCTCCAGAATTATATCACTGGCACCATCAGAAATACTCTAGTAAACTATGCTCTGATAACTGTTGATGAAAATCGCCAGAATTATATCATCGGCACCATCAGAAACACACACTTCAAATATAATATTCATGATTTTCAGAGTATGATGCAACAATTCGGTAAAATAATCTACTTGAAACCAATATATCTAAGTGACAGGCCCACACCAGTTTACAGCAATAATTTCCATTTTAAAATAAAACTAAATGACAACATAGCACCAGACAGCATACTAACACAGATAATTGATCAATATTATATTAAACATACATATAGAAGGAATAAAGCCCCAGTGTTTTTTATGTGGAAAACGTGAACACCTTAAAATAAACTGTGATGCAGGGAAAAACATTGAGAACTGCACAAATGCAAATCATCAGGAAACAACAGAAAGCACAGAACAGACAATAAAAGCCTCTCGATGTAGAGAAACTCACAACAAGAAAACAAAATCAGCACCGACAAAAGAAAGATATAAGCAAAGATAGAACAATTAGAGAACAACTTCCAGACTCACACATTAAAAGAATAAAAAGTGATCAGTCAGACCAAAATCACTTACAAAGTCAGCGCTAACAAAGAAACAAAAGGCCCTAAAAATGACAATATCAAACGTAACTAACCCCAACTAGCACAAACAATAGAAATAAAAAATGGAACCTTAACCAATCTGACATAAATAATACAGACAAACTTGCCTCAAACAATACAAGGAGAAACAAGTTCCAAAAAGAACAACATGAAGCCCACCAAAGAAAGATAAACAAAAAAGTCAAAACCAAAAATCTTAATTCAGACAACTATAAACAAGTGCCAATCAAATGATGCTACCGATGAAGAAGTGGACCTAGAATATGAGGATGCACAAGGACAACAACAATACCTCGAGCAATACTAATGAAATTATAAACCAAGGTGACTGGAATAAAAGATTTAAATCCATCATTTTAAAGCCAGGAAATAAATCCCAGATGTATTTATGTCATGAGAAAGAAAATGACTAAAACTCTCATATAGAATTGCAAACTATGCAAAGAAATGGCAACGTACCCTACTACATTGGTTGTTCAAACAGTAGACATGCATTATAGACATTAAGTGCATCAAATAAATGAACAATATGTGGATTAATTTTATAGATAATTTTCGAATAAACATCTATATAGATCATATGAATTTAAATCAGGAAACAATAAATCGATTGGACCACAAGAATAACAAAATCATAAAATCAATAAACAAAAATTCGGATTAAGATTTGAACCCAAAAAGAAAGAAATATTCTCAAAACATAACTCAATGTATTAACCCGTTGTTATTGAAGCTATTTAATAAATATGTAAATAAACATGTAAACATAATTATAATCAATGTAACATCTTTGAGTATTGAAACTGATTTCTTTAAGTATGTACGCTCTTAAAATGAAACTATGTATTTATAGTCTAGACACTGCCATGTAAAAAATTAAAGAATTTACAAAATATAACTTCAATGTAAAAAAATTTCTTGAGTTAGTAAAGTGACTTTTGAAACATAATAATAATAACAACAACAACAGCAGCAACAACAATAATACTAGTTCTGCAGTAATGCTCTATTTGTTCACTACCAAGTTAAAGAGCTCCAGTTTTCCATGCTCCAAAAATACTTAAAATCTAAGCCTGACAAGGTAAAAACCATATCCAAGATACCTTTTTCAATTTTTAATGAGTTGATAATTAATTAATAATTTTGTGTTATATTTTTAATTGAAAATTTCAATTAAAATGAAGTTATCCAACTATAATTTCATTAAACAATATGAAGACAAAGTCATCACATGACCAGATGCTTCCTGCCAATATTACCAGCACAGGGTTTCAAAATCCAAAGTTCAGTCAAACATAAGCTTATTTTTAATTCTATTGTAGCTAATTCCGATCTTTCTTGGGAGAAAAAATTCCAACTATAAATTTCCCAGCAAGCAATTCACTTGCTCACAAACAAGTTAACAAGCTCTGGTTTTTATGCTTAAAAAAATTCAAAACCTTAGTCTAATGCAAGATAATAATATATCTTTAATTAATTGATTACTTCCAATTTTGAGTTATATTTTTTCTTCAAACTTCCAATTAACATTAAGTTACGTAACGATATTTTTTAAAAAAAAAAGCCATTTGATGACCAGTGTCTGTCACCAATAATATCAGTACAGAGTTTCAAAGTCTAAAGGTCAGTCATGCATACGCTTATTTTTAATGTTATTGTAGCAAACTCTGATCCTTGATAGTAATAAAAATTCGATTTCAAGTTCTCAGCAATTAAGTAACTCACTTTCTCACAACTAAGTTAACAAGCTCTGCTTGTTTATACTTATAAAGAAGTCAAAACTTTAGCAAGAACAAAAAATTAAATTTTATATACCTTTTTCAATTTCTAATCAGTTGATAACTTCCAATTTGTTAATTTTTTCATTCAAGTCTTTAACTAACATCAAGTTACTAGATAATTTCAAAAAACATGTCACTTCCAATAGCAATGCTAAGCCCAACTACCCATCCGGATTTACCATCTCCCTACATCTGGATCTTTTAACCATGAATTTCACTCAAATCACATCAAAAGCCTCACTTGGCCTCTACTGCTAACACAACCTGACCCACAGTCTGACAAACCTATGACAAACTCCAATTCAACAATAGTAACCAGTTCTAACATAACTGTACCAGCAGCCCACTCTGGAAATCAGGACCCTCTACTCATGGATATCACATTTAAATCTTATCAAAAGCCTTACTCAGCCTCTACCTTTAACACACAGATAAACTCAGAGTCTAACCAACCTGCCACAAACTCCAACTTAACAATTGCAACTAATTCTAATATACCTGTCACCCCCCTCCCCTAGAGCACTCATCTATACAAATGCACAAACAGGCATGATGGGGTTGTACCAATTACGAAAGCAATCCCACCATGTCTTCCATCCAATCAACACTTTCCCTAACCCACATTGCTAATGAAACCAAGAGGAAAACCTAGTCATCCAAAGAAGATCCAGCACCCTAAAAAATCAAAAATAACACATTGATCTCATATTAGTGTGGATCTCACAGACAATTGCTACACTACCATGGAAATTCTAGTTCCTTGCCTATTTTACTCAGGCAACCCACCCACATAAAATTAAAACCTGGTGTGCATCTGTAGATACAGCAGTCCAGAGTATGTAAAATTTATGTAATCTTCTGTATGTCAATAAAATATTTATGTAAATCTACAAAGTCCAACTTAACAATTGCAACCAATTTCTAACATAAAGTTACCACCACCCCTCTGAAACATTCATCTATTCAAATGCACCAGAAAATAGGCATGGCAATCCCACCAGACCTCTCACTCACATCACACCCTCTCCAATCCACATTGCCAATGAAATGAAGAGAAAGCCTGGTTTACCCAAAGAAGATACTCTAAAAAATATAAATACTGATATTGATCTCACACCAAGCCAGACTTCACAGATAATTGCCACCTTATCATGGAAATTTCTAGTCCTCAGCTATGTTACCAAGGCAACTCAAACAAATATAGAACTAAACCTGGATTGCATCTATAGATTGAGCAGTCCAGATCATGTAAAATTTATGTAATCTTATGTAAACCAATAAAACAACTTTTACATATGTAAAACTACAACTACAGATTACCTATGTAACAACAGCAATCTAAGCTACGTAAAACTGTTGTAACTAATCTACAGCATAAATAAATAAATCAAATTTTACATACATTAAACCTATATCTATGGATTGTCTATGAAACCACAGCAATCCAAGCCAGATAAAACCTTTGTAACTAATCCACAGCATAATTTTTTTTTGTAATCTCATGTAAATTAACTTTTATATATGTAAATCTATGTCTATGAATTCTCCATGTATCCACAGCAATACAAGCTATGTAAAACCATGTAACTAATCCACAGCATGCAAAAATTCCTGTAGTCCTGTGTAAAACAATAAATCAACTTTTATATATGTAAACCTACCACTAAGGATTGCCCATGTAAACACAGCAATCCAAGCTATGTAAATAAACTCTTGTAAAACCCTTTAAGACAAATAAAGCGTACCATTGGAACATAATAATAATAACAACAACACCAACAATAATAATAGGTTTATTTCTAGTGATGACCACTAGAGGGTGTATACAGATGTAGAACATTTATTGTCACATGAATAATTTTAAAAATGGTATCTTGAGAAGATTCATTTGTGAACAAAATTGATTTGATGATATTAAATTAAATTGTATACAGCCAGTTGTCTATTATTTTTAGTTATGTATAATTCAAGTGATTAACTATTTATCTTGATATATATACACTCGCGTCTCATTTTATGCGGATTTATTTAATGTGATTTTGAAGTTATGTGATTTATATTTCTTCTTAATATCTTTGAATGCGGTTTTCTTTTATGTGATAAAAAAAAAAAATTATAGATCAGAAGTCGAGCTCCGATAATGTGCTATAACTTTAAATATTATAAATTTTGCTCACTCACACGTCATATTTAAAGTAATAGTGCATTATCGGAATTCAACTTCTATCTAATAATTTCAATATTTTCAGTGCTTTATAATAGTACTGTAAAAGATTTTATGCAATAAAGAAGTTCATAATTCACTTAAAATCCAGGATTTCCCCATTTTATATACACTCATTAAAATTTACAAGATTATAATGTAAATCTGTTCAAACGTTATAGATGCCTATATTATGCATGTTGTTGTTTTTGCATTTTAAATCACATTCTATTTTTACTTTTAAAAAAAAGTACGTAATCAATTAATCATTTAGTGTCTGCAAGTTTATTTTTAAAAGGTGAGTAACAGTGGTGGGCACAATTAAATTTGACAATTAAAATCTGATTTTTAATTCTAATTAACAATTTAAAAATTATGTAATGTTATCTGAAATTAATGTGATGTGAAACAATGAAATTTGATTTTGGAATGAAATTGAAAATTAAAAAATTAAAGACAAAAATAAGAATTTAATTTTTAATTGTTAGTTTTAATTAAATTTTGTCCAACAGTGGTGACTCGGTGTCTTTTTATTATCATAAGTCTAAATTCTTATTTTTATTTTAAACTTTTAGAGTTTACTATAACGGAGAGGGGAAAAACACTCAAGAAAATGAATTTCTTTGGAAACAGAAATTTCAATTTTAGATCGCTTAGCGAAATCAGAATGATCAACAGTAATTAGAAAACATTTAGTTTGGACGAGTCCACGATAAGAGCAATTAAAAAATTGACATTGGCACTTGTTGTATTTCCTCTTGTGATGAATCTGATGTCTTACTAGTTTACAAATGAACTTACATATCATCAAATAGCGATAATGATTAAAATACTGTACATGTATGAAAAAATGAAAAATGCTATAAATTATGCATAAAAACATATTATTTTGAATAAAATTAAATACTGTAGTTAATAAAAAAAAGTAAAAAAAGTTTGTCTTGTATCAATTTTTTTGAAATTAGAAATTTTTTATTAGTCATATTTTATTTCTTTATTTTTTTTTAATGCAAATTTTAAAGTAATTTTATGTTGTTGCTTGGCTTTTATGCAATTTTTGAAAATTACAGTACCTATTCCCCGTTTTTCAAGGTAAGTTAAGTCTATATTTGTGCAATTTCTTTTGTGCTCATTTTCTGAGGAACCTATCTACCACATAAAATGAGACCCAGGTGTAATAGCTTTTAGAAATGATGATAAGAGATTTCTGAGAGCTATGATGGAATATATCATTGCTTTCAAAGCTAGATAAGAACCAAACTTTGAATAAATGTGTAATAATAGCAATATAACATTGATATTGCTGTTGAATATTGATAATAGTACTTTTAAGCCTTTCATGGAGATACATTGTGGGCATTGATAAAGTATCTAAAATGATTATAATGTAAAAGGCAAATAAAGAAGTCAGTGTGTTATGAATTTCTGAAATATGGCTATTATAGATATAGATAAAAAGTTAATGACCATGAGTTTCTAGTATTAAGAATTATATGACAATAATATTAAAGGTCATTTTCTGGCTACTAATTATTTAATGATATTACTTTAAATAAATTGCTATTACTATTTATGTAATAATAAAGATTACTTGCATTAACACTAGCTTAGCATTAGCGATATTTAAATTAATTACTAATACTGATAAAACACCTACTCATGCATTATAACAACCAATATCAATATAAAAATAATATGAACAAAGAAGCAATTAAATCTAAAAGAAATAACAGAAATAAATAACTCGACATGTATATAATTTATGAGCTTAAAAATTTAGTATTCAAAAATATCTGAATAAGTAAATAAATGAGAATACACCTGGGTCTCTTTTTACGCGGATTTATTTAACACAATTTTGAAGTTACGCGATTTGTGTTTCATCAGAAGTCGATTTCCGATAATGTGCTATTACTTTAAATAATAAATTTCACGCACTTACGTTATGTTGAAAGTAATAGCACATTATTGAAATTCGACTTTCATCTTAGTAATTTCAATATTTTCAGTGCTTTATAATAAGCATTTATTTTATATAGTGTATGTAAACAGTTGTATTACCTTCAAATATCAGCCTTTCACGCTTATTAACACTCGCAAAGCGTATGCACAATTAGCGTGAAAGGCTGATATTTGAATGTAGTGCTTTATAATAGTAAGATTTTATGCAATAATGAAATTAAAATCATGATTTCCACATTTTATGTATACACATATTAAATTTTACAAGAATATAATGTAAATTTGTTCAAACATTGTGCGTGTTAATTTTGCATTTTGGATCACATTTTTTTTTTGCTTTTTAAAAAAGAACGTAATCAATTATTATTTTCTTATTAATGACACTAATCATTAACGTGCTCTTAAATTCCAATGAGAGCTAAATGTTTGTATATCTGGATATCGCGAGCTTCATAAACAATTAATAAAATCATCGTCTCAAAGATTAATTACGTTGTCACCAGAAAATCATAATAATTAAAATGTGTATAAAAAATGTAAATTAATGTACTGTAAATTATGCATAAAAATATATTATTTTGAATAAAATTAAATATTATAGTTAAAAAAAGTTTGTCTTGTATCAATTTTTTTCAAATTTGAAATTTTTTATTAGTCATATTTTATTTCCTTATTTTTTTTTTTGCGCGAATTTTAAAGTAATTTTACGTTGGTGCTTTGCTTTTACACGAATTTTGAAAAATCACAGACCGCATCCCCCCCTTTTCAATGTAAATTACGTCTATTTTTGCGCGATTTCGTTTGCGCGTGTTTTCTGAGGAACCTATCTATCGCGTAAAACGAGACCCAGGTGTAGTTGAAAAAAAAAATTATGTGAGATAAATTGCTAATCATATCACCATAGCTTTATTCTAAATATTTGATTTTATCCCCTCTAAAGAAACCTGTAATGTAATATAGAGGTATTAAAAATATCACATGGGAAAGAAAATAGATGCAAATATTGAAAATCATTTTATTTTAGAAAAATCAAAATTAAAACAATAATCTGAAAAGCTGTTCTAAACTTGTCTAATGATAGAAAAATCATTAAGAATTTATGTACTGCTGCATATTCTATTTGTTAACACTGTCATTATTTGAGAACATAAACTGGTCAAACCTCAATGTTAAATGTAAAATAAAAAGTAAAAATTTATATCAGAGATAAAAATGTCATATATCATTTTTGCAGGAATTAAATACTGCTAAGACATCACAATTAAAAAGAGGCTATTATATATATAATTTCTAATTAAACAATGGATAACATTTAATGATGAAACACCTTTGATTATTGTAGAAATATTTTTTTAAAAATTGTTTGGACTGAAAACATGTAAGATTCAAATTTTTACTTGAACAATTCTGCATATTATTTCCTGCCATTATTATGACAAACCTTTTACAATATAGATCAACAGTTTCAATATTTAATGCCCAATGTAAAAATTGTTTTAATGTAAACTGAAATTCAAATTTACATAAATATAACACACACACCATCCAATCCCGTCATGAAAAGCAAAAATGGTCATTTCATTGTTATCATCCTAGCAATCAATATAGACATATGTTATACAATTAAGCTGTGATATATACCGTATCAATATACATTAAATATATATAAGAAAAAAATATAAATAAACAAAGTAAAAATAATAAACATTGTAAACTTAATATATTTTATGTATGACAGCAGCCATTTTTTTTTTTGTCTTGGAGTGTGCCATATGTTTTTTTGGCTTATATAAAAAATATTTTATAAGCATAAAGCTAAAAATTTTAAGAATTATAATAAAATTCATAAAGCATTTTCCTTAAGCAATGAAAAAAAATTTTCAATTTAATAATAGAAAAAAGAATTGTATATCATTCTTATATTGTGTAAGAGAGAAGACATTTTGAAGAGTTTTATAAATAAGTATCTGAAAGGGATATTGGCAAGTAGGAAAAACTATAGATTGCAAAGTCAGTGTGAACTTAAACACATCACAAAACAACTAGAGAGGTATAATCTGTTGATTATAAGGCTTCTATCTTGTTTTTATTAGAAAAAAAGTTAATGGATAAAAAAGAATATTATACAGAAAGTATTTATTGCAATGAAAGTCTGACATTTAACTATTTTTTTTCTTTATTGTATATATGTGTGAGGATAGTAATCTGGACCAACTGATGATTGCTGGTTTAGCATGAAATACATATATTGGTGATTATTTATCTTTTCAACATGTGTATGATCAGGTGGGTCAGCAATATGAGATGGCATGGAGAGTTGAGGGTTAGATGAAAGTCTGAGTTCGAATCCCTTATTTTACATTATATATGTGCAAGTGTGTGTAAACCTGTACAGTGTATTAATTTAAAAAATTAAAGTAAAATATAGTAACTTTGTTATTATATTTTGAGCAAATGTGAATGAGTAAAGAGACACACTGTAAATATATATACAAATTGTAAATGTGCTATCTCAATTTATTAATAATTATATTATTTTTTAAATATTTTGTTTATACTACAATCTTAATGTGGGTGTATATATATATACTGTACATATAGCAAAGTTCTGTGTTATATACATATATATGACCATGTTATTGTATATGTAATCCTTAGTATCAAAACTTATCAATAAAACTAGCTATTATATACAATGGGCAAATAATATATAATATGCAAATAAAAATAAATAGAATAAAATCAAATTATGTTATGTACAAAAATTGACTATTTTTATAATTTTGGGAGTTTGATAATATCGAAGAAAATATTTGGGGAAATTTCTAAAATTGCCCAGGAAATTTTTTTTTCCATAGACAGAATGAAATTGTTAACATCAAACATCAAGAAATCTCTCAATATAAGTATGAAAAACATTTATAAAGGATTATATCTGATTAATGATACTTTATGCATAGGAATTTGGACATTAAGAGAGTCAAAAATAAAGAGAATACAGACTTTTGATACAAACCTTTGAGTTGTGATGAAATAGAATGCTGAAAATTTTATAGACTGAAAAATGAGCAAATAAGAAAGTTCTGAGTAAATTGAAAAAGAAAATAGTCATGGTTAATTATATAATAGAACATTTGATAGATTCATTGAGTGGAAGGGGATATTACTCAAAGTGATGTAAAAAGATCCACTAGCAGAAGAAAAGTGATGAAAGAATATTTAATATGAAAAAGGAGAAAGAACATACTGTGTGCACAGTATAAATATGGGCTCATGATCCTCATCAACCCTGTAGTTGAAAAGATTAAATAAGGTATCATGCTAGTGATACTCTCCAGTATTTACACAATGAAATAGTCATAATATTTTATGATGACATTGTTTTGAAGGAACTATTGTTTTGTTACCTCTCACTCTTTTTTTGTAATTCAACCACAAAAAATATTTTTAATCTAGACATTTTTCAGATAGTTATTATTTTTTCTTCTAGTAATGATGTATATTTTAAATATATCTTTGTAGCAATATTTTTTTCTTTTTAATTATCTATATATAATTAAAGATAATGATGAAAGAGATTTATCATATCTTATTTAAGCTTATGATTTATTTCTGAAAATGAATATTATAAACATTACTTATAATAAAGTATTAATAATAAATTATTAATACTTTTTGTCTCGACAACTAAATTTCTTATATAAGAACCGAATTTTACTTATGTGTTTTTTGTTATGATTTTATTTCTTTATGCAACATTTGGGAGTTGGTCTGGAACTTAGTATAATTCTTGATTGTTTAAAAAGCACTTCTGTTATTTAATTAATGTGACCTATTTAATGTTTTTATTTTATTTTATAAACACATACACCTTTTCAACTGCGTATTTATATTTGGATGTTTATAAGTAAACTTTTCCAGGCTCATATTTAATAAGACTTTATAAGTAAAATTTAACAATTATTAAAGAATATAATTTATAAATATTTTTAAATTGCTGGATTAATAAAAAAAAATTAATTCATTGCATAAAGAAAACGAAAACATATATATTAAGTCTATTGCTGACTTCTGATAATTATAATTTTTTATTCATTATAATTCATTATATCAATAATCTATAATAATATTAGAGTATTACAATAAAAATCATTTAACGTCAAGTCGTGGGGAAAATAAATGATATAGCACCTGTAGTTTTCACTTGCAGATAAAACACCTGCCATTTGCATACTTCCCTTACCACTGCATTTAAATAAAGGTAATTGAATTTCAATTGCTGTACATTTACGTTATAAAGAAAATTAAATCTAGTACACATTCTGGCAATATATAAATACATACATACTCATCTTGCATGCGTATGTATATATACCTAATATATAAATTCATATTACAAATATTTTATATGAGAATGGAATGAATATTATGAGTTTTAAATTAAAAATAAGATAATGTTAATTTACACATACATATATAAATGTAAGATTTTAAATAAAATTATATGGTCAGAAACATTAAACCCATATAAATACAAAGATCTTAGAAGTAAAAAATTTCAACTTGTATATGTATATTTATTAATATTATCTGTATATTAGGTTAGTTGACTACAAGCTTGGAAATGAACATAAAAAAGTAAAGCATAACAGTTCTATTTCAGTTGATTGGAAAACTTTTTTCTTCAAAAAATTAAGAACTAATCCAAAAATTTTTGGTTTTGAGCACATATCATCACACTGGTATTATGATCATACATTGCTTGATGTAATAGTTTGTCCTTTTAACTAGTGTGCCCAAATCAGAGATTTAAATATGGAAAAGGTCAGAATTTTTCATTTAATAAATAGTTTTCAAGTAAAAATAAGATTTTTTGAATCAATTTATAATTAACTCAATTAGCTATCCAATATTACTCATGAGTAGATTAATTGCAAATTATTATAATAAAGAGCTGAAACTTTGGTGCTCTGACTAATCTATTTTTAGTTAGAAGGGAAAGTAAAAAAGAAAAATCTTATACCAATTAGCAGTTGAGTGAATAGCATGATTTTATTTCTCAATACTAATGGTTAGGTTTTGAAGAGCCTTTATCATTTTTAGGCTATTTAAGGTTATTAGAAATTAAGACAAATATTAATGAAAAATGCTAATTAAGAAAAAACAAAAAATTAGCTAAAGCTATTCATGTTTAAATTTTGTTAGTTAAAAATAAAAATCAATTTCGCTTCTACTTCAAAGTTATGCTCTTATGGCACACAAGCTTGCAGATTATTTATAGTTGTTTCAATTTGAATAGTTAATAGAAAAATTTCAGAAGCTTCTACCCTTCTTTTAAAACATCTATATACAAAAACAAAAAATAGAAAAGTCCTATACATTGTAATACTTCCTTTCATCTATTAATATTACAATGTTTATTGTAATAAGACTCACCAATCTGACAGTTTTGATTTACCAGCAGTATTGTTTTTATAGTAAACTATTTCCTCTCAGCCCCTGCCATAGGACTCAATCACAAAGACATGCTCTTCTAACCAGCCTGAACTACACATCATTTCCCCTCTCCACTTCCCATTCCCTTTTACATGTATCCTCCCCTCTTACCATTTTCTTCCTGAAATTTCATTTGTTTCACTGGATCTGTTTTTTTCTTGATGAATAAACATCTCATCACTGAGAAAAAAACAAACAAACCTATTTATGTATTTTTTTATATCTTTTAGCTCCGAAGAAGATTGCTGGTCAATCAAAACTATAAAATTGATGAGGTTTAATAAAATAAGAAGGTGGATTTGTTTAAAATTAAAAGTTATTATCTATTAATTTTTAAAGAAATAAACAAACAAACCTAAAAAAAATAATGTAAATGAACAATATTTTGAATATAATATAATCGTGGAAGTAGGAGAAAAGTACAATAACGAAATTGTATCTAAAAAAAAAAAAAAAGGGCAAGAAAGAAAGCTTTGATTTGAAAATTTTTTAAAAAATAACTAAATATTAAAAATATAGTCGCAATAAATATCTTAGATAAATTAAATTTTGAACAATTTTAGCTAGAATATCCCCAACCCCAGACCAGTTTCTGCTACTAACTTCCTCAGTGAGGTACTGGGATATTCTAGCATTAGATTAAAAATACCAGGACAAGCCCAGCACTTTATCTAATGTATAAACTATTAAGTAGAAAATATGAAATCTTCAGAGAAATAAAAGCTGTGATAATTCTAGACTATTCTTAGTAATAATGAGCCATTGTTTGTGGTTATATTTAATTTATTTTAATACTTTGAATTTGTAGTCACTATAATGATAAATTTTTATGTTTGGAATCAATAAATAATCAGTTGCTTGTGGAAATTGGACTGTCCTCTGGCTATCATCATTCAGAGTTGACAGATTGTTATTAAAAAATAATAATAATGCAAGATAATAAGAATAAAATACAGTGCTATTTTTTTTTAGAAATATATTGTAATCTTATATTTTAGCATCTGAATGAGTGGGCATAACCATTAAATATAAAAAAAATATTGGCTCTCTTTTTTTATCAAATAAACTATATCAATCTCTATTATCATTCTATCAGAAGTGAAATTCAGATGCCTCTTTCAATACTACACAATAATAGATTGGGTAAAATCATCCAAGTTACCTGCACATACACCATTTTATCAATTATAGCGTATTAAAAAAAACATATGCATTTGGAGGTTTCTCTTTTTAAAAGCACAACTATATTTTTTTTAGGCCGAACAAAAAAAGCACACAAAACTAATATTAGAAGGAAAATACACAGGAGAAAATACATACAAGTTTAACTGCAAGAAAGACAACAGTTTAAAATCATAATACAATAATTTAATACTACATTTAGCCAGAATGATAAATGCTTATATTGTATTTGAATGGATATTTATGCTTGTGCATGAAAGTTATATGTTTAAAATATAATTAATTTGAAAAGTAAAATATTTGAATTGTAACTTATTATTATTATTATTATCCAACTAATGGGCATGAGAACATTAAAATTTAATAAAATAAATTATTTTATTTAATATCCTAATGTTATAAACTATTTGATTACAAAATAAACAACTGTGTATTTTACTTGTGAATAATTAATGTAATTTAGTATTTAATATTAAAAATATATTTTAAATCTTCATTTTAATATTTTGTCTCGAAATTTGGCACTATTAAACTCATCAAACTCTGAAACTTGCCTGCTTCCAATAGTACCACAGTAACAGAACAAATTTTCACTGTAAATGAAGTATTGTGGGTGGTATTTGAGGATATCACAGACCACATGGTAGTCAGTTATAAATATAAGCATTTGCCATGTTTGAGTAGTCTTTGCTAAACTTTAGGGTACTAAGGATCTTACCAAATTAAAACATGAATTTAGCCATTTTGTTAACTTCCTTTGACATGGAGAAATAGAGAAATCTGCTAGGCATTTTGCTAACTTGGTAGAAATGTTTTTTTTCAGTGACCCAAATTGGAGAAATTAAAACGTCAACAGCTACTGTCATTGAATACTATTTTAAAAGGGAACAAAATTTAATATTTTGAGTCATTAATTGAAACTTTAAAATCATTTATGGAATTTTACTGTGTGTAAGAATATTTCCATGATCATTTGTCATTTATTTAAAATTAAAATAACTCGCTGAAAATGATATTGGCTATCTTCCTAAGGATTACCTGGAATATTACTATCATCATAGAAACTCATGGATTATTATATTGTGTAAATATGCACTTATGAGAACTGCTTAAAACTACAAAAATGTCTGATTAATTCAAATTCAAGTTGGTGTATTACTTATTATTTGGCTTGACTTGAATTATAGCTATTTTTCTTTTAAGCTGAATGGTAGGTACCATGAGTACAATCTTAGTCAAATATTACTGATTTAAATTGATTAGCTTTTCATTTGTAAAATGATCAAGATATTAAATATTATGAAAATTGATATTTATAAATGGATAAATTGTTACATCTATTGGAATACAAATAATAATTGTGATTTGCTCAAAGTTTTATAAAATCATATTGTTGAATTTTGGTTATTAATCTCAACCACTGAAGGAGGTCACTATAATAACATCTGGATTTAGTATTACTTGTATATTTGTAAATTTATTGTTATTACAACTCCAGTGATATTTGGATATGATTGGAGTTTTACAATGCTCCTAAATAAAATCTCAATCATTTATTCAAGATAATGGATTATTCATTTTACAGAGATTATATAGTTAATTTTATTATTGGGTTGTTTGAATATTTAAAGTGTTCTTATTACAATTTAAATAAAGTTCTCATGAGAATACTGTAATAATGAAGATACAGGTAAATATTTTAGATTACTAGTACAATTGGCTATAAATGTGTGTTTGTTACATTACTGATATTGGCGACATATACTAAACTCTAAGTTAGTGTACAAGCTGCTGTAGCCCTGTTAATATTAATTTATTCTTTCCTAAATACTATATCTTGTGTTGGGAGTCAAAGTATTCATTTATTATTAACACTCGTAAAAAGCGCATGCACAATAGCTTGACAGGCTGATCTTTAATGTATTAATTTGTTATTTGTTTTATTGAGCAACCTTTTATCTTTTGCATTCCAGGTATCTTTAATTGATGAAGGAGAAACCATAAAATGTTGCCCTTCCATTTATCCAGGAAATATTCATGTGATCTAGAAGATCATGTGCAGTATAGTAAAATACTCTCATAGTGGCGGTACTTGTAAACATTATTAGTTAGTGGAGGCAGACTTCTAACAAAATATTTGAAATATATGTTATAAGCTAGAAAGCATAAGAAATCATGCCATTTCCTATTTATTTATTTTAATAACAATCATACTATATTTGGGTAAATTGTTTACTTCTTCTTAAAAAGGTTAAGCAATCTAACTGATGCCTAGAATAGAGGTTGGTTTTTTTCTAATCTTTATTATTATTATTATCAAGACATTAAGGACACAATAAGACATTCCCAGACCATCTGTAATTGATGTTCAGGCTTTGTATGAATATTGTACAACCTTCTCCAATAGTGTGCTTTGTTTGCAATACTTTTCTTGATAACACAGGAAATTGTAACCCCATATTAAAATATTGAGTAAATAGAATAGTGCGATATTTAGAGAATTTCTGTTATTTTTATTGTTGAATATTTTGATATAATTGTTTTAGAATCAGTAAATTTATTGTTATTGTTGACTATACAATTGTTGTCACTAATTGAAGTCATCATCATCTATATACTTTAATACAATTTGATCATACTTACACTTTATTTAAAATTAATTTCTTTACTTAATTTGCACAATTCTATTTTTCATCTTCCATTTAAGAATAATATCATATATGGAAATATAAGGTACAACAAAATCCCTTTGATATCTTAATCATATCCAGGACAGAATGCTTAAAAGTTTATAAAAATTCTAATTTTTTTTTTTTTTTTTTACAAATAATCATCTATAATTTAATAAGAACTTTGAAATAATTAATTGATTTAAATTATATGTAATCTGGGCAGTCAGAGAGTTAATTTTCTAGCATTAAACAGATAAATCTGTTCATTTATATTGGAATATATTATTCATCATGCATATTAAATACATTTGGCGTACACATATGAATAGGTTATGTTAATAAAATCTATACAAGTATCTTGGGGTATTGTCATCATGATTATTGATGTATTGATCCTGTTTATAATAAAGTAGTTATTATTGTTGTTTTAAATAGATAAAATGAATATAACTTCATTTTAAACTTTATTTTAAAAAGGATTGTGCTTGACAATAAATGCACTCGAAATGATCACATTTTTCTCAACAAAGTCTCCTTCTAACTGCAATTGTTTAGTTACAATATATTATTGTTTAGTTTATTAAAATGTATGGAATATGTTTTTAATTAATGTATTCATTTTATATTTATATCTTAAAAGAATAATGCAAAAAATGTCAAATTTAAAAATTATGATGTTTTTTAAATGAATGGGGCTCTATATTGTAACTTTTTTCTAGAAGTAATTTGCTGTTCAGTGTTGGTTGCATGGACTTTTAATTCTCAAATCTCTCATTCTATTACCACACTAAAATGTATAGAGCTTTATAATTAACAAAATTATTGTAATGAAAACAGTAAATCATCAAAATGCAGAGGTGTTTTTAATATTAGTTCAAATTTATCTAAATAATTATGTATATAAAATTACACAGTTCTTTTTAAAATATTTTTAGAAATCTTACAAATATTATATAAAACTTAAGATATTACTGTCTTTTTGTAAAAAAAAAATTCTGTTTAATGATATAGAGAGCCCAGTAATATTTACCATATAGATTTAAATAATAAGATACTTAAATATTTCATTTAATAATAATAATAATAATAAACAGTTGCTCATAAACTAATATGTTCATTGTATCAAATAAATAAATAAATAAAAGAAGAAACAGAAAACTGGAAATGAGTTTGCACATATTATATATACTAATCTGTGAATCACAAATAATGTCTGTATATAAAATATGCTAATTCATTTTTCTGTTTATTTGATATTTTGTGATGGTCTCTTTCAATTTCTTCAGCAGAAAACTTTTTTCTGATATTCTTTGTTGTAGCTCTCCAGTGTATTCTATTCTTTGCTATATCTTTCCAATGGTTTGACAATGTCTGAGATAATTCTTATATTCTAGACAGGGTCTATTTTTCCACAAAAACATGCTCACATACTCTTGTTTACTTATCCAATCCAATTTTTTTTAGGAAGCATCTTTAATTGAAACTTTTCTAATATGTTCATAATGTGTTGATAGGGTGTCCAGTTTTACATTCATACAGTAAATTAGGTGAAATAAGAGCTCCATACACGGCACAATTGCAATAGTTATTTTTTTGTTATGAATTCTCTATCTTTTAACTTAGTAAAAGCAGTAGCAGCACAACATCAAAGTTCATTTTTCTACATGTTAGTTTAAAATATTTAAATTAGTTTATGTTTTCAAGTTGATAACCATTTAAACTAAAAAAATTGCTGAAGATTTTTTTTTCTTCATTGGCTGACAAAGAACTTGAGCTTTTTGATCATTAAATAATAAATCAAAGTCTTTATATATTGCAATCAAAGCATTAAGTACATTCTTTAAATCATCATTTGAACTTGTAAAAATAATTCAATCATCAGCATATTATAAATTCAGAATCCAAAACAGTTTTTGTTGTTGCTTTTAATCCGTTAAAAAAAAAAAAAAATCCACTTTCAAACTTTTATTGTTATCTTAGTACCTGCTTTATTGAACCACCTGTAAACAATTATATAGATCAATTACATAAAAATTGAAAACATTATTGGAGCAAGTAGTGTATGACTTTTTAAACATCAGTTTTCATTTCAAATGCCTCAAATTTTCCACTTGTTGCACACTTTCTATCATGTAGAAATTATATAATAGAAATAAATTTTGGTGGAGTACCAATTAATCTCAAATAATGCTATAGGCTGTCCTATTAACTGAATCAAGAGCCTTAATTATAAATAAAAGCAATAATCTATAAATCATTTCTATGTTCCAATACTTTTCTTATTTGCCTAGAAACAAAAACCATGTTTATAGTGCTTCTTTTTTGTTGCTCTAAAACCACATTGAATCTCTGATTACCATTCATTTAGCAATTTATTTAACAAAATTCTTGAGAATATAATTACTATAAGCTTGTTTATTCTCCTTTTTAAAAATTGGAACAATAAAAACAACTTTAAGATCAGGCGTCCCAACTTCATGGATCACTACTATGATTTAAAACTTCTCCAGGTATTTCATCAGGAATTGTAGCCTTTCCATTTGGAAGATTAGATGGATATTTTTGCCCAAATGTTAATTAGTAATAAAATGGATATATCATTAAAAGTCATCATCTCAATCCTTATTCATTATTCAAAAATTTATCAAATACTTTTCCCATCTGTTCAAAATATCATTGTCATCATTTAAGAGAATTGGATCTAATAGGATTGTGATATCATTTCTCAGATTTATATATTGCTTTTGATGCATTAAAAAATATCTAAAAGTTCCAATCAGTGAATGTTTGTATCTTGTTGACAGTTTTAAATCCACCAATCATTTTTTAAACATTGTTGTCATTCATTGGACTTCTGTCTTCAGATTTTTATATGTATTATGAAATTCCATATTTAATCTATTATTTTGCCAAGCAGAAAGTGCCATGTTTCTTTTTAAACAAATCATTATTAATAAGATCATTCTCAGATTTTTTTATCCCTAACACACTTCTTAAGGTAATTTTATGCTTCAGTAATATGAATCCTGAAGATCTAAATTAGCAATTTTAGTGCTTAACACATGTTGAAATTTAGCATGTATAGTAGATAGATTCTTCTAAAGAACGAATGTCAATTTTCTTGTGGAAGAATATTTATTTTTTTATTGCTACTATTATTTTAAATGTGGAACATAATAATCTATGATCTGACCAACAATCTGCAATTTTTAAGGGTTTTTCATAATATGAACTCTTGCATTTCTGACTCATATGTACTAATCTATGATCTGTCCAATCTGCATTTGTAAAAGCTCATGTAATATGAATTCCTGTATTCTACTCCTATCTATAATATAATCTATTAAATGCTATTGTTTTTGATATGTATTCATGTTCCTCTATAGTCATTTTCTAGCTAAATAGCCAATCCATGTATTATGTAAAATTTCATTAATAACCCATTTGAAATTATAGTACTGATACAATTATTTTTGATAAATTTTGGCCAAAGTACTATTTTCTCCAGTATATACATTAAAGTCTTCAAGAAGAAAAAAATGATATATTATTCTTATTGCTATAATAATTCTATTCAACAAAGGAATAAAATCTTTCCTCCTCTGAATTCTCTGAATCTAGGAGGTACTAATAAAATGAGCACTAGTACCATTGTACAAGTTAACTTCATTAGCCATTCATTGATACATTGATGAATTCCAACAATAGAAGATACTAAATTAGACTTTACAATGCCATGCATTCTCTTTACATTCATTGACTACCTTTCCAAAAAAACTTCAATTCATCCATCTCTTCTCATAAAATTTCTCTGGGAAGTTTTCACTAAGAGCAGTTTAATTGATTTTTAATCTTGATAGTTTCTTAACCATCAGTGCTGCTCTCCATTCTGGACTTGGAGGAGTTTGTTTCAAGTAAAGTTTGCATATTGCATGCACTTTTATTTTTTAAAAAAAATTTAGATTTATAATACTTCAGTAGTGTTTCTTCATAGTACTTGTTATTTAGGTTATGTCATTATTCTGACCTATCTTTCATTATAAAATAAGCAAACACAGTATTATTTTTTAATTAGGATCCCAGAAACAGGTTCGAATTAGTTCACAAGATATTTAGAATATTTACTTGAAAAAAAAAAAAAGTAATTATTTACTTGTTTTAATTACTTATCAATTTTTTATTTTTTTACCGAACATTTGAAGTATTTATTTTACACGGAAAAATCTATTGTCATTAATCATATAGATTATTATAAATAAATAAATCTATGAAAAATACAAAGAATAATTAATTATTTGTCAAGCGTTGGTGGTCGAGTGGTCAGCACAGCGCTTCCCGGCCGATGCTATGACACATGAGAAAAAAAATAATAATTATTTTTTCAAGAAAAAGTGTGAACTCTTTTTAAAAAGCCTAATATTCATGTAGGCCATAGACAAGAATGTATACAGATATATATATATACATGAGTCTTGAAACGTTTATTTCCTAGAAGGAATCAATAGTCCTAAAAGATGGATTAATAATATTTTTACAGTGATTTATTTATGGATTGATAGATATGCTATAATTAAAAAAGATCAGTTTAATTGGGTACAAATAACATTATGAATTTTATATTATTGTTTTAAAAATTAGTTAATTTAAATACACACATACACACAAAAGATTGAATGCAAAAGAGTAAATAATGTTTTCATTTTCATTTTTATTTTGAAAGGATTTTAAACTATTAAGTTGATTTTAATTCGTCTGCAACTGTTTGAGCTGAATAAAATTTTGTAATAATGTAAACAGTACTTAAATTTAAAATGAAATCTACTAATAAGCTTTTTTTTTTTTTTTTTTTGCTGGAGTCAGACAATCTGATCTGTATGGCTTGTACTAAATTTTAGAAAGGACGTAAAGACTGGAAATGATGTAAAAGCTGTATCAATTGAAGTATTAGTAATATATTTACAAGCATTGAATTAATTTTATCAACTGGAAAAACTAAATGCAATTAAATAATTTCATGAGCTTATATTTATATAAAAGTATAAAATAAATTGTTCTAGTATAGTCATCAGTCCTTTTAAGTTATGTCTAATCATAAATATCCCAGCAAACATCTTATAAAAGTGCATTAAATTAAGCTTATTTACTAAGCAAAATTATCATTCAACTATTCTCTCATTTCATTTTTTATGCAGTACATCTATTATCTTCATAAATACCTAATAAGATAAAAGAAGAGAAATACAACCATTGTCCAAGATAGGTTTGTAGTTATGTGGATTTCAATATGATAGAAGTGATTGCTAGATCAAAAGATATATTTGAACTAATTTAAAATACTATTTATTTGAATAATTTTAATTATTAATTAAATATAGGTAATTAACTGTTGTTGTAAGAATGATAAATAAAATATGTGATGCTCATACATCTGTTATCTCCACTTGTGCAGTGGTGAGAATGACCCATTCAAGAACTGAAGGTTTCTGAATTCATTCTCAGCTTAAAAACAAACAAAAAAACTGTTTGGACTCTTAAATAGAACTCTTGTTCTGAGTTTCCACTTTATTGTTCAAACATTAACTAATTACATAAATCTAAGTATTTTCTATGTTTTATATGATAATGATTTTAGGTTTTATTTATTAATATTATTGAAATGGGAAATTAATGAAATTCATTAGGCTTTTTATGTGTAATTATTATTAATATACAAATTGTAACCTTATAGTATAACTGCAATTGTATAATATAATTGGAAAACTAAAAATTTTATTGGCTTTATTTTTTATAGTTAAGCTAATATATTTATCACTATCATTGGTTCAATGGCTTATAATATAATCAGTACCAAATACAAAAAGTCTCTCATACTAATGCTTAAAAGAAAAATATAATTTTATAAAGCATTTAAAAATAATTTTCCAGGCAGATTTTATAATCAGCGCTTCTATAAAAATTTGTATGCTTATATTTTTGTCATTCTTCGTAAGGAACAAAGTTATTGAATTGTATAAATAAACAGAGGTGCCCATGCCATAAAACAATAAATATAATAAAGAAATATAGAATAGAGTTAAATCTGACATTACAACAAAAATATTTAGAGTAAAGCAATTATATTTCAGATTACATTTTTATTAAGATGTAGAACAAACAGTTCTTACATTTTATATATTTTTTGTGCATGTTTGAAAGCTTAAGTGTTTATGTATTTTAGATTTAGTAAAAATTAGTTTAGTTTGCTAGAATATTTATTTAATAATATTTATTAAAAGGTCAATTTAAAATGAGTTAAAATAAACATCTCAGAACTATTAGAGTTTATAATTTATTTATTTTGAATAAATGATTGTAATATTATTTTAAACAGGCAAAACTCACTATATATATTGCCACACACAGCAAGCTAGAGTAATCAATGGATGCCAGAAGGTTTGTGCATAAAATACCAATCTAGTGCCTACTCATTCAATATCCCCAGACTAGTTTCTGGCTATGGCCTTTGTCAGCGAGGAGCCTTGGATCTGAGAGCACTGCATCTAGATCTTAGGATCTAATGCAACCCTCCAGCAAATACCTTTTATCTCCATTTAACTACAAAACTATGAGTCTTAAACTGAAACACCTTAATGTTTTCAATCCAAGTCCCTCAGCTTGTATAGTCATATGGGTCTGTGAACCCAGTTCAGTACCATACATTTTGGTGTTCTTTGGTTCTTTAATAACCATAGCCACCACTATCCTATTAGGCAGGATTGGTTTTAAGCCAATAAACATCACATGACCACCTTTTATGCTTGTGTATAACTGTTGTTAAAACAGGCAAAACTCACTATATATATTGCCACACACAGCAAGCTAGAGTAATCAATGGATGCCAGAAGACTTGTGCATAAAATCCCCATCTAGTGCCTGCTCATCCAATATCCCCAGACTAGTTTCTGGCTTATGGCCTTCATCAGTGAGGAGCCTTGGATCTGAGAGCACTGCATCTAGATCTTAGGATCTAATGCAACCTTCCAGCAACCACCTTTTATCTCTATTTAACTGCAAAACTATGAATCTTAAACTGAAAACACCTTAATGTTTTCAATCCAAGCCCATCAGCTTATATAGTCATATGGGCCTGCACAAGCCTTCTGGCATCCATTGATTACTCTAGCTTGCCATGTGTGGCAATATATATATAGTGAGTTTTGCCTGTTTTAACAACAGTTATACACAAGCATAAGAGGAGGTGGTCATGTGGTGTTTATTGGCTTAATATTATTTTAAACCTGGAAGTAAAAATGAAGCAATTAAAAAAAACTTGAAATTATTTTTTTTCTCTTCATTTTTGAACCGAGTTCATAAAAAATTACTGTGTTGATTCAAAATTTGTAGTGTCTATAGTCTGCATTTTAACTAACATTTACAACTCTTCCAATTTTTCTTGGAAAAATCAGGAAATCCAAATGCATAATGGGGATTATGTCATAATTTAGATGTCAGCTAATCAACAGGTATAAAAGCTGAATTTGGAAAAACCAGACAATCTTACAAAAATTTGATTACCATTAAAACCTAGGCAAGTTAAAAACTTCAAATAGCCATTTTTTTGCCTTCAACAACATGATCTAGGTTAAAACTTTGAATATTTGGCCATAAACTTTGTGATTTGGAGAAACGCTGAATTTTAATTTAAAATTAATGAGAAATCACTTTGTTTTATGGATGATAAACAATTTGTTTGATCATATATACAATCAGAACTATTTAGCAACATAGATTAAAGATCTACAAATGAATAAATTAATAATATACTTCAAATGAAAAAAATGCTGAACGCTAATCTTTTGGATAAAAGTGTAATACCTTTTTGAAATGGAATAAATTGCTTTGTATAATAAACTACAATTTGATTCCAATGATTAATAAAATGGCTAATGGATTATTAATGTTAAATCTTAAATGCCACTAATTGACTATGGATTATCAATGCAAATATTGAATATGATAAACATTGAATTTAGAAACAAATCATAAAATGGATTAAAATAGTAATTATAACTTACTTTGGATTAACAAGGGTGTCAAATGGAATTTATTTTTATATTGTGCTCTTGAAAGAATTACATTAAAAAAGTAAATTAATTGTGCTTTATATCATCTTTAATGCTGTTTTTTAATTGTGTATGTGAATTTTCAAGAACATTGGTATCAATATTATTGGGATAAATTTTTAAATCATTATAACCATTGGAGCATAAACCAATGCATTATTTAATGAACTTTATTATAATTGCTTCTTATTTAGATGGTTACTATTATTATTATTAATGTAATAAAAATATAATAGTTCTTCAGATATTATTATATGAATGCACAAATAACATAATTTTATTAATTTTATTATTGATAATATTGGATTTGAGTAAATGTGATAACATTAGGTTTAGATTATATAAATGCAAGTAATTTTTAAACTTATATAAAACTTTGCTATATTGCAATTATTATATGTTTTATGAATTCTTAAGTTTCAATCTCAAAAGATAAATGGAGTTAAATCATCCTTATTTAGATGAGTAAATCTGTAAGACATATTTTATGCATCATTCTTATATATTAGTATGAATTTTAAAAATGTTATATAGTGTGCAATAAGGCATTCTAATGATCTAATTACTTTGTTAGTAGAATATCACTCCTAATGTTTAAGCCTGTAAATGAATCCAATAAAGGATCTTGTGGTGAAATAAATAAGCCCATTATCATAAATATCATTTAGATATGCTAAGCAATAATTGCATTTGCTTTTTTTAAAAAAGTGAAAACTTCTTCAATATTATTAAAATAAGTTGATTAATAATTGATTAGTTAATGAAACAAAATAATTAAAGATCACACAGAGCATTTATCATTTATGATGATGATGATTATCATCCAGTACTTAAATTGAGGATTATTTTGAAATAATAAGCAACCTATTCCTATTTAACATTAGTAGTGTCTTTGCAACATTGTATGGTAATACATTTTTCATATTCCAAGCTTAAAATTAAATTTAAGAAATAAATATTAATATTTATTAGACATTTTATATAATTTTCTTTATTGTTATTAATCGTTTTTATCATTTATTTTATATCATGTAATAATGCAATTGTTAATTTTTTAATACTTCTCTTTTGTCATTATTAATGATTAGATTACATATAAATTTATTTGGATTATATACATCATTATTATTTTATTTGACGCTATCTGACATACAAAGATGTTGGACAGGATGGTGCACATAAAATCCCTTTTACATTATTGTATCCTAAGATAAATAAACATCTTTTACATCCATGCATTTATTTTCTTATTTTATGTAACTTTAAGATAAATTATTAATCAACTTTATATTTAAAAAATTGCTAGCCTTATATTACATACAGATTAATTATATTTGCAAAAGATTTTCATCAAAATATACCAAGACTAAAAGTATAAGTACTATTGAATAATATAACAGAGAATGGCCACTTATTCCCTCGATCGTTTGGTGGTTATATATATTTATATCATTGTTATATATGATTTTTATTATTTATGATAATTTATATAAAAATAATATCTATTTATAATTTTAAGTAATGATCTAATGGTTAAAAATTAATGGTTTCATTTTAAAAAATGAGTAAATGTTGTAATTGTGTTTTCATGTTTTTTTTAAAAATTTTAAATACGTTTTCAGAATATTAAAAGTAAATATAACTTTAGTCACACCCACTGGTAGAAGTAAGGAAACTCATTCCATCACAAATAATACACTGATGTTGTGTATACATTATCACATTATACACATTTTCAACATAACCGACCAAAATTTTATTATTTGATTAATATTAAACAAAATTTATTTAACTTGACTTTTATAATAGTTTGGAATCCACTATACTTAAATGCAAGGAATAAAAATAACAACAAAAAATATGTATCTGTATGTTCTTTGATACTTTTTATTATGTTTAAAAAGTATTATGTCTGCTAAATTTATATTTTATTATGAAATTTGTTCTCTTACATTCAGTAAATTCCATTTGCAAGTTTTATTACAATTGTTTGTAAATTATATAATGTTTTCGTTCTTTTCTAATGAAATTCTTCATATGTGAAGGGTTAAAAGTAAAGCCATTTATAACTTACTGTCAACAAAGTAAAACTGTAGAACATGGGCTAAATGATAAAAAGATAAGGAATGACAGACAGCATCCATATGTTTTTTTTTGTTCTATTTATTAAAATTTAAATATTTAAAAGAAAAAAAAATGTGCAGCTGTAAATGTTTAATTTTTAAACAGAAATTGCATTTTGCAAATTTGAATTATTATTTCTTTAAGTAATTTTAATAAATTTTTAAAATTATTATTACGATTTGATGTGCATGTGTGTGTGTGTATGTTTGCACAGAAACATATAAGTGATATATATTTATCAAATCAACCTACTGATTTTTTAAATGCCAGTCATCATGTGTTTTAATTTTTATTCATGTGTTGAGTTAATCAAAATAAAAGAATTCCCTACAAGATCAAATTCTTTACAGCTAATTGGAACCTGAAAAGATTGTTGATAACGAATACACTTATATAGTAAAGGACTTATAATAATGAAAATATTTATTAGGTCCATTAAAACAATTGCATAATTTTATATCTAATACATAAATATTTATAATGCTGATTAAATTTTCAGTAAATTAATTAATGTTAATAATAAAAAAAAATTACAAAGTATTTAATTTATTGATAAGTTTAAAATAAGTGTAATCATTGCATTAAATTTGGCGATAAAGAATTAATGTTGAAAGTTATAGGCTGGGTAGAGGATTTTATTGGTTTTTAATTTTAGATGATTACATGTTTTTTTTTTTTTTTAAAAAGAAATCTCTTGAAACATCACTAATGTAATTATTATATTAAATCATATAGTAAAATATAATTTAGTATTATAAGGAGAAAAAAAATCAAATATTTTTTAGATCATTTCTTATTGAAATAATTTTTATCTTTAAACCTTGAAAAATGTACTCTATCTTAATTGAGCAATGCAGTAATTAGAAATATATATATATATTTTCTAAAAAAAAAAAAAATGCTTCTATTTAATTTGATGAATAAGATAAAAAACAAAAATTAATATTTTTATGAACCACAATTTTGGTTATTATATATAATTTTAAATAAAAATATGGGCCAGTCCATAACTAAATTAATTGAGCCATCCCACACTTTTATTCAAAGTTACATATATAAAAAAAAAAATTGTTATAAGAAAATTTTTTCTTAGTACATTCCTTATCAACTTAAATAAAAGTGTTTTTTTTTTTTTAGAAAATATGTAATATCAGTTCAAGATTATTTATCATAAACAGGAATGCTATTTATATTCAGATTTAAAAAGTAAGAATGTAAACAATATCCTTATTTCTAATATTTGAAAATTCAAATGCATTAAAACTAGATTTCAGGATTTTTGTGTTTGTGAAGGTAGCAGCTTGAAAAAGAAAGTTTTAGGTAAATAATTAAGAAAAATTAAGATTTCATCCTTCATTTCTTTTTCTTTCAATTAACTGTAAATGCTTTTTAATGATATTGTCATTTTATTAAATGAAAATGGATTTAAAAAAAAATAATACCATCTATTATACATTACTCAAACTTACCAAACCAATTTCAACTTTTGTTGAAATGTCGTACCAATACTGTTAAGCTGGACAATTCTGAAATATTGCTTCAATTTTTCAAAATTATTTTTTTGAATTCATTTTTCCACATAAATAAGAAGGCTATTCCTATTCAAATGTAAAAAAAGTCTAAAAAATGTGTGTTCATCAGTAATTTAAAAATCAATTATAAGATTTTTATTAAGGCAGCTATTTTAAAAAAGAAATTTTATGCAAATACAATCATAAGGGAAATTAAGATTTTATCTTTCATTTTTTCTTTTGTTTAATTAACTGTAAACACTCTTAAAATTTCTTCTCAATTTAAATTAAAGCATTTGCATAAAAAAATATGTCTATAGCACATGACCCAAAATTTACCAAACTGATTTGAGTACTATTTGAAATGTGGCCTGGCTACGTTATTAAGCTAGATAATCCTGAAATATTATATTGATATATTGGCTTTTCACAGAAACTGAACACGTGTACAAAATTAGAAGAAAATCCATTTGGTAGAAGCATTTTAAAAATGAGATTCTAGCCAAATAAATAAAAATATTAAAAAAAAATTTCAAAAGCCAAATGATTTTATTTTTAGATACCTTCATGCCAGATGAATCTTATTTAATTTTAAAAGGACACTGTCATAAGTATCATTTTTTTTGTACTATTGTCAGATGTTTTAACACTTTGGTAGTAATCTTAATTGTAAAAATATCTATAAACATGTGATATTTTGATTGGTTATTTGGTACTAGAACTTGTTTTCTGAAGGATTCAAATTTTCCTGCATAATCTTAAATATTGTGCTGATCATTTAGTTTGATTTTTTGTTTAAGTATCTATATATGCCTGTCTTTGTATTAGTATGTTTGTAAAATATGCAAAAATATTAAAAAAAGAAAAGAAAACCCTATGCTAATGTTTGAAGAATTTAGAAAAACTAGTGTAAGTCATTCTTATGATCTTTTACTTACTTTTTTATTATTAATAAAAAGTTAAAATATATTGATTGCACAATGATATATTAGTAGTATAAAAATCTTATAAATCAGAATAACACACATATGTATAATGTTTATATTTTTTTGTATACTCATTAGTATGTGGTAAATTATTTTATGAATGGGAATTAGTCTACACTACAGTATTTTAAAGTGTAGCCACAAATCAGACCAGTTGTGCAGACTGAAAAAAAAACTAGTAAAATGTTCAAGCTATTCCTAATCATAAGATGATGCTTTTGATTAATACTCAAGCTGTTATATATGAGTGTGTAGTTGGATAGTAAAGTTATAAATATTGAGAAACAAAGTATAACAATTTTTCTTCTTTCTCAACTGAAATAAACAGCTAATTATATAAACAGTAGTCATTTATTTACTATATTTTTATTTAATTCTAAATATTGAAGTATATTGTAGAGTTATAATCTTTGTTTTATAAGAGATCAGATGCCATGTCTAGAAAAATCTTGATTTTTAATTTTATTGCTTCAATATCTCAGGAAGTTAGTCTCACTTAAATATATTATAAATATGCATAGACAATGATACTATAATCTACTCAGGCAAGTTAAAGGTTATTGTTACTTCTGATGATAGAATCTCAAATGAACTTTGAAAAATTAATCATTAATTTACTTTAATATTAATTCTTGATTATATTAATCTACTGCAGAATGAAAATATCTCTTCAAGTTTAATTCACTTTCTTTTGATTCAGAGTCTCCACTTTTATTATTCTAGAAAACTTTTATAATTCATTCATCTACATTACATGGTTTTTTCCCTTAGCTTTTATACAAGTTCTTGCATTCTACATTAAAACGTGTGGTTGTCCATTTATTGTCTTAGTTTTTAGAGACATAATTAACCCAAGTCTGTGATTTAATTCTTTCAATGAAATCTGTGATTAAAAAAAAAAAAAGCCACCAACATTCTTAGCTTAACCAATAAAACAAGAGCAGCTCTGCACTTCCATCTAGGGTAAGCTGAATAATCATTGATTAGCATATATAATTCCTATTCTTAATATTGGAACCTTCATCCTCAAACAAGTTTCTGGTTTTTGTCTTTATTAATGAAGTGAAGGATTCAAAGTTGAAGGAATGCATTTATGAATCACAATCTCTTTTTGGTTTCACCACTATGTAATTATTCAAGCAGATTGATTTTGGTTGAAAATCTAAGGCTGATTAAAATTGTAAATTTAAGTTTTTCAGATAAAGTGGAGTTTAAGATTGTTACTGAATGCACATGTATTCCTTCCAATATGCCTCGTGATAAATTCAAAAATCAGAAATTGGTTTGAGGATGGGGGTTCAAATATTAAGGATAGAAGTATGCATCTAGTAATCACTAATTATTCTAGGTCCCACTAGATGGTAGTAAAATGAAGAGCTTGTTTCTGAAGTTTGATCTCGTTTTTTTTTTCACTATATATTTCACTTTTGGTTCATCCATGTTATTGCAACATACAACTTTCCATGCTTTGCTATGTGGTGTGAAGTCTTTGTTTTACTGTTTTGTTAAATGTACTTGCTTCAGACCTCTAGGTAAGTACTGGTTAAAATATATATTTTTTTGTTTTGAAAAACTATTGAACACTATTTTAGTTTTTTTAACATTTATGTCATACCATTGTTTTTGGAAGTTGTAAAGCATAATTTGGAAAACAATTACATCATTTGCAAAATCAAGATGATTTTAAATTATTTTCCATTTACTTTTATTGCCTTAGCTTGCTATTTCAATGTAAAACAAGTATAAAAAAATTGACATAGATTCTGATAAATATTTTTCATAATTTAACAAATATCTTGGGTCTTTATATCTTTATATTACAAAACTGTAATCACTGCTGAAATGCTGTGTATTCAAATGTCTTTTTAATATTTACAAATCCAAAATGCAGTGGCAATTCATAATCATTGGTTTTTTTACTTCTCATAATATTTTTGTCTTTGATCACTTAAATATAGAATATTTATTTGTTTTTTGATTGGTTTGAATTTAAAGTTCTGTATAGGTAAATGGTAATGATCTTATTAAAGATCTTGTAATTACCAAAAAAAATTTGTAATCTTTCTTTAAAATGTCATTATTAGATTTTTATGGCAAATTTTTATTATTTAGATATCTGATATATTTTTGCCAACAATTTCTTTATTATTTCTGCACATGCCTTTTTTTTAAAAAAAAAAAATCTATAATGATTTCATTATATTTTGAAGGTTTTCCATTCCTCATAGATTCAAAATATGTTATAATGATAGTGATTTTGTTGTTTTCTTTTTTAGTACTAAAAGTTCATTCTTGTTTTTACTAATAATGCCATTTTTTCTTTTTATTCCCAAACAACTTTCTTTTCAATATCTATGTTTTATAGTTTTGATATTATTGTTTTTTTTCTACAGCTTTTTTTTACTCTTTCACAATTATATTTTCTTATATCATGCATTACCTTTTCCCATATTTTTATAATTATAGATTGTCATATTTTTTTAAATGTGTGATTTAAAAATATTTTAATATTTCTTGTTTTCCTCATATATTGTTTTATTGCAAGTAAAAATTTATTGGTGAATTGCTGCTTTTTGTATTAGCTACTTATTAGAATTTTTTGTTAGATTTTTTTTTTTTATGTATTGATTTCATTCAAATCTGAACCATCTCTAAAGTCTATTTAATGATTTGCAAATTTAGTCTAAAAGTACTGGGATATTTTTGAAGATTAGAGATATTACTTGTTAAACTATCATTTTTATTAATTTTTATCTTCCTACTTTTGCATTAACATGTGTTTTATATCTCACTAATCTCAATGATCATGATTTGTGTTGAATCTATCATGAAGGTTACAATCTTGAAATATATATTTTCCACTTGTCAAAATAAAATTTAATTCTGATACACCTCATTAAATGCTTTTTTTTGTCTATGTCTGCTTCTAATTTTTTTCCAAGAAGAAATGTTTAATATAGTTTTTTCCTTTGCAATTTTACAAGTTTATATCTTCTTTTTTGTCTCCATAACCAAATTTACTAGAGTACTATCATCTTTCAATTGTTTTCCTATTTTATCAATAAAATCTTCTATGATAATTTTAAAATATTGTTTAGTCTGATCAGAAGCATTCTGTACATCTATATATAAATCCTTCATATCTTCATCATAATGAGAACTTATTGAGATATAAACTTGAATTTTCATTTGAATTAATTTGAATAATTAATATTGTCTTTCTGTCAGATATACCATTATGAATTTCACTTTATTTATGTTTTCAATATTTGTGTTTTTATAGAAAGGTACATATTCACTTTTCAAATCAATTGTCTTTTTATATTTTTATCTAATTTTATAAAACTGCAATGAAATATTTAATATTAGAGGATTTTTTTTCACATCATGGAGTCTTCCTTTACTTGAAAGGAATTTATAGTTATAAGTAGCTGAACAAAAGATTGCCATATAATTTTCATTCCATATCTATTTTAAATTAAAATAGTAAACCCGTTTTGTTTTTAAAATAAAATTTCAAATTAATGTTAAAGAAGTTTTTTTTTTTTTTGGTCATAACAAAGAAAAAAATAAGACATTTTATTTTTTACATGCTATTATTCAAAATGAAGCTTAATTTTAACATTGTTTTCACATTTATTTTCAGATAAATTGTTTTTACTTTTTAATTTGTTCTCAGGATATTAATTGGTTCTGAGTTGATATCTTGATGAATGGGTACCCAATACCTATAGGAATAAGGTTAATAAATATTTCATTAGTTTTTATAATAGAATAAAACTCATAATTACTTTTATATATTGACAATACATTTAATTAACATATTAGTATTTTATTTTACTTTTTTTATTTTCTTTTTAAAAAAAAACATAAATAAAGATAATGATTAAAGTTTTATATGAAAAAAAAAGTAATAGTAGTTATAAATTAAAAATATTAATGTTTAACCCTTCATTTATATTTAGGAGAAAAAAAAACAAAAATATATTTTCTAATCATATTAACACTTTGTACCTTTAAATTTGAAAACACTCTTAAAAAGTGGATAAAGTTTCATTAAATTTTTATTTACATTGTGCTTTTTATTCAGATCTTTTAATTTTAAATGTCCTATTAATGACCGTAGATATTGGATTGTATTTTTGAATAACAGGCAATATTTATATTTTATTTATCTTTTGATTACTTTTCATTTCACATTTAAGTTATAAATATAGCAAAGTTTCGAAGATGAAGATGTATTACAGAAAAAAAGAAAGAGCAACAATTCATGTCCATTTTGACTTTAAATTTTGTCAGTTTGTTTTTTCAGAATTTGTATACTTGAGTTTATATTTATAAAATTAGTTACTACACCTGGGTCTTGTTTTATGTGGTAGATAGGTTCTGCAGAAAACCTGCATTAAAAAAAAATCACACAAAAATAGACTTAATATACCTTGAAAAATGGGGGATAGGTTCTGTAATTTTCAGAAATCACATAAAAGCAAAGCAATAAAGAAAAATTACTTTAAAATTCGCATTAAAAAAATAAGGAAATAAAGTATGACTAATAAAAAATTTCAAATATTTGAAAAAAATTGATAGAAGACAAACTTTTTTTATTTTTTTTATTAACTACAGTATTTAATTTTTTCATACATATTTTAATCATTATTGCTATTTGACAATATGCGGTTCATTTGTAAACTGATAAATTAGATTTGTCACAAGAGGAAGTACAACTAGCGCCACATTCAATCTTGTGCTGTGTTAATGGTTTTCTGTCAACAATATAATTGGTGATTAAACTTTGAGACGATGCGCCACATTCAATCTTGTGCTGTGTTAATGGTTTTCTGTCAACAATATAATTGGTGATTAAACTTTGAGACGATGATTTTACTAATTGTTTATAAAGCTCACAATATCCAGGCATATAACAATTTAGCCCTAGTTGGAATTTAAGAGGTTGTTCATTGCAGCAAATTCTCTCAGATTTCATCATTTTCTGACATTTTTCTTTGTCTCACACATCAACATAAAATCTATGATTAAATGATTAGTACTTATCAGAAAATAATAAATTTGTCTTCATTTGATTTAAAATGTTCACATTTTGTTTCTGTATTAAAAAATGAGATCGCAATCAAAACAAAAAGATTTTATATTATCATTAGAAAGATTATTTTCAGCTTACAAAATCTTCATTATTTATTTTAAAAATTTAAAAGAATATTTACTTCTGCTATATCTAACAAAATATGTTTTAAAAGTTTAAAATTTTTGCATATTTACTGCGATATTTTTATACTCATAAGTATAAATCTATTATTATTATTTACTTATAATTATAAGTAAGTTATTTATGTAGAAGCTTAAGATTCTAAGTACAGCTTCAGGCCATATTCACATTAGTTGCTAATATAATGTTATATTTTTGAAAAAAAAAAAAAAAAAAAAATTCAAATCAAAATAAGTTATTAATAATTTAAATTTCTTGATATCTAATAAATATAGTGAAATATGAACTTCATTATGGCATAAAAGAAAACCCGCATAAAAAGATATTAAGAAGAAACATGAATCACATAACTTCAAAATTGCATTAAAAAAATCTGCATAAAACAAGACCCAGGTGTATTTAACAAAAAAAATAAATAAAATATGCTATAATTGTAAATGCAGTTTTGAGTCCACTGAAAGCAAATACAGAGGTCTTTATTGATCATGACTTTGATTATTGTTATTTGTGTATAATTAAAAATTTGTTACATTTGGTTGTTTTGAAACTTTATGCGATTAAATCTTGATAGAATAAAAGTTTAGTAAAATATTTATAATGTCTGAGATATTTAAACATGTGATAGTAATTTTCTTCCACTGTTATTAAATCACGGTAGATTTTTTATTACAGTATAGTGAGAATACTTTTCATATTTTAAATAAAGCATTATACTGATATTTACAGATTAATGGGAAATTAGAGTTATGAAAAGAAAATGAATCAAGAAGTATGGTTATTACCATTGGAGAGTATCTTAACCCACAATTAGAACTTGCTTAAGAATTTATATGTCTATTAATTTTGCTTACCTAGGCAAATATTGATATTTATATAATTTGTAACATTATATATCATGAATAATGTTAAAGACTTAAATATCTTCTAAAAATAATAATTTCTGAAGTGATGTAGATTCAAAATATAAAATTTCAAACTAATATTTAGATGAAATGAAATTTAACTTATTTCAAAGTTTAATTATAAAGATATTAATTATGTTAGAAGTCTGTTTTTTTGTTTGAATAAAGTAAAATAAAAAAGTGTAACGAGTGAAGATTTAAAACCAAAATCAAGTGCCTCTTTTGTACAAAAAAAACAAAACAAATTTCATTTTTATAACTTTTGTATTTATTTAATATATAGCTTTTTCTTATTAATGTTTTTAAATAAGTACACTATTCATAATATAGTGAAGTATTTTTAGACTATTGTTTAAGTAATATTTATTTATATAAAAGAATTGTTACTGAATTTTTATTGAGTCATAATCTTAATAAAACATTTTAAATCTTATTACTAGTAATTTTTCCAATGTTCTTTGTCTTTTCCTGAATTCATTTAATCCCGATTAACAAAAACTTCTTTATCTGACTTTGCAAGCTGTTCATATTATTAAATAGATATCAGGTTTGATGGAAATGCAAATAGTAATTATTTCTTCTATTGAAATAAACATTAAATATTACTGAATTCTAAACCAAAATTTTGATTAAGGTCTTCCAAAGTAAAATTAAAAGTTCAATATGAATTTAGGAAATGTACAAATTGACAGTCGATTGGATATTGCAATTGAGTTAGGTCTATATTCATTCAAAAATGTCAATGTGATTGGCAATATATTAGTCCAAGTGGAGAAACTATCGCAAATAGAATCAGCTTAAGAAATGGGCTAAACTTGGTTCAAAGATTGAAAGCATCAGATGAAGATACTATTGTTGCTAAATTTTTTAAGGGTTTTTTTTTTTTTTTTGGTTGCTATATTTTTGTTAAGTTTTCATTTATATTCTAAAAATGGTGAGATTGCTCATGTTTGTATTGTCTAATCTTTTGATGGTGTTGTTTAACAAAAACAAATATGATAAACATAAATACAGTCAGTAAGTGGTGAGGTTTTTTCTCCTATAGTTTATACAGTCAAAACTTCTATATTGATTATTTGAAAGTGCTCGCAGAAGGTCATTAACCAATGATATATTGAAAAGACATTGTGGATTATGAAATGGACATTTTTGACCATTAGCCTACAAAGAATTCATTACAGTTTGCAGTAGGTAGATAAAGAGGCAATGAATGCCCACCAGACCATACAGATTATCATGTCTTTGCTCTTTATTCTTTATTGAATCTTTTTGCTGGTTGACCTTTTTGTTCTGATTTTTTTTTTTTTTTTACATTAGAGTTTTTGTTTCAGTGTTCAAACTAATGGAACAGAACTAAGACAAAAACAAACATTATTAATTGATCTTTTTATATTGTTGCCTTTAAGCCTCACAATCAGTATACTTGCAATCATTGTTCATTAAAATGGTTTGATCTTGTATTTTTACTTATCAAATACAATGAAAAGAAGTATCAATTTAAATGGACAGAACCTTAAGGTTATAAAACTTCCATTTATCTCATTTCAACTGTCAAGTAATAAGGACGATAATCGGTCAAACCTGTACTCAGAAATGTCATATTAAATTTGGGATTCACCAACATATCCAAAGCAAAAGAAGAAATTTAATAGTCCCCATCTAAATTGTTTTTAAAAATTACTGTTATCAAATGGAGACAAAATAACTAATGCAGTTAGTGAACTGTGATATATCATGGTTCCATTAATTATTTTTCATAGCAGGAAATTATAATATTTGGGGTATGGCAGAATTATGACAGTGCATTTTAAATAAATATTGATGAATTTGCCAAATGAATGCAAAACTAATATTGTGTTGTGTTTTGACTCACTGTGCAATTATGGTTATCTATAAATACAAATAGATACATTTCACGATTTATTATTTATAAACAGTTACACTAATAATCTAGAACATTGAGTGCCATTCTGAGTTCTGCTATTGCTGTCTTTGGATTCTGGTTATCCAATAGTGAATATTGGGAACATTATCTGGCCTCAATCTATTCTCTGGTCCTTTGTTCACTTCACTGTTTCACTCCTTCTATGTGAGCTTTTATCTTCACTAGGTGCAGTTTTCTTGATCTGTATCAGTTCTCTGATGCTATTAAACTCCAATCATTTGCTCTGAGTACATGATACTATTGTCTGCTCTCTGATCAGCTCTTGTGACATATTGAAAGCTATTGCTAAGGTTGAATGTTACTTAAAATAAACATTTTATGTGCATACAATATTATGACAATATGTGTGCATATTATCTTCTCCTGTGAAAATGTAAACCGTTATAGTCACTTCTAGTATATTGTCAGACATTGTTTGTGATCTTACGAGGTGTATCTTCAGTTCTATGCTGACTCTTCTTGATATCTGTTTATGGTGTGGTTAGCACTTATACATTTCTCTTGAATTGAACCTCATGTGCATTCTCATCATCACTTCCTACCAATGCATGTTATTTCCTTGCTAATGGTGCTAGCTTATAGCTACCGAGTATCTATACTCTCCCTTTGGATTCAGAAGACAAACAGCTCTTTATGAAAGCAGTGACTTGCTCTACTTTCTTTACATTAAGGATTACATTCCTCTGGCTAAGACCATTAACATCTTTTGTTCTTTATTTACATTACATACATTTCTATTTTGTATTGAATATCAACAAAGCATTTCTAAATGATTTTTTATATCAGTCCTAATTGGGAAAAACTTTTAGAGGATCATTCCAAATGGAGATCAACTTTAAGCTAAAATATAACATCTGAAAAATCAAAAATCAAACAAAAGATAAACTAGAAGATGAAAAATGCAAATGAAATGAGATCTGATGTGAATAAGCATTTGAGTAGTTATTGCTATGTAACCATCAAATTACCTATTGACATATTTAGTCATGAGAGAATGTGTTTGTTAAAAGACAGACATTTGCACACTTGCTTTTATGCCAAAGTCTATTTATAATTAGATAAATCATATGTATAGTGTTAAAGCCAGGATTATAATCAGATTAAAATGGAGATTGGAAAAGTTATTAAGAACAACTGTGTTACTTTTATTATTATGGTACAAGTACACTATTTGAATGAATAATGTTAAGCTATTCTTCAGAAAAAAGTAAAGTCATGCTCTCTGAGATATAATGTAACTATAACATTAATTTAAAACAGGGATTGTCAAAAATAGAGATACAACTGTGATAATTTTATTTATGCTAAGTGAGGTCATTATTCATAGAAAATATAAAAACCCACATTTTCTGACACATGCCATTGGAAGTTATGTTCTTGCATAAGCTTGATAATAATTAAATTAGATAACTGAGAAAATCTCAATAGATCTTATTTTTGAAATTAATATTTGATGACTGCATGGACCATATGAATTGGAGTGTCATTTTTTTGGACAATAAATGCATGCCTACTTTATAGACTGAACCTATTTTTCTATAATTTGTGGCTGTAACCCACATTTATTTAGAATAATGATTGGACCATAAGATTATCATGATATTAATCGAATCATGACAGTTCTATCTCCAATTTTTATTTAGAAGGCAGCAGTCTGGTTACAGTTACTGGACAGAAAACCTTGCATTGGTTTGGGAAAGTGTAATAATAATTTATCTGATTATATGATGTTTTCAGCCAACTATTGCTTCCATCATTTTTATATTCAGCATTCACATCAGTGCCTTTGAAAAGATAGTTTTTGTAACAAAGGACTGTTTATTTGTGTGCTTGAATCAAAGCAGTTATTTCATTTTTTTTTTTTTTTAATTGTCATCTTTTATTTTATTAGTCTTTCTCAGAAAGCATTAATTGTTGATCCAATTTCTTCTAGCAGGTTTTTTTTTTTTTTAAACTTTAATTATCTTAAAACTATATTTGTTAGCAGCTTGGATACTATTACTTTAGCTATTGAGAACCAGCAATTTAATCAATTTTAAATTAGACAAATCAGGCATGTTTAAATGCAAACTCATGTTAACTTTTTTCTTCAGGGTTTTCATTTAATTTTTTTTTTTTTTAAAAAGCTAGAGTTGCTTTATTTATTGTTCAACTGCTGAAATGTTGTTAATTACATATTAATTTTATTCCCTGCTCCAAAACAGAGCAGGGTCACTATACAGTAGGGTATTGTATCCAAATGATAATGAATTTTATCACTGGTGTTAGTTTGCCATTGTTTTATTCTAGAATCTTAAATTTACTTACCTGATAATAGTCAAGTTCTTTACATCATTAAAATGCACAATCATTAAGTTGAATTATTAACAGAGGCGGATTAAATGGTAAGTAGACTAATCCCCCCCCCCCCAAGATCTTAAAATTTTCTTTTTGTTTTTTTTTTGTAGACAATCAACCCTCGTATAGCATGGTATTATTTAAGCTTTTGAAGGTAACTTATTTGAGTTTTGGTGGGATTCTAACTTTTAACTGGATATTGGGGGGATGGGTGACTAATATAGTGTAAATATGCCCAAATTAAGTAATATATATATATTAATTATACAAAAAATTTGACCTCTCCTTAAGTAATAATTTGATTTAAATTTAAATACTCTGCTCTTGAAAAAATTATCATAAATAAATTTTGCTGTTTTCTTGAAGCTGATTTATCTCCAAAGGTTTTTTTCTAAATTATATTTTGATTGGAGACAGGTAAAAATGAGTTTCTTTGTTAACAACGCCAAAGAAATGTCTTGCAAATGTTGAAATATTATTGAAATTTTTTTTTTAACAATTCCCTTATCTAATGCGTCAGGAGAAAGATCGTTTTCTGTTTTAAAGTATGCAAAAAAATATTTAAGGAATACTATAGGAGAAGAAAGATTAAATAATATGGCCATTGTGTACATAGAGCAGGAAATTTTAATCCGAATTGATACTGCAAAAATAATTGATGAATTTGCAAGAAATAAAGCAAGATGGAAATTTATATAAAAAATGTTTTTTAATAAATTCATTTATGTGTTATGGTATGAAATTTTTGATTACTTTTCTTTTTTGTTAATAACTTAATGAGAGTTTTATTGGAATTTTTTTTTCTAACTTAAGTTTGTGGGCCCCGAACTTTTTACCACTTGGGGCTTCCACTTGGCTTGATCTGCCTCAGAATAGGGAGTTGGAAAGATGGTGAACTAGTATGGAGAGTAAAAAGAGTTTAAATATATATGGAAATTAAACGGTATGTTGGGGGGAGTTACTTTATGATAATAGCAAAGAAAGTAGTTTATTGTTTAAAGCTCGAACAGGATCTTTAGCAATAGGGGATTATACACATAAATGGAAAAACGTGGGTGATTTTGTCTACACGTTGTGTAAGGAAGGCATAGAAAATATTAGGCATCTGTTAATTGAATGTAAATGCCCGAAAGTAGAAAGAATACAAATAATAAAGTAGTCGAAGCATAAACATAAGGAAAGTGATTATATAGAAAATGGATTATTGATTTTTATGTTGGGTTTGGGAAAAGATAAGGGGGATTTAGATATAAAAGCCATGGAGTTGATAAAGATTATGTTATGGAAATGGGATGGAGCAGGATATGTGAAAATTTAGGGTGGGGAATGGAAAGGGAAAGTAAAACGGCTAACAGGTTTCTTTGGGCATAATTGCTGAGAGATTCACGACTCTGTATAAGAAGTCACAGTGCATCACATTACATCACATCTGATTATTAAAGATGCTTAATAATTATTGATTTTAGAATATGTTCAACTTTTTATATTGTTTTTGTTAATCTTGCATACATAATGCACACGCACACGTTTTTATTTGTATAATATATATATAGTATTAAAAGTTGTTTTATACTGTTTATTTTCCACTTAACAATTATTGTTTTTATATTAAAAAATAATAACCTTTTCATAAAAAAATTAAGGGAAAAATTTTTTTTTTTTTTTTTTTAAACAAAGAGATTATTTTCAAACAGCATTATTAAAAAAATTTTTTTTTACTTGTAAATAAGAGATTAAAAACACTTGATTACAGTTTTATAAGCAGGTATTAACTTCTGATTATTAGGCCCTAGGTTGAGATGAATTTGTTTATATCATGCTGTTGTACTTTTTTTTCCTGCTTACGAATGAAAAAAGAAAAAGTGATATGAATGTGCATCTTTTATTAACCATTGAAAATGTTTGACATTGCGAGCACGAAGAAAGAGCATCTAAAGTTTGTGTATTAATGTATGAATTATTTTTACAATTATTAAATGTCATTGTCTCGACCATTGAGTTGAATCGCGGAAAGTCAATTTTTTTTTAGAAAGTCATGAAGTCTTATTCACCACATTTCTTAAATCATTTTACTCCGTGACTATTTTGCTTTATATTCGAAAATACATAACTACATTTGCCTAAGGTGATCTATCACATCTTTTTTTTTTTTTTTAAAATTCATTGCAGTTTCATATTTTTTTTATTTGCAAGAATTTGTAAAACAATTCACACCTCAAACTTTGGATTTTTTTAAATAGAATCCACCTTTGTTACCTATCTCTTTTATTAATAAGGCTATTTTTAAGACCGATTTTATCTTCTGTTTTTGAAATCTATTTTTTTAAACATTTTCCTAGTAATGTTGTTGTTTCTCTTTTGATCTTTTTCCATTGTATATTAGTTCTATATTTGCTTAAATATAATATATTCATTGTTTTTATTTATTTTTACATTTATTATATTGTCATCATCATTATCATTACCACCGCTACCATAATAATTTTTTTAAAAGTTCATCTATCTGCATGATTATTATTTCAACAAAGCTAATATATTGAATCATTCTATTCACTATTTTTTTTGCAAGTCTATATTCACTGAAGTTTATTACATATATCCAGTAAAATAGACTTATATGCAATTTTTTGGACACATGTGCAATACATAATTTTAAACTTATGTTTTATTTGATATGGTATTTGATTCTAACAATATTTTGCAAAATAAAACTAATACCATTGTAATATCCATGTAAATAAGCATTTATTTTATATAGTGTATGTAAACAATTGTATTACATTCAAATATCAGCCTTTCACGCTAATTGTGCATACGCTTTGCGAGTGTTAATAATAAATGAATACTTTCTCACCAATACAAGATATAGTATTTATGCAGGAATAAAAGGAATCCTCTTATTCCTACGACTCAAACGCTTATATATGAGCAAATCTGAAGTACTGGCAAAGAAAGCGTGACGATGGAACAGTCACTTTAAATTACTATATACGATGTCTGAATGAATGACGTCGGTGAAATTATCTAGAATTTACTAACTAAAGTTTCAGTTGGAATGACGTTTAGTAAATTCTAGATAATTTCACCGACGTCATTCATTCAGACATCGTACTTCAGATTTGCTCATATATAAGCGCTTGAGTCATAGGAATAAGAGGATTCCTTTTATTCCTGCATAAATACTATATCTTGTATTGGTGAGAAAGTATTCATTTATTATTAACACTCGCAAAGCGTATGCACAATTAGCATGAAAGGCTGATATTTGAATGTAATATCCATGTAAGCAAATTCTTTATTATTTACAAATCTAACAATCATTGCCATAGGGAGCTATATCTAATATTTTTTCAATTTATTATATGCATTTGTTTTAATTTTTTATTATGTAGTATGAAAAATATCATCTTAGTTGTTTTTCATAATAACTGCTTAATCTGTTTGATAAATATATTCTTCAATACATTGTTCTTTTGGAAGGAATAGAAACTAGAGGCCAGTCTTAGATAGTGGTAAAATGAACAGTTTTCTAGGTACATATGACCTTTTAGCAACAGAACTGAAAAAAGTCCTAGAAAATTATATTCTGAAAATGAAAAAACAAAATACAATAACTATATATTTTTCTAAACATCAAAAAGACAAGAGTTATGCATGCCCATTTGAAAAATGAAAGAATTAAAGTCTGAAGGTAAAACAAGTAGAAACTGTACTGAAAGAAATATTTTGGATGAGAAAACTTTTTTTGGTCATTTAAATCCAATTTTGAAAGATAAATATATGAAGATAAAATTAGTAATTGTTAAAGCACTGATTTTCTCCATGTGCTATCAAATTTGAACTTTGTATTAAAACATTATAACTAAATTAAAGTACAGATTGTATAAGCAAAAATAGCAAACAGTTAATAAAACAATTTAATTTCAATATTTATTGGAATCCATAAATTTAAATACGATATGAGAGCCAATAATTCAAGTGCAAAGGATAGTAATACGCTGAAGCAATAACATCAAATTTTCAAAAACAGAAATAAATAGAGAATTAAATATTAATTTGTTGGAATATAAAAGCATCATCATCATTGTAGTTTTACACATGTCAGTTATTTTGTTGCTAACCTAGTTACTGGTACAACACACCAATTTGTAGTCCAGCAGTGGAAAATTCCAAACATGTATGTATTTGTAGTGGTAAAAATGTGAATTTTCATTGCCATATTTTTTTTTTATGCTTCTAACAATTTGACATAAATCTTTGGATGCAACTTAAACACATCCTTCAAAAGAAAAGAATCTTTGTCTTTTGTATAATTTGTCTCTAGAGATGCAAAAATAATTTCATCAAATGCCTTGTGTCTGTGTTATTGGTGTATATATATCTAATAAAACAAAAATGAAATACAAATTAAAATTAAGTAGAATTTTCAGGATTTTGAGATGACATCAAATGTAAATATTAATTTATATCAGACCAAGATAAAAATTAAATTGTTAGATGATTAAAAAAAAAAAATTAATTAATAAACTTTATATCAAGAAAATATTTTCATGTTTTTTTTATCTCAATATTTACAAATGTTTTCGAATAAATCTTTTGACTTTCTTATTCTGTTAATAATAAACTTATTGACAAATATATTAAATTTAATTATTTTATGTATCTATTTACATTTTTGATACTTAATTCAAGAAAGTAAGTATTGACAGTTAATAATTTTTATTTGATAGAAGAAAAATTATGATAGAAGAAAAATTAATAATTAAGAAAATAAAAATATTGAATCAGTTTTGTCATTATGTAATTTAAAAAAACAAAACAAAATAAAACATTTTTTTCTAAATACGAGTAAATTTAAATTTTATGTATTTTTTTTTTGCTTAAAAATCTTTTCTAATTAAGCAATACTCTTTAATAAATTACTATTTAATTTTTGTTTAATTAGCAGTAATATATTTTTTAAAAGATGTGATATTTTGGACTATTTCCATCATTTATGAGTGATTGTTGAATGTGTAAAAAATTTTAAACTTTATTTAAACTTTCCAAATACAAACAACTTGTTAGTAACAACACACAAATAGACAATACAGGTTAGCGAGTAGTATTATTTTCCACTCTTCTTCAGGTGTTGCTGGCCTATATGCACAGTGACAATATTCACTTAGGAGTCGCACCTTTAGATACTTGAATATTGAATTTGAGGCAAACAATTAAGCTATTCTGTCAAAGGCAATATATAGTAGAAATTTGATATATTTATTGGTTCAAATCCTTCTGAGTCTTTAAATTTTTTTTTTTAACGAGGCTAATTAGTTTTTATTTTTATTTTTTCCTAAGAGCAAGATTAATTAGAGGCTTCCATACATTGTGTATTGTCACACTGGGTTGACTTATAGGATTATTTACCATTGTCATATGAGTAGTTTCCTTGAATTTTCTTCTATGCATTTTTTCCTCTTTATGCAAATTTCTGTATTTTCTCACTTAAGCACATGGTTATTAGTACATACATGATCTGCTATGGTAGACACATCTGTTTTTTCTCTTTTAACCATTATTTTGTGCTTTTTCAATCGCTGTTAAACAGGGTGACAGGTCTCACCAATGTATTTCCTTCCACATTCACATGGTACTTCATAGATGCAGTTTTTGTTCTTCAGTATTTCCAAATACAAAGTACTCGGTATGGACCCGATGCTATGTTGAAATTTAGACATTATGAAAAATTATGTCTAAAACTGGCTAAAGTAGAAAATCATTTAACTTTCTTATGTAAATCAGAAGCGATCATCCCTAAGGGTTTGTAGTTAAAACCTATTTCCTTCAAGAGAGCTGAGAAAATTATTCAGATAGCAAATGAGAGAAAGTATAAAGGTTCAGTGGTTTACCGAGTATCAAACATTGCGATCTATTAGAAATGTGGAATTGTTTCTACAAAATAAAGTTACAGATGAAGATTTCTCAAGAATTTGTCAAGTAATGAACAGATCATATTGTAAGTTACATGGAAGGATAAAAGAACTTCAGATGAAGAAGCTTGTAAATCTACATGGGCAAGTCAAAAATAATACTGCAACTAGGCTATCCTTGTCATCAGTGAAAAATCTTAGTTCTAAACACCTTACTTGATTGTGAATTATCAGTTCTTGAAAAAGGTTTGAATTTCGCCATTACACCATCTACTGTCCCACTATTGGATATAATGGCAGCTACTGATGAAGTGACCCAGAACTTGACTCTAGAAGAAGCAGCAGAATTAGGCTGGAGAATAAAAAGGACACTTGAAAGACATCAAGTGCACAAGCAGAAGTCAAACATTTCATGTGATGAGAGGAAAGCTATTAAATCTCTCAAACAGGATACATCTATAATCATTCTTCCTGCTGACAAAGGTAACACTATAGTTGTAATGGATAAAACTGATTATGATAACAAAATACAAGGCCTTCTCACAGCAGGCCAATACAAAAAAAGTGGCAAAAAATTCAATCCCAAATACAGAGGTAAAACTACAAGCATTACTCCGGAAGCATCGTAGGTATTTCAGTGATTCAAAAAAAAGAAAAATTAACTTCGTATTTCAGCAAGATTCATCACCTATATAGATTGTCTAAAATCTATAAAGTCAATGTTCCATCAAGACCTATTGTTAGTTCTAGAAATTTACCATGTCAAAATTTGTCAAAGATTTCTTTTCAAAGTTCTGGTAAGCTTTGATGTGGAAAGTCTGTTTACAAATATACTATGTGATGAGGCATTGCCTATTGTAAGGAAAAGGTTATATGACGATAATAGTCTACAAACTAGAACAGCTCTACCTATTGATAGTATAAGGGAATTATTAACATTCTGTGTACCAACAACATACTTTCAATATAATTCAGAATTCTTCCAACAAAATCAAGGGATGGCCATGGGATCATCACTGTCACCCTTGCTCAGCAACATTTACATGGAAGAACTTGAAACCACAGCCATAAATACTACTCCATGTCTGCCTAAAGTGTGGCTTCTATATGTTGATGATACATTTGTGGTATGGCCACATAGTGAAGAAAAATTACAGTCTTTCTGGATGCACATTAACAACATATCTCCTACAGTTAAATTCACAATGAAATCAGAATAAGAACAAAAATTGGCATTCATGGATGTTCTTGTGACAAGACTCCCTCAGGGCAAAGTAAAAGCAACAGTGCATAGGAAACCATCACACAGTAGCAAATACTTGGCATATACATCCAATCATACAAAAAGCACTAAACAAGGAATTGTACTCTCACTATGGAATAGAGCAAAGGAGGTTTGTTCAGAAACCAGTGATTTGGAAAAAGAAAAGATTCACATAGAACAAATAGTTATGAAGAATGGTTATCCATCAGTAGTCATCAGGAAAACCTTCAATACACAAGTCAAAGAGACACCAAAAGAGAAAACAATTATTGGTACAGTAGTGTAACCATACATCCCAGGAATGGTGGAAAAATTAAAGAAAATGTGCAGGCAATACAACATTAGAACTGCTTTCCAAAGTCATACCACACTTCGAGGAATGCTTACTTTTACTAAACCTAAACTGGAAATGCTGAAGAACAAAAACTGCATCTATGAAATACCATGTGAATGTGGACGGAAATATATTGGTGAGACCTGTTGCCCTGTTGAACAGTAATTGAAAGAGCACAACTTAATGGTTAAAAGAGAAAAAAACAGATGTGTCTACCATAGCAGATCATGTATGTACTAATAGCCATATGTTTAATTGGGAAAATACAAAGATATTGGATAAAGAGGAAAAATGCATAGAAGAAAATTCAAGGAAGCTGCTCATATGACAATGGTATGGAAGCCTCTAATTAAACTTGCTCTTAGGAAAAAAAAAACTAATTAACCTCATTAAAAAAAATTGAAGGACTCAGGAGGATTTGAACCAACCCTCATATATAAATATATCAAATTTTTACTATATGTTTCCTTTGACAGAATAGCTCAATTGGTAGAGCATTTGCCTTAAATTCAATATTCAAGAATCTAAAGGTGCGAGTTCAACTCCTAAGGCCATATTATCACTGTGCATATAGACCAGCAACACCTGAAGAAGAGTGGAGAATATCACTCCAAACGTTGTGTAATTACTAACCTGTATTGTCTATTTGTGTGTTATTACTAACAAGTTGTTTGTATTTGGAAAGTTTAAATAAAGTTTAAAATTTTCTATACATTCAACATTCATTCATAAATGATGGAAATAGTCCAACATATCACATCTTATAATATACCATCATTACAAACCTTCAGACAAATATATTTTTTAAGATTTAAAATGTTATTGGTGCCGTTTTATTGGGTGCCTTTTTAAAACTATTAATGCAAAAAAGATTGAGTTACCAAGTACACTGGATGAATTTTATTATACCAGTACTACAATTAATGTTTAAGAAGTATGATAATTATTTCTGTAAATTTTATGAGGATTTTTTTCAAAATATATAAATGTCATAGTTCTTAAACATGAACTTTCTCAGAGCATTATGGAATCGGAACTGATCTATTTCAATTTTTTTCCCCTAGAATTTAAATCATGAATTGAATTTCTAGTTATATTAGAACCAAAAAATAATTTTATATTTAAACTCTAAAGATAATTATATTAAATATAATGTGCAAAATAACTTAAAACTGCAAATGATTTATAGAATTTAATTTTTTTAAATGGCTGAATAATATTTGTGTGTGTGTGTATATATATTATAGTAGTATCAATAACAGAATTGAAAAAAGTATTTAGAAAATGGCTAACTTAGACTAATCTATTTTTATATTATAATCTATTTTTATATTATAGTCTTTAGATTATAACACAGGAATAGATTTTGAATTTTTATAACTTATGCCATGCATAGTTTAGTACAGTGGTAAATGTAGCAGATTCAAATATTAAAAAGTTTTTAGATTGATTTCCAGTTAAGGAAAGTAAAAAAAAATATTTTTTTTTGTTAATTACTTGACTAGAAGTGTTTTACTCAATATGTCACTTCTAAGGTCGGTTCTTAGCAATTAAATATATGTTATTTTATTGTTATTTGTTCTTATTATAACATTAAAGGTTTTTTTTTTCCACGTTTTTTTTATGCATATGACAGTCTGAAAATTGGCTTCTTGTTAAGTAAATTATAAGATGTGAAGTAATGAAAATTAATCAGAACTTAATTCTGAATTATTGTAAGAGATAGTTAAGTAAAGCAACAGCTTAAATATTATCCTGTTTATATTTAGGCATTTTTGTTGATCCATGCATATTGCATCAAAATATACATATTCTTTCAATGGATTTCATAATGATATGAACCTTCAAATCTGATTTACTATTGAAGTCACATAATGCATAAACAAATATATTTTCAAGGATATTTACATATACACACACACATATATTATTAAAATACATGCATATACATATAATTAGAAGGATTTCAACTCAGAATTTTTCAGTCTATTCATTCTCAATCCATCTCAAGCAACTGATACACATGACCACATACACGTGAAAAAGATACATGACCCCCAATATATGTATTTTATGCAGAACCAGCACTTATCATTTGAGCCTGATCATTATTTCTCAAACATATATACAATCAGTGCTCAGTTTATATTAAGACAACAATTCCTCAAACTTTAATGGGGCTTTAATTCTCTCACACTTCCAACTATTTAACCATTCATTTCATTGAAAAATCAATGATGGAATGCTCAAAGTTTTTATTGGATTTGATATTAGTCATACCCATGTAGGCATTATGTCAATTCAATCCCTTATCAGACCATTAGGTATCCATATATATTAATAGTAGAAGGATGGACTGAACTTATATTAAGATATAATGTAATTCTAAGGCAGTATGTAATTTTGTTATATAAAATATTTTCTATATATGTAATTAGAGGAAATTGAACCAGAATTTTTTAGTCTATTCATTCTCCAGTCCATCTCAAGCATCCAATACACATGACCACATACATGTAAAACAATACACGATCCCAATATATGTATTTTGTGAACAACCAGCATTCTTCAGTTGAACCAGATCATAATTTCCCATACATATATACAATCAATGCTCAGTCTATATTAAGATATCAATTCCTCAAATTTGAATGAACAGGTTTTAATCTGCTCATCCTTCCATTTCAATCATCTATTTCATTGAAAACCAACAAGGGAGTGTTCAAAGCCCTTATTGTATATATGTGTAGGAGATTATGATCTGGTTTCACTCATGAGTGCCAATTCTGTACTAAATAGATATATTGGTGGATCATATATATTTTTCACACATATGTGATCATGTATATAAGTTGCTTAAGAAGGATTGGAATATGAATAAACTGGAAAATCATTCCTCTAAATATATAGGAAATATTCTGTATAACCAAATTGCATACTGCTTTAGAATTTGGGGTAGTTCATCCCATTAATATTTATCGATATGTAAGGGTCTGATAATATAAGGGATTAGATTGGCATAATATCCACATGGGTATGGCTACAATATAAAATCCAATAAGAGCTTTGAATGTTCCATTGTTGGTGGAGCATGAATAAACTGAAGAATTATTTCTCTAATTAAATATATAGGAAATATTCTGTTTAACTAAATTACATACTGCTTTAGAATTACATTATGTGTTAGGGGAAGTCAGCCCATCCCTCTAAGGAGGGTTAGATTGATGTTAGATTGATGTAATGTCTTCATGAGTATGGCTATAATATGAAATTCAACAAGGGTTTTGAGTGTTCCATTGTTGGTTTTTCAATGAAATTGATGGTTGAATAGTTGGAAGAGTAAGAAAATTGAATCCTGTTCATTAAAGTTTGAAGAATTGCTATCTTAATATAAACTGAGGACTGATTGTACATATGTGTAGAGATTATGATCTGACCCAATTGATGAGTGCTGGATTTGCACAAAATATGTATATTAGGAATCATGTATCTTTTTCATATGTATGTATGTGATCATGTGTGTTGGTTGCTTGAGATGAATTGGACAATGAATAGACTAAAATATCCTGAGTTCAAATTCCTCTAATTGTATATATAGGAAATACTCTGTGTAACAAAGTTGCATATACATATTGTGATGGATGCTTCCTACACCTCTGCAATAACTATTACACATGCCATAAGGCCCAATCCCAATTCAAGCCCATGATATTAATGTTACTTATTAAGTGATAGACTTAGATAATGGTAGGACACATAAACTCAGTTATCACAACCTAAAATTTAAAACCAAATATAAACAAACATTAAAACAAAAGTTAAACCTCACTGGTCAAATGGATATTATGACATACAATAGATTGGATGAATGAACTTAAGAAAAAAGAAATGTATATAATATTAAAGTAAAGAAAAACTCAATGTTTATTTTCTTACGATTTTATTTTAACAAATTGTTTATATTAATACTTAGCCAAAGATGAAGTCAACAATAAAGTAAAAAGATTAGCATGAACTTGCTTAATATATATATATATATATATTGTAACCTTCTCCCTGATCTAACTGGTCATCAACGAATCATGCCATACGTTTTAGTGACTAAATTCTCCTATGCAACCTATGATACTCTCATTATAAAGACTATAAGCATAAAGAAACAAAAATGTAAAACCAATGAAATGATTCCTGTATTGAATAACACTAGCATGAAACTATAGATCTAAAGAAGATCACAAAGTGATTAATAAAGACAATAACTTCTGGTCAAACCAGCTTTGAAATCCACACAAACAAAATGTGATGAGTTAAATTTGATGTTCAGCAAACCAATGAACAACTAATCATTATATCTCTGGAATGATTATGAAATTAAACTTATAAATGAAATGATAAGTAAATTATGATTTAGATGACTAAATGAATGATGAAAAGAAGTAATAATTAAATGGTGGAATGAAATGAGTCTAAGAATAAAGAGAAAAGGGCAAAGATATATGAGAATAATGAATGATTAAGATGATGATAGAATAAGAGTTAATGAATAGTTAAGATGATAAAAGAATAAAAGTTAATGTATGATTAATCAATTATGATAATGAATTAATGTCAAATGAGAATGAATAACTAAAAGAACGATCAAGATGAAATTGAAGAAAAATGTTAATGATGGAGACTGAAATATTAAACTATAAACTAATATGAGATTAAATGGTAAAAAGATAAGCTAAATAAAAATAGGGATTTCAAGCTTGACACAAGCAGAATATTATCATGAAGTTAAAACAAACTATACTTTTTACAACAAAAATAATAATTTATACCTTAAAGTTTAGTTGACTTTCATAAAACAGTGAAAGTAATTTATTTCAAGTCTGGCTATAATAATTAACTATCTATAGAATTTATTACAAATTCAAATTCTAATTTTAAAACTTAACAATTAATTCTTCTCAGGGTTCTAACACTCAAAATCATTATACAAAATATATTTGGGTCAGTAAGAGGGATTTTACCACTAGCCAAACATAATGCACATAACAGCTCTCAATCTAAACTCAAATTAAGAACTATATTTAACAGTTACACATAAACTTTATAACTAATATAAACTTTAAAATTTATGACTGGGAATGACTTTTTAATAATTAAAAAAAAAACCAATAACTTACCAAATTCCTGTTATTAGATAATGATAAACCATGTGATAAAGATCAGTGAATGATAGCTCTGTGGATTTAACTAAATCAATCAAATCAATATTATACTTATCTTTTAATCCATTACTTAAAATAATTTGTACTCTAAGTTATTAACATTTTGATTATTGTGTGATAATGCATTAGATGTATTAATAAATTACAAGACTTACCAAAATTATTATGATATAGCATAATATAGTTAATAGTACTATATTGGTCAATGATGATTTCAATTTATAATACTTCTGATAGGTCAATAGCAATAACCATAATAGTGTATATATGTGGTAATTAGCAATAAGATTACAGGCAACTAAATAAATTTTTAAATACAACAAACTTTATTTACAATATTTACAAATTTTTAATTCACAAACATGGCATGAAACAAAGCTAATATATGAAAAGAACTTATGGATGGGATAATACCTGGTATCCCATTGACTATATACTCAGCAAATGATACAACCTGCTTATAAAATGGAATTTAAAGTATCACTTGTTACGGTTTAGCTTATTTTATAGAATAAGATAATGAAACTTATTTAAGCTTACTAGCACTTAAATTACCACTAACAGTATATTTAGAACTTTAGGATATGCACCAAGTTTAAATTTAGAATTAAAAAAAACACCCTAAAGTATTGCATTTTCCTAAAGCCCTTTCTTTTATCAGAATATGATAAAGGCAATTATCATATTCTGCGCAATTAATAACTTATTCAAATTTGAAATGAATGGGTTTGGTGCATTAAAGTAAGAATAAACATCAAAAGTCAAATACATATAGATCTCACTACAACATTACCTATGTCCACAACTTAATCATTGAATACTTCTGATCTTACCAATCTATTGTCAAATCATTATTTGATGAAGGTGAATCCACACTGTCAATGTGCATCTCTTGCTTTTACATCTAAAATTTCTACCATTATTAATAATCTTAGTTTGATCTGTCTATAACTGATAATGATCCTACAACATTATAAACACTATTATAATTAGGCCAACACTATAGCTAAATCAATGTTCTTAAATCTAACCTAATTTTATACTGGCTATATGATTTTTGAACTACTATACTTCACCATACATGGTGGAAAAACTAACTCTATATCATCATGCGGGATTTAACACTAAAAAGGGAGGTTCTATAAAACAACATGGAAGTTGCATAGAAAAACAACATGGAAGTTGTATATGGAAAACAACATGAAAGTTGTATACTAAAAATGGCTGATTCTCATACCTTCATTGGTATACAAGTGCAGGCAGTGCCTCGACACATAAAATAGAATTCAGACCATGGATATCCTTTCTCTTAGGATTATTTATGCTAATAAGCATTAATTACTACTTAGCCTCTATCCAAAACTTTCCTCTCATGGAATCAGCAATAGATGACTCTCCATCAGCCCATGCTCAATATTAATATTAATCTATTGGATGCCATTCTATTGGAACATCCTATCAGCTAAAGACTGCCACTAATTATTCTCAATATTATAGCAAGGTAAAACAATACCAACAATATCAATGGAGATATACATATTCCATTTTACAATGCAAAACCATTAATGTATCAACAGACAAACCAAAACATTGATATCAAATGATCAGTAATTATTTACAATGATAACTATACTTTTGTTAGAGAGAGCACAACGTATTTAAGCAATAAAGATCAAACTTGCATTTATATTCAAAGTGGACAAGTTCGTTTCTATACAAAATTACGAAATGAAAAAGGTTTATATCAAATTTTCTTTTATATAAGAAAATAATCTGGCCATTCTAGTATCTTTGACAAAATCTTTGTTTGTTTATCTTTAATAAAATACACTAAAATCTGTTTTAAAATATGAGAGAAGTAAATATTTCTCTCACTCTTTCTAGATAAACGATATATATAATCTTGTGTTTTCCCCTAACTAAAAAACAAATAAAAATACATGTAATAGATGTATATATTTTACACATTTTTCCCCCTTTAACTCAATATATATATATATTTCATGACACAATAAAACATATATGTTTGAAAAAACAAAATTCCCAAATAACACATTATGTAAGTACTATACATAACACAGCAGTAATAAAAAAAATAAAAGTACATTTTTATCCATTAAATTTTTATTCTATTCGTCCAAGTTATTCCATTGTTGTGAGTTAAAATGATAAGAATTGATATTGTGTATGAGCAAACATTCTAGATAACGCATATATATTATTCTGTTTGATGCTAATATATTAAGGCAATATTCAATACTTCTCCAAAGACAAAAAAAAATTATTTAATGGTTTCCGTATCGATAATTAAGAAGGCAATTAAAATTCACACTTCCAATTGTAGCAGACTTAAAAGGATAAGGTTATCTATTTTTCTCTAGATAATTTTCCTTGAAAATTAGTTGAATTTTATTACACTTAACATCTTTATTTATTTATTTTTTTAATGATTTATTGATTATGTTCTTTCCTCCATGGTAAATGTAACAACTTTAAGTAATTAGGACATTTTTCAAACATTTTTTAATTTTATTTATACGTATTGCACGGAAAACTTTTATAAGTAAATAATTATTTTGTTCCATATTTATCAGCAAAGCATGATATGATTAGCAATATTAACAATAATTTATTAAATTATAAATATGATATCTTCAACATTTTAATGAATCTGTAATCATTTATTTTTAACACTACACAGAATTGGCGCGATGAAAATAGGAAGATGAGAATTGAGAATAAAATCACGCAATTATTTTTTTAAACTTTATTAACATTATATGATATAAAATGACTTTTAATTTTATTTCTAATATCTTTTGAAATCACTCTTTAAAACTATTTTGAATTATTATCTAGAAATTACGATTTTAAGCAAACATCTGTTTTACTTTAGGTTTACTAGTGGCGCGAAAATACAAACATTATCAACTCTTTACTTTAATTATAAATAATTTGTGTTATTTCCAAAGAAGAGATTTTAAATATATGAATAATATAAAAGCAAAAGCTTACTTTTCCTTGAATTTTTCTGGGTTTGAAGCAATACTTATTTAAATAAAGACTTATGGTTTTCATTTCCTTCTCCAGTATGAATCCTAGGAAGTATGCGGTTGTGGAAATGGCTTAAAATGATAGCAAGGTTTTAAGATTCTCTATTCACACATTTTTAGATAGCAAGATATTATAATTCCATTCAATTAGACTCCAGAATTTTCTGATTTTTAATTTTTTTTCCTTATTTTAAATCAGAGCTGAGGTTTGTGGTTGCTTAGTTCTTGTTTTTCTTAATCAACCCCCCCCCCCCATAACCTTGTTAAATTATATATAGCTTTTATTACAGTGCACTCTGGGAGCAATTTAAACCAATAATCTTGGTATGCATAATTAATATTACCCCTCTGTCTTCATTTTTAATAATTACTCATACTTGTTCAAGACAGCTTTATATTCAGTACTAAAAAAAATATGTTTAAGTAATTTACTATAACAATTCATTTTACAAGATTTACAAATTTGATTTAATTATTTATTTATTTTATTATTGCTATTCAACAACAATAAAATAGCAATATATTTATCTCCCAAATAATAACAATACTTTTAAATTGTTATTTTAGTCTAGTCAGAGCCTAGACTGGGTTTGAAATCTCATCTCCACTCAAGCAAATTCCTAGTACATCCAAAACAGTCTTTATTGAAAGCCACTTGTTCAGATTTTAATGCTAAACATATTATTAAGGTTTAAAATTTTGGATTATTAAATCCAGGGACCTAAATAAAAGGTTACAATATATAAAGGGATATTCAACAAACTTTTTGTTCAAGGAGAAAAAAAATCTTTTACCTGAGTAAAAAAATTTATCATACTTTGTATAAAGGAGTTCAAAGAAAAATCTGAAGGTTTGTGTCAACCAATTCAAACTCGCAATATTGCTGAAGAAATCTTTTACAAGGATTTTAGAAAATGAGTTGAAAAGTTTAGTTCTAAAACATCTAAGCAAAGAGGTCCTGAATTAATAATTTATGAACAGAATAAAGCATTTGATTCTCTAAAAAAAGAAAACCACCATTGCCTCCTCAGTATAAATTTTAGGATTTAAAACATATAGTAGTAGAAGAATGTTGATGCTTCTCCAACTAATATCACCTGCAAAATATTTATATAAATATCAACTAAAATAATCATGCTGGAATGTCATGGAAGAAAAATTATCCACGGAGTTAGAAATTGCCAAGATCAATATGGGATTGTCCTATCTTTCCATGCCTGGATTAATAAATATCAAAATGATCTATCATGAATTCTCTCTTTTTATACCCCATTCCAAAATTCTAGTTCGAAAGCTAATAAAGTCAACAAATCCACCAGATGTTCAAATTCTTAACTGTGCATAAAGAAACTACCATCAATTATAAGAATAAGCCATCAGAATATTATCCATATGAACTGTAAAACCCATTTAAAAAGTTGACTTCATCAATAATTAATTGTTTGTGTGTTATATATAAAAAAATATTTTCTTTATTTTAATATAGGGCTGAGTAACTTTAATTTAAATTTTATGAAATTAATAATAAAGGTAATTTATGAGGTATGACCTTGATTATGAAATAATCCGATCATTATAAATGAGACAAGATAAGACCCTACCTAAGATGTACACATTTATTATGTAGAACACACACACACACCTGTTAATTTTTTATTTTAAAGTTTGTGTTAATTATTAATATTTTTTAAAATATATTTCTATGCGTATCTTTTTTATTATGTGTGTCTTAAACTTATAACTTTCTTTTATCGCACACATGTTATACATAACAAGGAGGTCTATTAAACCATCATGGCATTAGCTAAGATATAAAAAAAACATAAGTAAATATATTGCTATGTTTATAATAATGTTGTATATGATATAAAGTTCATTTATGCTAATCAGGACATGTGGCTATTCTTTATGGGATCAGGATGGGAAACATTGGTATAGACCAAACATGAAGATTCACCATTAATGTCTAAATGAGTTTTTCCAACTTTGTTTTAAATTTTATTATCCAAATATTAATAGTCAATGTAAATATGTTTATTAAATTTATTTAACAGTTAAAACACGTTTTTTGGTTTATTTTTCTGTGGTTTCTGCTAAATCATATCCTTATACACATATTATGATTATTATTTTCATGTGAACAATATATTATATCAACTTTTATTAACAGACATACACTCATTTTACATATATTAAAAATATGGTGATACAAATATTCCTTGAACCTGAGAACTACATAACATCTCCCTGAGTTCAAAATCTGGAATAGCGGGAGTAAATTACAATATGTAGATGATAAGATAAGAGTAAAATCAGTAGTTATTTAAATCTTACTCTCTTCTCTCTTAGGTATAAGTTTAATATAAAAAGGTATGCATGAAAGTAGATAATAAAGATATACTCTTACTCATCAGAAGTAACACATCCACCTGTGTCTATACCATGGGTAGATATTTGTGCATACCATGATTAGACAGTCCCATTACGTTTAGTGACCAACATGTTAGGCATATTGTACCTGGTAAAATTGATGTAATGATCACTTGCATTTCAAAACCATAAGTCATTAGAAATCTGGTCATACATAAAAAATGTCCCATTACAATATCTATAAAATATGTATAAGAAATGTTAAATCATTATTTTGAAAAAATATTAATTTAGATATAAATAACTCTAAGGGTTAATCATTTGGGAAATCATGGCATATTCAAGTACCTGAAACAACAGTTAGAGTTTTTGATTCCAGGAACTATCAATTTGAATCTGTTTATTTACCAGTGCACTAAAATGCACAAGACTAATCAATTTAGTGATTTTTTTTCTTACATTTCAGTTGAATAACTACTTAAAACATTCTGTCATTGCTTTTATTTTTTGCTGGTAATAAACGTCATTCACAATTTTTGACAGCTTTTGTTAATTGCTATCCTAAGCATATCATTTTTTAATTCAACCTTTTAATTTATTTATTGATATGTTTATCTTTTTTAAATTCAAATTCTGGTTGATACATTTATCTTGGCAAATTGATGGTTTGTATCTAGGCTTGAAGACTATAATTTGGATAGCTTTTATGTTTTTTTTAGTCATTTCTGAATGACTTAGATTTTCACTAGATACTGTATTAAATAAGTTGAACTCTGGGTTTTTATTTTTAAAATCTTCTTTTAATTATCAAATATGTAAAAACCTGACTTGGAAAAATTTGTGAAGCTAAATATATATGCATGTATTTTTGTATAAGAAATAGCAGACAAAAAAGTAAATAAAAAGAAGCAGATTTGGTCTTTCTATCAAACACACTGAAGTATGATAAAATAAGTTGAAGAAATTCAAGTCAGAAATAGTTTTGTAGTTAATCAGATAATGCAACTCTAAAGTTGTGATGATATAGTAAATTTTTTTAAGTGAAAGGCAAAACTGATTTTCAAGTTCTGCAAACATGTAGTGGCTCTACTGCCTAGTTATACATATATATATATATATATTTGATTGTATTTGAGCAAAGTGAGTTTAAATACGCATTTATAGTCATTCAAAAAAATTAAGATCATGGAAATTATAATTAAATATTTATTCTGATTAAAAATTTGTTAGACATGAAAAAAAAAAAAATCAATGAAAGAATAATAGTGGGAGTTTGGTTGGAAAAATAATCTATTTAATAAAAAAAATATGAAATGCTTGAAGAAAAAAGATCTTTTCTTCTGAACAGGATGAGATCTTTGCTGTTTAGATGTATAGAATTAGCTAAGAATAATTGTGATACTATACTTTGATACCATATTTATTACATTTCATGTTTTAAGTCTTTAATTTGAATAACCTACGGTTATTTTACAGCTTTCTTTCTGGTTGGTGAGCAATAATACAAATCCTTTAAAGCTATTTTAGACATGGACTAATATATTTTAAATGGTATTAAATTTGTGGTTGGTAACTTGGTCCAACTTCTCAGATTTCTTTTAAAATCAAACAGTTTGACTAATTAACACCCCCCCCCCCACACATTTACTTACCTCTCAAATTATTATTCTATAGTCAAAATTCAACTTTTTTTTTTTTTTTACAAATCTGATTTCAATTGTTAGTAAATCTAGCCTGTTCATCTCACTACTTAGCAATTTTATTTGTGCTTTTTCTATTTTGCTGCTTGATTATAAACTTTTCCATCTATTTTATTTTTGTAATGTTCATTGTTCTAAAAATTAATATCTTATTTAATAATCAATAGATTCATTCTTCTATGAGATAGTATCAATAAAAAATAATTGATGTTTTAGATATTTAAAAAAAAAGCAAATGTATGTCTTTTTTTATTATAGATATATTTTATGCTGACAAGCACTTAAATTGATAAGTTTTGATAAGATACTTAATAACTATTCTTGACAGCTTTGACAAAATAAAGCTATATTATTATTTTTACAAAAGTGTATGCTGTGTACAGGGCAACCATGTGTGGGTGTGCAAGTTGTGCGGGCATAAAGGTGGTTCACTACTGGGATGCCGAGACATCAAGATAATTAATAAAATTTATATGTAAATAAAATTGTTTACATTTTTGAATCATTTCTTTGTTAGAAATACGTTTTGAGTGTAAATATTTTTTATTTAAATCTAAGAGGAATACTTCTTTAGTTAAACTTATTTGTGATAATTCCCCATGCTTCAAATTTCTAGGCGTGAGCTCGAAATATAGTACATATGTATTCTTATCATTAAGCTAAACCGAACAGCCCGATGCAATTTTGTCATGATAATTAATGAAACTTACATGTAAATGTTTAGATTTTCAAATCACTTTATTCCTAGAAACACATTCTGATTGTAAATATTTATTATTTAAACATAAGAGGAATATTTCTTTACTTAAACTTATTGTGGCAGTTGCTCTAGCCTAGAAATATATTAATAAGAGGCCAATGCCATTTTGTCACTATAATTAATGAAATTTATATGTAAATAAAAATGTTTAGATTTCCCAATCATTTTTATTTAAATATCCTAATTTGTATAAAAAGTAACATTATTATTTATTTAAAATAAAACATTTTAAAAATGTTGCCTCATAATTACAAATTCTACTTATAATGAAATTATCTTTATCAATAATATTTTACAAGTTCTAAATGTGTTGTTCACTTGAGAGTATTGATAGAGTGTCCACTCCAGAAATGTCAGGACTGAGTTTGATGCTGTGTTGTGACATTATTTTTTTAAGTGTTATCTTTCTTTTTTTTTTTGTTATTATTGTCTCATAGTATCTTTTTGCAAGTTTTACTAAATAGCCGTTTCTATTTTTAATAACAATATCAGGTTTTTTTTTTTTAAAATGCCATATTAACTTTTTACTTGTTCTCTGGCTAAAAACTTGTAATTGATCCACAATCTACACTATGATGTAAATCTAAGCAAAATAAATATTTAATTCTTAACAAGTTTCATGATACAATCTATGAATAAACAAAATAAAATGCAAGGAGTTTTAATAGCTTCTAAAAGTGTATTGAATAAACAATCTAAGAAAATTTAAAAATGTTTCCTGGCTAAATATCTAATTGTTAAACTATATAATAAAGTGCATAATATATATAATATGATTTAGTTATTAATAAGTGTTAAAAAAATTATACAGGAGGTAAATATATTTTATTGAACTAAAATAAGACATTCTCTGTATGGTTGGCCATATATAAGAAACAATTTACTCGACCTCTTCCAGATGTTGATTCTTATTTTCTACAAACTCTTAAAAAACTTAAAGATGGAGACAGGATCTCATCTACAAAATTTTTATATGAGGAAACTTGGAAACTTTTTCAGCTTTCTAGATAAAGTCCTTGATGACTGAAATATCATGTATTAATTTATTAAGTTTTTTTTTTTTACCATGATGTTATCAGGTACTTATTAATTATGCCTATAGTATCATTTGTAAACATATATTATTTGTTTTAAGCATTTATTTTTATATAGTGCATGTTTACAATTGTATTACATTCAAATATCAGCCTTTCAAGCTAATTGTGCATATGCTTTTGCAGGTGTTAATAATAATAAATGAATACTTTCTCTCCAATACAAGATATAGTATTTATGCAGGAATAAAATGAATCCACTTATTCCTACAACTCAAATGCTTATATATGAGCAAATCTGAAGTACTGGCAAGGAAAGCGTGAGGATGGAATGCTCACTTTAAATTACTATATACAATGTCTGAATGAATGACATATGATTAAGTTTAGGTTAGAATGATGTTTAGTAAATTCTAGACAATTTCACCGTCATTCAGTCAGACATTGTATATAGTAATTTAAAGTGAGCATTCCATCCTCATGCTTTCCTTGCCAGTACTTCAGATTTGCTCATATATAAGCATTTGAGTTGTAGGAATAAGTGGATTCATTTTATTCCTGCATAAATACTATATCTTGTATTGGAGAGAAAGTATTATTTATTATTATTAACACTCGCAAAAAGCGTATGCACAATTAGCTTGAAAGGCTGATATTTGAATGTAATACAAGTGTAAACATGTGCTATATAAAAATAAATGCTTATTTACATATGATTAAGTTTCAGTTAGAATGACGTTTAGTAAGTTCTAGACAATTTCACCAACAACATTCATTCAGACATTGTATATAGTAATTTAAAGTGAGCGTTCCATCCTCACGCTTTCCTTTCCAGTACTTCAGATTTGCTCATATATAAGCAATTGAGCTTAGGAATAAGTGGATTCATTTTATTCTTGCATAAATACTATATCTTGTATTGGAGAGAAAGTATTCATTTATTATTATTAACACTCGCAAAAGTGTATGCACAATTAGCTTGAAAGGCTGATATTTGAATGTAATTATTTGTTTTAATAAAGTTATTTTAGAATAAGTGAAATTACTTTTTTTTTTTTTTTTAGTAGAAAACGGTAAACAAATTTTCTGTGAATTAAAATTAATGAAAGGATTTTTAAAACAGAGAATGTTTTAACAAAAAGGTGCAAACGTTTTAACAAGAAAATGGGAATGGGATATAAAAATTTTATCAGCCATATTATTTAAAATTGATCTATTTTGACTGGTTTTAATAAAATAATAAAGTTATATGATCAATAAACAATATAAGTATGAAAATTTAAAATATTAGATTATAGATATAATAAATTATAGTTAATAATAATAGACATCACATAAAAAATTAAATAATAGTGTAAATATTTTATTATTCATTGAAGGAATATAATTTTGATAATAAAAATGTGAATAAGTTTATGCATAAGAGGTTTTCAATAAGTTTTCAAACAAACAAGGATTAAGTTTTAATGAATTACTGACCAGCAATTGAGCAGGATGGAGCTCAAAAGTGAAGCATTCCAAAGAATCATATTGTGGATGTACATACCATTTGGTAAGTAACATATATTATTCAATTACTTATATAATATCAGAGCTGGCCTAAGAAGGGGAGGGAAGCAATGGGAAACTATCTTATTTACAGCGATTTCCTATATGTACTAGCATTTTCACAAGATTGTCCAAAAAATAATATGAAAGTTTTTGAAAAAAAAAAAAATTAAAATTTACTAAATAATTATTTCAGTAACTAGAGGGATTTATACTTAGGATTTTTCAGTTTATATTCATCCTCTGCTCCTTCTCAAGCAACCAACACACATGATTACATACATTACACGTGCCACTTGTTTGAGATGGAGTAGAGAATGAATATAGATTAAAAAATCCTAAGTTCAAATCCCTCTTGTTACTTATATAGAAAACATACAGTACATTGAATGAATATGTTAATTAAATAAATATTTTTGTTTTAAGGTATTATTCAATTATTGTTTCAAAACATATTTTTTTTAAACATTGTTTTATTTTAGCATGTGTTTTATTCTTTGTGTTTATTTTATAGAAATAAATAAATAAAACACATACCGTATTGACCGAACATGTTAAATGACTAAAGCTATATTTTCAAGTTTTTCTTGCGAAAGCAGTGGAAAAAATGTTTTTTAATTCACAAATTTTTATTTCATAGAATGGGGTGGAGGGTGGGATAGGTGCTAAAATTTATTTTACATAAAGATGCATCTTAGTCATGCAATGGACCTGATTGTGTATATGTGCCCATACTTAAGGCTTGAGTTATTTGTTGGTCTGTGGTAAATAACTACTGAATAGATAAACAATGTTTCTGTTATGATTATTATTAAAATAATGGGAACATTTCTTGAAGTTTTTCAGACTACATCAAAATGTCATAATGATGAATGATATATGTAAGTGTAGAAACAAAGTATTTTGTGCTAACAGGTAGCAATTCACTTTTAATTGTTGAGTAAGATTTTTATATATATTTGTGTTAAATTCTCTGGTTAAATAAATCAATTAGGAAAAAACAGGTAATAGAATACTGTGACTAAAAGATAACATTTGATCATTGGTGTTAGTCATTCATTACCTGTTGCCTCATTAGTCTGATTTATTTTAGCCTAATTATTAGATTTGCTTCATAAATTAAGTGGATAATATATTAATTCTTATATATACAATTTATATAACTAAAGATAATAGGGTGATCAAAAGATAACATTTCATCATTGGTGTTGTTAGCTATTGCCTGTTGTAGCTTTAACTGATTTATTTTAGCCTCATTATTAGACCTATCTCATAAACTTTTGAGTTTTTATACTATTAATTGGATTATCTTGATTCATATATATGTAATTTATATAGCTAAAGGCTTTCTAAAAAATATTGTTTAATCATTAAACAGTTTTTGAGATGCCAAATTTCTAAAAATACATGCGTAATTGACACTCTCAACCAGATGTGGCTATTGGTAAAATGAATTTCTTTGACTATATTAAAACATCTGACAGCGAAAGATTGTAAGACATCTGTAAAATTAATTTCTGTCTCATACAAACTGCCTACTGTATTTGCATATGTAAGTATTTTAAAAATTTCGAGTTTGATTCATGGGTTATTTTGATTCTTGAAATATTTATGAAACATTTATTTAATTAACAATCATTTGTGTCTGTGTGTACATATACCCGTTTAATTTAAGGGTTTTATCTTTTGTGAAATGGATATTGCTCTTAACATTGATTATTTTTTAGTGATGATTAGTAAAATAAGGTTGACTTATTAAAAAAGTAAGTCTTATTAAATTAATATTGTTTTTATTATTTTTATTTTAAATAGTCAAACTTTATTTATTTTCTTCAAACATAAAAAACATTAATTAAACGAAGTAGTTTCTTAATGCTTATAAAATGAGGTAGAAAAAAAAAGAATTACAGTTTAAATCTATAAAGGTGAAAAGTAGCTTTGTCCTGTCAAGCATTAGTGGTCGAGAGGTCAGGGACAGCTGCTTTACAAGGAGTTGTCCGGGTTAGCGGTGCTCAACTGTTTTACATGACTTCCCATATAATATTTAATTTTATTGTTTTGCTAAAATATTGCGTGTAAAGGTTGTTAGAAAAATGTGTACAAAAATAACTGAAAACAAGAGTAATATTTTGACTTTTTTATTTATTAGTTTTGTTAAATTCATTAGTTTTTTTTAGCAGCCATTCACAAGTAAGTATAGCCTTTCTAGGTTCTGAAAGAAAACAAAAGGCTGAGTTATAAAAAAGGTATGATGAATTTTGTGATGGTTATATTAAGTCCATAAAACACAAATCTGTCCACATACATAACATATATATATAGTTTGAATTAATGTGATTTTTCTATCTTCATTTTCAATATCTTACTATTATAATCTTAGATATTCCAAAACTTTTTTCTAGGCCATGCTTATTTTTCATGGATTTAAAAAAAAAAAATCATAAGCATAATAAATTGTCTTCTGAGTTAAACTTTCATATACAAAATAATATGGAGCAGTTGAATATAATAATGTATTTTATTTATTAATGCATATTGTTTTATCTTTTGATTTGGGAATTAAATTTATTTAACTTGTTTTAAAACGGACTTAAAAATAAATTTTATTAAACTAATGTATTATCTAGAGATGCTGCAGTGAATTGTTGCAGGCAGTAATTTAATATTTGGTAAATTAATACCCATTAAAACAGTTGTATTAAATAAATAGTGACTTTTGGAGATTTTGATGAGTTTATTTCAAAACAAAAGATTATGAAAATTAGGAAGGATAGAAAAAAGTGAATGAAATACAGATAAGTTAGCTGAGGAAATTAAAAGTCAACATCACAAAATATCACATAAACAGAAAATGAACCGATATTAAATATGTGGAATATTTATAGTTTGCACATTGGGATTGTAAAACTCATTTCTAGAATAGTTTTTTTTCCTTTGGAATTGGAATGGTCATATTCATCTACAAATGGTTGCGTACATAGATATTTAAAGATGAATGATGGATTCGATTTTTTATTTACTTTTAATTTGATAAGCATACTGATCTATTCATCTTATGATTTTTAATTGATTACAATTATTTTTTAATTAATTAATTTTTTTATCATAGGGGTAATGACATTAATCCCTGTTCATTGTTCTCATCTGTTCTGGATTAACGACGTGTCCAGATTTAAATACCACTTAATAATACTGGAAAAAAAAAAGATTAACAATTTCTTTAAAAATGTTATTTAAAAAGATTATCAATTAAAGAAAAAAAATCAAGGTATTGTTTACTCTTATCAGAAGTATATTATCTTATTCTTCTCGTTCACTTTCTGATGAAGACTGCTGGACCGCCGAAACTGTAAGGAAAATAAAGAAGTTTTTAAGAAAATTTGTTTGCATTGAAGTGTATAGGAAAGAAGTGTTATAAGCAGTATATTGTTTACTCCGTTTATATGCTGCTTCCTAACATCTTTTCAAAGTGTATTGAGGTAGAACTGCTTCATATGTTTTGATATCTTCATTTTTGTAAGCTAATTTCTTTGCTACAAGTATTATTAGAAATATGTAAATATATTCAAAGGAAATGTTTACAAATGATTAATAATAAAGCATAACAAATGATGAGAAAATAATGACTTTAAAATATTTATTTGAAAAGTGTTAAAATATTTATTTGAAAAGCTCCATGAATATTTTCGCAAATGATGATTCTTCCTCCCATTATTATTAATAAATAATAATATTAATATTTTTTTTGTATGATCTGAAAGTGCTTTAAAAATAAATATTTGCAAATGAATTATTCCTATTAATAATTATGCTGAAGAATAATAAAATATTCATAAAACCGATATAAAAATATTTTCTTGACTATCTTATTTTTCTCTCTCAATCGTTCAGTCTTTTCAAAAATAAATGATAGATGTTTGTGTTTTATGACATCATTAGTTCTTATATTAGAATCCATCATTTCAAATACAGATTAAACTAAGCATAAAATATTGAGTCTTAAAATTATGCAAGGAAAATATATCAACGCAAATATTGCAGTATATTTTGCGTGTATATTTTAGTGCCTCATGATAATTGATATAACTGCATTTGGATAAACCGATGAATTTATTTAATTTTAATTACTTTTTTTTTATTGTTTAATTTCAAACATGATTTTTTTCTTTTACTTTTTTGTTGTATTATAGTGAAAGCTTTCTAATCTTTTAGAGTTTTTTAATTTTTTTTTACAATTTCTTTAATATTTTGAAATATTTAATATAATTTTTGTTTTAAATAAAACTATTTTATATTTTTACATTTTTGAAAATTTGCTATGAATAATTTTTTTATTCGTGTCAGTTATTTATAGATTAGTTTTACTCTTTCATATTAAAATTTTATTTAATTAAATGCAGTATGATCTTTTTAAATATATATATATGTAAATAAAATTTGCAAAAGTTTTTAAAAATTTACTTGTTAAACAGTGTATGTAGTTTTTTTTTATATATATAAAACAACTATAGAATATTATGGATATCTGAATTTTTTTTATTATATATACATGTCTAGTTATTTGTAAATTAGTTCTATAAATGATGTGCATGCCAGTGGTATAAAATAATAGAGATGATTTTATTAGAATTTTCAGAAACAATGCAGTTTCATTTTCTTTTTCTATCATATTGTAAGGGAAACAAATAGGATACTGTTTGGAAAGAGTTTTATTTTCCAGTATTATGAACATCAGTCTAGTTCACATTTTAGTTCCAAAGTCTTTAAATTTAAAAGGTAATATTAGTATTGATATATAAAAACTGCAAGTTTCTTTATAACTGAGTAAGTTGTGAAGTGAAACATGATAGTAATGAACATATGCTACTTAAAAAGTTATATAAGAGAAAGGTTAATAAATGGAAAGCACAAAGTAAAACGTTTTTACTTGTATTATATGTTTATTCAGAATGGGTTTAAATATACAATTAAGATTGCACGTATGCATCTTGGAGTTCAATTCTGTGCTAAAAAATAAAGTGGCTATTTATAAATCTATCAGGTAAATAAATATGCATAATATAATATAGCAAGATATATGAGAATAAGAAAAATCTTCCAAGAAAAATTTAAAAGAATCTTTATTATGGTAGTAGGTTATGGAAAAAGTAAATAGACAAAAAGGTTTTTGAGGTAATAATAAAATGATGGTATTTAACACATTTTTGCATTTTTTCTTAAGAAGAATTAAGGATTTAGTTTATCTGTATTTAATATTTACTTTATAAACTTTATTTAAAGTTTCTTAGCACCATTAATTCATTTTTTTTGTAATAATATAATTTATATAAAATGATTAAAAAGATGAAAAAATATAAATTCTAAAAATATATGTAGAAAAAAATAATAGTAATCTGAAATATGTAACAGATAAAGCTAAACAGGATGATTATAAAAAGCAATCTAGTGATTGGAATAGATGATTTAATTGGTAATAGAATATATTACTTTACTAAGAAAAGTAAGATTATAAGGATTAAATAATTATAATGTGAAAGGATAAAATAAGTGAATCAATGGGTGGTAAGATATTGATAGAAAGGGTAGATGTATTGAAAAAAACCTTATGAATACTTGAAAGATTTTTATAATAGAAATAATAGTCATTTATTTGTAAATAGAAAAAGTGAAGGGGATTAGAATGAAGTAGGTTATATAAATAAAAGATGTAGTTATAATTATAGCTGAGAAGAAAATTAGAAAAGTGCAGGGAATTAATTAAATTAAGAGTTGAATTACTAAAAATGTTGAATTATGTAAGACAGTTAATTGATTTCCATAGTTTGGGTTTTGTTCAGCAATCATTATTTTTTTAGGGGAAAAATCTAGTGTGAAAAAATGTGAAAATTCTAGATTATTAAGCTTAATCTCACATGCAGTTTAGGTATTACTGGGAGTATTGGTTCTAGGTGGGAAGACCAATGTGGCTTTTCTATAATTTTTTAAAATTCAGTTTACACTTAGAAAATCTAGATGCATTTGGAGTAATGGTCTATTGTTGATATAAACATATATTATAACAGGAATAAGATTGGAATTACTTTAAGTAGCACAAAATATTTCTGTTAATTCTGGCTAAGATTATAGTGTGAAATATTCATAACATTATGATTAACTCAACTACAATATAATGATGATAATCAAACCAAATATTTTATTGGCAAGTATACTGCAACTAAATCCTTTAATGATTATGATTGCATTTTCAGAATTTGTTATCGATTAATATTCCAAATCTATATTGATCAGTTTTCTGTTACAGTTTTATGCATGTATTTTTAAATAGGGTAAATTCTAAATCATAATATGGCATTTTCATTGCTGAAGGGCTATTCATACTAAAATTCATCTATGAGCATTTCTGTTTTCTAACTGAGCATCATGCTCAGACACTTAGAATAATGTTCATACAGACACAATCAGATTTACATAAACAAATGTATACCAATGAAATAAGATATGTATACATCTATGAATTGAGAAAGTGCTTTACTAATAACAATATTGTTTCATTAACAAAATAGTCATTTAAATGGCATTGGTGTTAAACATATATCACAAAATTAAAGTTTGATTGGATACATCTAACATATACATATTTGTGTTTCTTTTATAAAAACAAATTTGAAATATGCCCTTTAATATTCAATAATTTATATTAAATTCAATTACATTAACTAAGATATCTTGAAATATGTGTTAATGCATTCTACCACATAAGATGGGCATTGTAAATAATAATATACTAATGAATAAATAAATGAAATCCATTTTTTTCACCAATCGCTATTCTTCCTAAAAAACTTTTTATATCTATCCTTTAGTATTCAATAATTTATATTAAACTATAATTACATTACCTAAGATATATAGAAATATGTGTTAAATGCATTCTAATCCATAAGATAATGAGACATAAATAATGATATATCAAAAATAAAATAAAATTTACTTTTCTCATGGACCCCTGCTCTTCTATATTCACTAGACTTTCCTGAGGAGAGGTAATATCTAAACCTCCTTAACAAAATATTTACAATTTCCACAAAAAGGGGGGTAACTTTAAAGGAAATAAATAAATATGTGAATATATATATATATTTATTATATGCTTAGAATATTTATATTTATAAAACAATATTAAACTAGGTCTTTTTTTTTTTTTAAATTTCCAGTAAATTAATTTGGAATTTTGTCTGCACATATATATATCTTATATAATTATATCATTGAAGCTGATGTGTAATACATTTGAAGCTTGATTTTTTTTTTTTTTTTTTTGGATTTGAAATGTCCAATATTGGTTTAAAACATGGTTTAAATCCTTGATGATGTTATCCATTGATTGTTGTCCAGTTTACTATCATTGAATTGTTGAAAGGTTGTTCTATAAATCAGTTATTATGTTAGATTTTTTTAGTATATTTAGGCAGGTAATTCAACAAGTCAGAGTTAGGGTCAAGATTAATATCTCAATCATACAGACAATAGATTCAATTTAGGGCTTCTTCTAAGTCTTACAGTATGTATATTTTCATTTCTAAAGAATGCATGACATTTGAATGATGAATAACACACTTTTAGTAGCTTTGAGCCAGAATTATTATGGTTTATAAAAAACACTATATTGGATTATTTTCTTTAATCAAATTTAATCATAACTATTGCTTTGTTGTTATGACTGATGTTCCAAGTTAGAATCACCCAATAATAGTTGTCAATCTTGTAATCCCTATGACCAATAGAATCATTCTCTATTTCAGAATTCTTCATTTATTTATATTGACTGGAATCTTTAAAGACCACACTTGGATAACTAGTAGGGACTGATGAAAATAATTTTCAGATTCTTTTTAGAGTTGAGTAAAAGCCAGCCTGCTATCTAATTAGGATGTTTTTCTATAAATACTTTTAATTATTTGATCCCGTTTGATATATGAATGGTCTTTTTTCCAGATTATATATGCTTAAAATATTTTTTTCACATTTGACACTAATTTTATAAAATACAATTTTTCAAAAATTATTTGTTCTGTACAACTTTAATGTAATTCTCTCTCTCTCTCTTTTTTTTTTTTTACAAATAATTTTAAATATACTTTATTATTTTCAAAATTATTCTAATATCTTTCATTCAGCAATGATGCCATTAAATAACCAAACTTTATACTACTTAGCAAGCCATTTTTGCATATAAGACACAAATCTTTTTTCTTGCAATAAGTGATTCAGCAATCTTTGTAAATGCCTATTATGAAGTTATGTATATGCTGACATATTTCTTATTCAACTGAAAATAGTTCCAAAAGTAACTAAACTTCCCCTTCCCTGCTCAAAGTTAACTATTCAAAATACTTTGAATAAAGTTCACCGTGCACTGAAATGATTCGTAATTATATATCTTTCCCTAAAAACCTGCATATATATATGGCACACATGGTAAAAATCTACTTGATATTTATTTTATTATTTAATCCTTTTTGGCTGTACTTTACCCTACTCATATCTACTTTTTAACCATACTAATTTGCTCTTAGCTATAAACTATTTTAGCTGAATGTTTTCACTGCAGCATTATAGAAAGTGAGGGAGTGAGGGGAAAGAGAAATAATAATATCTAAAGATCTCACGGAATTGTGATTAACACATTCTCCCATCTTATGGTTTGAGATCCAAATAGAAGTTGATTCAGTCTTGAAAATTCTTTTCATTCACAAACAGAATAAGGATTTTCCCTAGATAAATTATCCCAGAATGAATTTAGATAGCTATTATTTCAAAAACAACTTTATTGGAAATATTCATGTTACATGAGCTAAATAAGTGAATGAGTCCAGTTAATCTTGGCATCTTATGCTGGCATTATAATGCTAGGTGGCTGCATCATGGCATAAGTGTGGGTGTTTTGAATTTCTCAAGGTGAATGTTCATGTGCTTGGGAAAGAGACACTTTCCAGGTGTCTCTGAAAAGCCATTCAGGAGCTAACAACTTATCTCTTTGCTTTATCTTGGTGAGTGGCTCGAGGAAGGTCTGGCAGGCATTGAGATTTCCTTGCGTGAAAATGAGCTTACATCTGGTAAGCCAAATTGCAAATGTGAGGAAGATGGACAATCTGATGAGGGAGAAGGTGCCATTTTTAAAAGATGGCATGCTTAATGGATAATATATTTTGGGTGCTGGTTGTGTTACCTTCATAGATAAGGTGCTGAATCTGATTAAGATAATGGAAGGTGAGTAGTACATGCTGGATGGTTTTTTCGTCCGATGAGCAGATCTGGGAAAGGCTGTTGAGGCTTGAGAATCCCCTTTTGCACACCAGGAAGTGGTTAGTGGGCAGAGAGGAGAGATTCAGCTTTACAAGGAAGTCTATGTATTGAGGTGCCAAGTACCATTTCTTGGCCTTTTTAATTAGCAGTTTGTTGTTTGTGCGAGCTTTGCTTGGAGAGGTACTTGGCTGGGATAAATCAGCTTGTATATTTCCCAATAGGTTCTTTTGTTTTATAATTTTGAGCTGTTGGGTTTTCAAATTTTTTGATGTGGATCCAGATGCCAGTGATCCACTTGCTTTTGAATGGTGGAGGAGTGTCTGTGGGCTCAACTGGGAAGATGGCAGAGTCATCTGGCACCTCCAGGAAGGTGCTATGCATGGAATTGAAGGAATTTAGCTAGCTATTTAGCATCACTCTGCAGATAAGTTTCTAACTATTATTAGTCAGGAAAGATTTAACATGGATAGTCAGATGACTGCTAATACATTGACTGTGAAAAAAAAATCATTATAGTATTTATAATTTCATATTACTAGTAGAGAAAATATCTATTCCAATATCTCTGAGTTCATAGTTCAGTTTATCATTACTTTTTAAAATTTGATATATATTTTATTGATTCTAAAAAAGCATTTAATTCAGTGAATTTGATTTTGTGATATATTTTGAAAGAAAAAATTACAAATTAGAAAAAAAGTCAACATATATTACAAAGTCAATTTGTGTATGAATAAAAAGATTTTTATCGTATTAAATATATCTAAAAAATAAGTATGTTTATTTGTGTGTAATTAAGAGTACTACTGGGTCAATTTTTCAGATGGATTTCACCTGTTATCATCCGGATAAAATATATCTTTTATCTGTTGGACTGTGAAAATATTTTAACATATATATATATTCACACAATGCAGGTGTAAAACAGAGATGTTTTTTATATTTATTTAAGACAGATTGTTAAAGCAATATTGTTCGAGTGATCATGAATTCAAGGTTGGAGATAGAAAATTTCATGGTGTTTCTTTTGTTTGATGATTTAACAGCATTTGCAATAATAAATAGATAACTTTGTTTCTAGAAAGTATATATGAGGATAATGAGAATAATTAATAATATTTGTAGAAAATTTGGACTGAAAGTAATAAATAAAAATAGGTAATAAAATTTAAGAGTGATACTTATATAGGAAATAATAGATTAGGTTAGATCTTTTAAATAATAAGTTAGTTGGCTATCTAACGATAAATATTACAAACAGATTTAAGAATATGGTTTGTTGGTTTTTGGGGATCTAATTTTATGTGAAGTAAAATGTAAACAGAAAAATATTTGTGGATTTTGAGATATTAAAATTTTAAAATATATTTCTTTGGAGGAGAGTAAAAAAAAATAAGTATTACATTCCCCATTATTTAGGAATTTGTTAGATATACTATCTTTATATATATATATGTCTGGCTCTGCTAAGGCAAATTGTCATTTTACATTAACATAGTAATTTAAAGTACAAAGGTGCTTAAAATGTATTAAGAGCATTTGTTATATTTAATTATATTGTAAATATTGATCCTGCAATTCTTCACTTATGTAGGTTTTAAATGAGTAAAAAATGAACTTTCCTATATAGGTCAGAACTATGCCATATATAAAATTGAGGATATTTACATTTAGAATATATTAGATTTTACCCTTATTTAGAATTTACCAGATATGCTGCTTCTATAAACATCAGAATCTTCTAATGCAATTGGTTATTTTGCATTTATATAACAATGTAGTAAGTATAGGAATGCTAACAATTTACTAATAGCATTTGTTTAATTGGTCAATAAACCAGAAATTACAAACATGATTCGCTATTTCATCAGAATTAAAATGTGTTAGTCATAAACAGGATTTATCTGTATTTTGTATCATCTGTTCTTTCCAATGTTGTTCTCCAATATTTTATTTATAATGAATCCTATTTCATTTGAGTTTACAATATTTGTATCTTTTTCTTAAAGTATATACATTGAGTTTTCACATTAAGTTTATAATAAATGGAGATACATTTCAAAACCCCTAGCAAAGTAGAAAACCATTGCAGAATCATCACATTAAAATTAAAGACAAAACATAACAGATTAAATTTCATTGCTATTAAACAAGATATAATGCTGCATAACAACATAGTGAATAATTGGGTAAACCTTTTTGCATTCATATCCTGGAGCCAATCAGTAATGTCCTAGAATTGGGCTCAAAATTCATTGGTGGAATCTGGAGGTGGCTGCAAATGGAAGTTATCGCTGATATCAAAGTACATTTTGAAAACATAGTGACTAAAGATAAAATAATTGAAAAATAGCCAGATTGCTTAATTTACATAATTTCAATAAAACTAATAAAGTCTTAGATAAGTAAGATAATGGAAGTAAACCAATTTTGTACAAATAATAACATTGTGTGTATGAAAGAATATAAGGGCAATAGATTAGTCCTGATAAATGGTGATGAATTCAACATCAAAGTGAATGCACAAATTGTAAATTTAAAATTTGAAAACATTACCACATATAATGCAAAATACTGTGAAGATAAATTCGTTTTCATGATTCTGCATAAATTCTGTAACAAGGTATACACATGTACTGAGTATCTTGCTTTGTATCATTGGCACAATACTGCCTCATATGGAGGCAAACATTAAGCTATAAAAAGAAGGCTCTCTATTGAGACTGGTGATCAACTTCACTGGAGATTATTATTTTGAGGCAATGAAGAAAATAGATTGGTTAATCAAAAACCTTGGGTTTGGCCCTATACCATCAAGTCATCATATGAGTGCATTGAGAAAAATTAAAAAACATCAAAATTAATGTGCATCATAAACTTGTTTTATTGAACATAAAAAATCTCTCTGGGTCAGTGCCTAGAGACCTATTCATTATAATCAGCACAAAAAAGATTTCATAATTGAGATTTTGATGTGGATTAACAACAAAGTAATAACTTGTATCAAGGGGAAGTTTTATAAAATGGTGAGTGGCTAGCCCATGGGACTTCAACTCAGTGGAATTATCAAAAGCCTGGTTTTCTCAAAATTTGTGAAAGCCTCATTCTACCTAAATATTTGAATCCTTTAGTGCTGCAGAGCACAAATTAAAATATGCATGCAGAAGTAGATAATGCATCACCTCTTGAATAGACTAGTGAAGAGGAGGATATGAATCAAAGTATACATTTTTGGGTTTACATATCTAAAGGAACAAGGATGTGCTCAATTTTAAAATGAATGTAAAACCAAATCAAGTTAAAGCAGTCAGCCATTTCCAATCTAATGTTTCATTCGAACACAAAATAGCAAGTATTAAGATTTCTTATATAGAAACAGAAAATTATGTAAATATGAGGTGGACAGAAAAACTAATATTGAATTATATGTTAGAGGTTTAATTGACATTGGATACAATCATACTAAATTAATTAAAATAGTACAAATATTATTTATAATAGTACAAAAATTTTATGAGATCATTAACAAAGTTCTTAATGATAACAACCCGACTACATGGATCAGCCTTTCATATACACTCATATTTCAATAAAACTGAAAAATCTATGCAGACACATTCAGAGCAGGCTTTAGATCACCTCCCTCTCTCATCAACCTTCTAAATTGCAACAAAAATAAAAACTCCATTTGAAGACAGTCCCCAAATTGTATCTAAGATCTCATGCCCTGCCTGCAGTGTGGCATACTATGGAGAATCTCATGCTAATAGGTCGATGAGAATCACCTACCATAACTATTTATATAAAAAAGGAAAATTAAGTTGCGAGAACAAGTCTATCTTTGTTGAATACGAGATGGCTATGGGAAATGTCTTTTCTCTTTTTAATGTTAAAACAGTGTGCACAGAAAGGAATGATAGAAAAAGAAAATTTAAAGAGTCATGGGCAATTTCAAGGTACCTACATTCAATTAACAGAAAAGACTTTTACTTCCTACTATCAAAAAAATGGAATATATAATTTGCATACTGAGACAAATTACATATTTTTCCATCACTCTATATTCAGACTCTCAATTGCTGTTTTTATTCTGCACTATGATTCTGGTAAGAATCCATCTAAAGTTAGCTTAATGCTATTAAATATAAATTTGGATTTTCTTATACCTTTCATATTAACTTGCATATCTCAAGTTTTCAAATATTACATAGCTATATGAAAATAGCTTAATATTTGATATTTATATCTTCTAACTTTACAAAATCTGATAATATTCCATTTAATATTAAACTGTTTCTTTTTTCCAGGTGGTACAATCTTCATTCATTTGAGATGCAGACAGCTAAATAAAAAGTCTTCATTGAATTTCTTTCTTTGATTTCAAATTGCTGGGTTTCCAATAACATTGCAGTCTCTAATATATGTTATCTGTCATGATTATAAATACAAAAAGTAGGAGTGATTATTCATATATGCCACCATTTGTTTGGCTTCAAAAAACCACAACAGTTGTTTCAGTTAAGAATTATCAGGCATTGGAAAATAATGACTATGATGTTTTTTTTTTTTTTGGTTTTAAATTTAGAGTTAAAAATCAATGAAATCACCATGCTTAATAATGCATGTTGGTGAACAACCCATCAAACATTTGTTTATCATATAAATAATTATATTATGCAGAGACAATAATTTTAAGAAGTTGCCCTTCTGATTTTCTTGAGGAAATAATGGATTTCTTTCACTTAACAGAAAATTTATTTTTGCAATATTCTAAACAATAAATGTAGATATAGTCATGATGTGAAGTTAAGCAAAGATACTTCTGTAAAAGAAAGTAATGATTTTTTTTTACTTGTTTTGTGATAGTGAGTCTAACAATATTTTTATAGATGGAAATATGACCATTATTTTTTCAGCTACAGAGGAGAAATTTTGTTGCTATACTAGTAAATACTTTTGTAAGACTAACTATACTAACAAATAATAATCAGTTATAATGGATTTTCATCAAGATGTAAAAATAGCATGGGAAATTGTAGACATAACCGGAAATATGACTATATACAAATTGCATTATCCTATGGTCCTGTATGAATTAGACTGATGTCAAACATAATGATTATTATATAAAAGATGTATTTAATGCTGCCCTTTAATGAATTTTGGATTTAAAGTTTTTCACTAGGAATTTTTGTTGATTTGGATTAGGTAATGAAGAGTGTTTACTTGTGCAAAGTTCAACTGAAATATAAATATAGATATTAGTTTTTTCATAGTCTGAGGTTTATTGAGTATTGTGTGATTATATGAATGTTTATCTATATATCTTAAAATGACTACACTGATTACCACACAGAATCTCTAATCTAAGTCATATTAACATTTCTCACTAAATGTTGGTATTATGAGATAATAATATTTAAAAATATAAATTAATTATAACGGATGCTTTATTGTGTTGTGATTTGCAAATATTGAGCTTGAAAATATTTAGTCATGTTAAAACATGACTATATGTCTAAGTATATATTATATGATGTTAGAAATATTTAGTCGTGATATTTCCAGTAATGATAGATAGATTTATTTTGATCCATGAGCTTTTAGCACTTGAGCTTGTCAACTTATCATTGCTTTAAATTGTACAAAACAATATCTATAACTATATATTAGTTAAAGAAACAAAAATGAATTACACTATATAGATGGTAATTAAATAATGATTGTGATATATATATATATTTAAATAATTCATTGTTTTTGGACAAATTTTTTATTGTAGTTTTAAGTTTTTGCTGTCTGTGTCTTCGTTTTTTTTTCCAAGGCTTTTTTAAATAAAGTGAACTTTATTTGTTATCAATAGAAAAAGTTAGGTTTTTTTTTTTTTTTTACCTCCTGGTGGCTTACTAAGCATTTTGTGATGACAGTAATCAATTGTTAGGTCTGTAGAACCAGTGTGAAATGGTGGACTCATTCTAGCAGAATAATTCCTCAACATTTTTAACTTGAGTTTTTCTCTGAGGAGACTTATGCTTTTTAATGGACCTTTTTATCTGATAAGAATTTTTTCTATTGGAGTTAGAATTGGGTAAGGGGAGAGGGAATAACATTTGCAGTATTTGGAGAAAGAAATGAATTGAAAAAAAAAAAAAAGGAATTGTTTCTGATTTTTAATAGAATCCTAATTTGATTAAGTTTTTTTTTTTAATCCGACTTGATTCTTTATTTTATAAATGATTCTATGACAATCTAAGTAAGATTGGTTTGTAGTTATTAACCATATTTAGCATATATATATATTGGGATATCATTGTATAAATTTATTGTTTTTATGGGATTTGATTATATAAAGCACTTCAAAAGTAAATATGGATTAGACAAATTATAGTTTTTATTGATTTTATGAATACTGTACTTTAATGATTCCAGTATTAATTTCCCGTTTCCTCCATCTTGATTAAAATATTTTAAAAATATTTTCATCTTGATTAAAATATTTTTTAAATATTTATGTGTAAATATATTATGCATACATATATCATTATGTATAAATTATAGTAATCAATAAAGCAAATCATATATAGCGTGACATTGCTTTTGTAAGCTTGTATTTACAAATATGTAATATAGAGAGAGTATCAATAGCTCAAACAAGCTCTTAATTCATAAGTGCGGTAAGAGAAAATATTTAAAGTCTCTACCCGGAACGTTCCTATCCCCAGACCAATTGGTTTTGAGCTTATGGCTGACCTCAGCGAGGAGCTAGAACATTCAGACACTAGATCTAAAATATCAACTCAAGGGATAGAAACGTTCTGGATAGAGATTTTAAATATTTTCTCTTACCACACGTATGAATTAAGAGCTTGTTTGAGCTATTGGTACGCTCTCTATATTACATTATGTATAAAGTAAAGGTAAATTGAACAGCTTAACTGGAAATAAAAATGAATAATATATGGGCTCATTTTTCCCCAGCAAAATCAATTTTTTGTTATTGAATAATGAATGTTACTAAAATGAATTGGGACTAGAATACATTATTGTGATACTTTTATATATTGACATATAGACAGCTCTTATTTCATTCACAGGTTCTACATTTGTTGTATACTTTGGAAGATTGACAAAAAGTTCATGAATCAAAACTCAATCTATCATTTCTAGTTCTTGAGTATCAAATATATACTGATCAGAGAATTATTTGATTAATTTACTAACTCTTCATTCATTTCTATCATAGCATCATGATTATATAATTGTGGAAAATCATAAACTTAAAATTAGTTTCCAAAAATAATTTTGAATTTGTGAATAACAGGTTTCATTATTATTATTTTGAATAATGCTAGCCAGGTAGAACTGAGACTGCAATACATTTATAAAATAGAAACTTCAAGGAGCTGAAACTCTTAAAGAGAAATCGTTTCATAATACTGCAAGATTACATACAAAAAAAAAAAAGGACAAATGATTGAAGAGTATAATAGCTATTTTTATCTATGACAAGAAAGTTATATTATTGTATCACATATTTATATATAAGCATTGTGATATATATTTTTTTATAATCATAATGTCACCAATATCTTCTAAACTGAAAGAAATCACTATACATACAATTTAATATATAATTAGAAGTCATATAGACATTAGTTGGCATTTAAAGACTGATACCATATTAAAGAAAATAATGATATAGAAAATAATGATTAACTGAAACCAAAAGTTACATTTAAAAATATAAAAAGAAAGCATTGGTATAGATAAATGATTCTCTGAAAGTTTATCTAAAAAAAAAAAAAATGAAAAAGAAATATACAAAGACATATCTCATTTTTTCAAAATATTGCTAAAAGTTGTTTTGGTCCGAGAAAAATGTAAATAATTAACTGTACAATACATGAAGATATGTGTGGAAATATTGCAAACAGTAATATTAATAAATATTGCACAAGTCAACAAAACTGAAACAAAAATAATAAACAAAATCATACTTTTGAAATTTTTTTTTTAATTCTTGTGTAAGTTGATCAAATATAATTTCAATGACCTGAATCAATACTATAAATACATTTTATAGTTTACGCAAATCTCACAAAAATAATTAAGAACAGTTTACAGTCTAATTACAGAATTGATTGCTATTTTGTGATTAAATAATATATTGTAAAACAATTTCTGTTGAAAAATTGAATCACAAGGAGTGAACATAATATATAGAATGAATGTTGCAGAAGATTAAATGAGATTAGAGAAAAGTATGTGGATGAAAATTCAAAACCTGGTTATAATTTAAATCAGTTAAAATAGTGATGTTTCACAGATATTGAAGATTCAAATTTTAGATACGTCTATATAAAATTATTAATTATGATTACTTGCATTATTTGTTCAGATTTTGCTACTTATTTTTTATTTACATTAATTTTATTCATTATTCATATGTATGTTTTCATTTGTGTGTTCAATCTTATTTTTTTCTACACACTTTATTATTTCAGTATTTATACTTCCTGATACATTTTATCTTTTTTTTAAGGCTTTATGAAAAATAATTTTTTTTTTTTTGTCTTTTATGTTAATATCACAAAATGATATCATGATTATATTGATATTTTTTGTTTTTCTTATTGAATTAATTCATTCTTTTGGAAATTTAGAGATAATAAAATTAAAATATAGTAAATTGAATGATTTTTAAATTTTATTGAATATACTTCACGATTTTTTATTATTATTATTATTATTATTTGTTGTTATTTTTAATTTTCATGGTTATCAATATTACATATATATATATACAAATATAACAACTGTATTAACAGCAAAGCTTTAACAATAAAAATATTGTAGTGCTTAGCTTGCTTTTGACATGTCACAAACATAGCAAAATGCTTGTAACAGAAGTGGGTAAATACGATCCTGTTTAAAATCTAAAAAATTAGAATATTATTTGTATAGTGCATTAATTAGTTAGAGCAAGCCACTTGAAGGGAAATGCAAGATTCTTTTATTCTCCTACCTCTGTTACAGTAATTGTTACATCTATAACAATTATCTGTCAAAAGCATGCTAAGCACTCAATATTTTTATTGTTAATAAAGCTCTGCTCTTAATACATTTATTGTATTTGTGTATATATTACATGCATGGAGATAAAATGTTCATAAATTTTACTCATTATAATATTACATGTGTATTGCTGGAAATCATTGTTTTTTGCCTTTTTTGGATTAAGAACTATTACAGATAGAACTAAAGTCCATCAAATATTTGCAATGGTAGAAGAGAATAGAACTTAAAAATATATCTATTGCTTTTAAAAAAAGTATTAATTAAAGAAAGAATAAATTTAAATGATTTAATGTTTGTTAGAAGTTTGTGAGGACAACATTTTACTTGTAGTTGGATTATTTACAAAATCTAATTGAATTGTTAAATATTTTTAGAAAGATTTTTTTTCAATTATGTTCAGTTATTGGACAAATAGTAAAAGTAAAAAGAGGAAAATATTAATAAGCCGTTTGCATGGTAATATTGGCAAATAATGATATGTCAATCTAACATGATAATCTATATTTGGAAAACTCTTGGTAATCTTACTCCTAGAAGTAAAAAAGCTCTCATAGATAAGTATATACAATTTCTACAAATTATCTTTGTTAGGTAGCCTGCTTGATTAGAACATCATTTTTCACAAATCTAAACTTTACTGATTCAATTCCCATGCTAGATTATCACTAATCAGACCAGTTGCATTGGAAGAATATCGATTGGATTGTTGTATTCTATAATAATTGAATGTATTTGAAAAAGCATAAGGATTGAATTTTACTTAAACTATATTAAGTGAACAAAACTAGACAGTTTATTAATGAAACTTAAATGCAATTTACTATACAGAATTTATTAGCAAGTATTATGTAAAAAAGATTAATTAAAGAAAAAATGTTATTAGAAAATGCAAATGTAATTTGTTTAATATAATTTGTTAACATATGTTGCTTAAAAACTGCCTTACAAGCAGTTGCCCGGGTTGCAGATTCGCGTCCCGGCCGATGCTATGACACTTGGAAAAATTAATTAAAGAAAAATTAAAATAAAATTAATTTAAATAATTTATTTGATTATAAAGAAATTTTGCATTTTATATAAACAGTACAAACTTTTGTAATGAGGATTGGATCCTTCTTATCCACTATTCTGTTGGATATTAGATAATTTTAATTTACTATCATTGGTTTTTAATATTATTTCTTTTTATGAGTGAATATTTAGTCTAGAATTGCAATTTTTTTGCTTTTTTACTTTGTTCATTATTGAAAATAGGTAAAGGATAAGCTGACCCATTTTTTAAGATTTCATCTATTTCATATATGAATTTCTCTATGTAAATTATAGTCTATGCATATATTTATACATACATACTCATGAAATATAAAATGATTGGAATATTAGACTGTCATTGTTTATGTTATCATTTCTTTTGCGAATAAATATTTAGTATAAAAATGTAGAATTTTGACACAGTTGGGAATCAGTATTAGATAAACTGACTTGAATTTTTAACATTTTTATTTTTATATATGAGTGTGCTGTGGAAACTATAACATTTGAGCATGTTTTTACTACATTAGATAGTCACATAAAAATGTTGGAATAATAGAAGCTTTTGCCATGTTTTTTTGTTCTCATCAGTTTTGAAAACAAACTTTTAATAGAGAATTTCACATTTTTTGGTTTATATGTCATTCATAGTTAAGAATCAGTAGGTCTTTACATTAGTTTATAGATAATAAGATAAAAAGCTTGTTGTAGTCTGATAGAGGACCAATCCAATCTCTACTTCCATATGTCCAAACTACTAAAATATTCCAGCAGAAATTGTCAATTTCTGTAATAGAATAATTTTAAAAACTTTCCAAGCATAGGTTTTGATCTGATTTCTTTATAATTTAACTTTTTCATTACTCTCTATCAATGTATTTTTTTCTTCATTTTCTTTTGGGAAAAAAAAATTTTTTTTTCCAACAAATTTTAATATACTGTAATGGACAGCAGTCACACTAATATCCATCACCAGAAAGTACCACTAGATCTATGGCATAGAAAATGAGAGTTTACTGGTGAGGATACAAATGCCTACCACAGTGGTGCCATCACTCAGACATTTAAAATTGCTTCTAGATTGCAGAGAGCAGTGATTCTTGGCAAATATTAATAGGTAGAGCAAACAACAATAAACGCTAAAACAATTCTAACAATAAACAAAAACAAGTTTATTAACAAGATAACACATCATAATATAATACTGATCTATATTCAAAATATACCATGGTTTAAATATAACAGTTCAAATACAAATGCATTTGAGTGGTAATGAAAATTTTTCATGTTAGCATTGAATACATTTGATTCCTAGTAGCTTTAAATATTACACTTTACAAAAATTTACTTATAATATTGGATCATCTTTGAAATTTGATAATTGCTCTGATTTATTAATATGTGTGCACATATATATTACTCTTACATTAAACTAATAAAGCAGCCTTAATCCACTATACATGTTCACATACACAGGCTACTACAAAATTAAGCCTATATAGTGGAAAAATGACCCTACATCACTATAAAATAGAATGACAATAAATAGGCATCTCAATCACCTATATTATAAAGCAAAAAATATATAATTCATAGGGAGAAATATATCTCTACACAAAGCAAAACAATTATCAGCAAGTACTTCAAGTGGATGTAATGTATATCATGGAGAGGCAAGAAAATAATTTACATGTAGTGGATAAATGCCAAAGAATTGCTATATACAATGCACATATATACATATATCAATTTTTTTAATTTCAAATGTGTGACACAAATAGAGTAAACTAGAAAATTGCTATCAAATTAAATCACTTTATCAAATGATTTATGTAGTTACATGCATATCACATTAAACACACATGTAATAATGATTTTTGAATATCTTCAGAGACACTAAATTAATTATTAAATATGAACCATAAAATAATAAAAAAATTTTTTTAAAAAACTTTTCTGCTTAAAACTTCCTTAAAACCAACATAGATCTAAAACTACATAGTAATTAATAACAATTGTGGAAGTATTTTTTTTTTAAAATAGAGGAAAAGAAAATTAAAATTTAAGAAACAAATTATTTCTTCTATCTCAAATGTTTAAAAGAAAACAAACTATTATAGTGACTGTAATAAAAGATTTTTAATATTCAATATCCTACCATGATATCAAATCCACTGCCAAAAACATCAAATTTTATAATATCTAAATACTAAAATAAGTCAATATAAATACATAAATCATTTAAGGTATAAATATCAAAAGATAAATATACAGATTAATATTAGTTAATATAACATATACAAACCCATAAGTCATTTAAATTACATATCACTGGCTTGTTGATTACATAAGTAAATGTCTTATTCTTAAATAAAAGGTTACCCTTAAGGCCAAGAAGGTGAAGAAGATATTATTTGCAAGAAAAGTTGAATTCTATTTATAATTATGTTCATGCATAATTGGAGCTTCTTAGTAGTTTTTTTTTTTTCATATGTCATAGCATCTGCCGGGACGCGAACCCACACCTGTCTGCAACCAACTACTTGCTTGCATGGCGGCTGCGATACCTCTCGGCTAACAACGCAAGACTTCTTCTTAGTAGTTTACATGTGAAGTCTCTTTATTTACCAAATTTCATTCTTATAGACAATTGTCATTAATTTTTTTTTTTTAAGATTGAGAAGCATATCTGTTAAATTTCACTTTTTGATAGTAGTTGGCTTGTTATTGACTCAAACTCAGCAAGCATATTTATATATCTAATCGCTATGGATGGATAACAATGCATATTGATTCTTTTAGCTGCTGATAGAAATTCAATATATATCATGTTAGCAATGATCATAAGAAGAAGCACTATCAATGACAAATAGAAGCAGAATGTCCAGAATAATTCTGAGCTAGCCTTTTTATATCATTCACTTTTTTTAATTAATAAGCCCTCTCATTTACCTATTTTTTAAACTAACAAACCCATTGGTTTTAAATTAAAGTCAGTAATTATCTGTTTACACAATTTTTATTTAAATAAGACAGTAATTATTTTCATTCATTCAGTTTATAATTTTTTTAATTAAATAAATCTGCTAACTCATACTTAAAATATTATTAACTGAAATTCACCATTTTCAAAACCAGGAACAAGGCTTAAAAAAAAGTTTTCCCAAGAGTTTTAATTGATAAAAAAATAATACAAAAGATTTGAGAAAAGTTTAATAAATTATTATTTAATTAAGCATTTCTATAATATAAATTCTAAACATTTATTTGAAATAACTTTAGTTACATAAAAGAATTAATTTCTTTATCTTTTTTAAAACTAAAGTAAAATTGATTAACATTAATTATATATGCAATCTTTATCAGCATGTGCTTATATAGTATAACTACATATTAAAAAAAAAAACTTAATGAAACTTATGAAAGCTGAATTTAACTTATACTTGCCCAACCACTATCTTTATAAATAAATTAAAGATTGAGGTAGAAGAGTCACTATCTCAATATTTATTCAAAAATAAAAAAGTAATTTATGCCTAATATCATAAATAATACATATTTTTTAAAAAATAATAAATATTTTTAAAATGTTATAAATAATTCAAAAGATACTAAATAGTTCTCACAATATTACCATTAAAGAAATAAATGTAATAAAGTTAATATTATAAAATTGCATACTTTCCACCTCAAATTACATATAAAAAAAATTAGATATATAAAGTGCAAGCATACATTCATTAAATATTGTATTTAAGAGAGAAAGAAAGCAAATCTTCTTTGATAATATATTAATCAAACTTATAATAGATCCAATGTAGCAATTAAGTTGTTGTTTTTCTGCCTAAATTTGTTTTTGCTACCTGTGAAAACATGAGATTTTTTTGCTTATGGCTATATCTATTGAGAAAATGAATAATTAAAAATATAGCAGTTTTACATTTGTATTTTTGGTAGCTTCTTATAATTATAATGACAATGAATAAATCTCCAAAGTACCTTCTGAGACAATTTACTGATGAGTTATCTTGCTAAAGACTTAATATTTTTTTTTGTATATTTTTGCAATATCATGATAGCTTACCTTTTAAGTGTTGAAAAAAATAGTTTCCAAATTGTAGATTTTAGATTAATGATATTGTATTTCTATTCTACTTTATTATTATTGTTTAAATAAATTTTATTTGTTTATCTTATTTTTGAAATAGCTTTATTTAATGTATAGATTTTGATTTCAATTAAAAAAAAAAGAAGAGTAATTAATTATCTTTTAACTTGTGATCATTACAGAATAGTGCACATTTGCTCAAAGTCTTAAAACATTTTCTGGCCGACACTTTACAAGTTCAAAATGTTAATCACTTTTTTTTTTTAAAAAAGATGGCTTACAATAAATAATTATAACTATCAATTTTTTTAATATTTCTTATCTAAATATTTTTTCACGATCTTAATTTTAAATATTTATAAAAAAAAAATCTCTTATATTAATATTAGAATATTTTTTAATTTTAAAGCATCTTATTTGATTTTTCTCATCCATATATATTTAAAAGCTGATAAACCTTTTCCATTTCTTATTTACATGGTTAATGCCTCAACCTTAAAATGCCATATCCAAAGCCATATCAAAAAAAAAAAAAAAACAACAACAAATATTTAATTAGCCTCTTTCTCAATTTAAATTTGTTGATTAACAGAAATAAATTTTTTAACCGATTTAAAATCATTTTATTCTACTTTTTTTTTAAAAAAATTTTTTTTATTGTAATATAATACTCAGTTTAATATTTAAAAGTCTTAATCACAACCATCAGTTTATTGATTATTGTCATTATTTATTTATTTCATTTTTAAAATCAATAAACATTTTTTCATTAATACTTATCTTGTTTAAAATTTTTTTTTGTTTTTGCTTTTTGGTGGATGGAGGGGGAGGAAGGGATTGCATTAGTTATATTGATTTAAAGTCAATAAACATCATATAAATGCCATTTTTTATGCTTGATCATAACTATTGTTAAAACAGGCAAAATTCTCTATACATATTGCCATTCAGTGCAAGCCAGAATAATCAATGGATGCCGGTGTGCATAAAATCCCCATTTACTATTTCATTCATATATATATATATATTAAATATATTTGCAGTCTTGTCTCGTTATTTCCATTTAATTTATTTTCACTAATTCATTCTTCATACCTTTTTGGTTTGGGTCATTATCAACAGCCATTCACGAATGGATATGGTCAGCTAAAGTACAGAAAAAATAAAAGAGAGGCAGAAGAAAGAAGAAACCAAAAATTAAAATATATTTTGTGATGACTATATAAACCATTTCGTGAAATGCATATATAGTTACATACATCAGCTAATTATTTACTTTGATTATTTAATATCTTATGGGGTCTTTTAATCTCTTTTGCAGTAAGTTTTTATTAATATGATCAGGATCTTGCCTAATTGTAATTTTCCATTGATCTGTCCTCAGTAATATTTCACAATGAAAGTAATTAACATGTCTTTTTTAAGAGTGTCTTTGAAGTAATTTTTGTAATGTAAATAAAGTTTGTCTCATATCATAAAAAATACATTCTTTAAGAAATGTGCTAATCTTGATTCACTTTACATATCCAATCTAACAACAGATTCAATATCATCTTGTGGAGGAAGCTGAAGAAAATGATGATTGGTCTTATGATCTTGCTATTATATGTTCAGATTCTTAAATTGAATTTTTTTTTTAGTATTTTAAATTGGTTAGGCATCCATGTCTCATTTTTTTTACAATAATTTTATCATGTAACATGTTTATATGTCTAATTTGATTAAAATAGTTATTTACATTACTTTTTTGAAATGGTCTAAGGATAACAATATAGCACATAGGAATGTGTGTAACACCATAACATCTAAATTCCTCTATTGTCTAAAATTTTTTCAAGATTCACAATCACTTGTCTGATAAATCACTCATTTTAAAAGTTAATTGAAATTCTTTCTCTCCATCATCTGATAAAATATTTTGAGTTTTTTTAAAGCATTAATTACCAAAAGCCCTTTTTTATAGATTGCCAGTTATTCAAAGCATTAAGATTATTGTGTGGATCATTCTCTGAATTTGCAAGAAGGACATAATCATTTAAATTTAGTCTTCGAGAAAGTAAATTTATCGTTTTCAGTTTTAATCAGTTCAAATTAAAACATTAAATTTCTATCTTGTTTTGGTACTTTGGTATTATAGCTGCAACATAGGGGAGATAGGCCTTTTCACACTCACAAAAAATATGTAATGTCACAATGATGACAAATTGAAAGGAAATAAACTCTGCAAGTATACATGTGGAAACGTGTTTTTATCTTTATCAACACAATCTTTTTTTTTTTTTTTTGTAATACTTCAACATTTTCAGTTATTATTCAGATTTTTTTCTGCCATACTTAACAATATAAAAGAAATGGTTCCACCAGGATAAAAACTTTATAAAAGTGTCATAATTAATATGTATTTTTTTTTTCTGTGGTTTTTGTTCTTTTTTTTTTTTTTGGTTGAAGTTGATTATAAAAAAAATATATTTATTAGCATTTCTATTCAAAATCCCAGCATACTCTGCAATCACGTGCTACATTTTCGGAGGGAAAATTTTTTAGTAGAGATCTCCATTTTCTGTCATAATATTAAATGTTCTGTTTCAAGGTGACAATTCCTGTTATATATTATATAGTAAATATTGTATGAGTAATGTGTTTTTATAAATATTATTTAAAAACCAAAATCATTTACTGTTTGTTTAGTAACAATTTTTTTGTGTAATGGCATCATTTTAATTTTTTTTTGATTGGGAATATCGTTCTTAAAAGTTGTTAGCATGAAAATCGTACGTATAGTTAATGCCTATTTATAAATATTATTTAAAAACCAGAATCATTTATTGTTTGTTTAGTGCATATTTAAACTAACAATTTTTTTGTTTAATGCAGCCATTTCATTAATATCGCAAACCACTTTTTTTTTTGCCTTCAAATATTGTTCTAAAAAGTTGTTAGTATCCCACTCATACATATTTGAATGTCTCATTATTTAAAAACCCAAATCACTTACTATTCCTTTAGTGCATATTTAAACTAAAAATTTTTTGTGTAATGCCATCATTTCATTAAGATCACAAATCATATGCTTTTATTATTTCAAATGTCGTTCTTAAAAGTTGTTAGTGTCCAAGCCATACATATTTGAATGTCTTGTTCAAAATCATACATTTCTTATTGAAAACAGTGGATTGATAATGGTTGATGATGTTGATTATGTTTTATTATGTTTTTAACTTTTAGTTATTTTTAGTCCTTTTATTAGACCTACTGTGCTCTTTTCACATTCGTATCACCCCCCCCTCCCATAACTTTGTAAATCTTGTCAAAATATCATGTACAAGATCTGTGTACATGTTATTTTGGTCAGATCCTTAGATTACAAAGTTATCAGTGGATTGATATGAATGTGAACAGGTGCAGTAGGTGTAATACATGCTCCGTATTGCAGCTGTAATACCAAAGTACCTTGTTTTTTTTTTCTTCATGAAGGTATCTATATATTTCCAAAAAACACTGATATAAAAATGGAAAATAAAGTTGAAAATAGTAATGTCTCAGACCAATAGTAATATTTCTTTTCTTATCACTACACAATAGGTGTAAATATAAACAAGCTTTCATGTCAACCATTTTTAAACATTATTGCAAATCTCATTTATGCAAGTGAAATGAAATGACCAAATCAATATATATATATATGCTGCATTTGCCTGGCAATTATATTTATTGTATTTCACCATTATCTAAAACCATAATACCTGATAAAACTATAACAGAAGCAACATATTCAGTAAAATCATTTTTTGGATGAATAAGAATTACATTTCACAATAATTATAAACATATTTTTATTGTTGATAATTGTCATCATTGGTTTTTTTTTTTTTTTTTTTGCCTTTTTATTTTTATAAAATGTCAGAATAGAATCATCCTAAAATTATAAGGCATTTTTTATTGATCCATATAATTCCAAAAAGTTCCTAACATTTGAAGTAAATATTCAATATCTCAACAGAATCTGAAATCTTTTTATTTTTAAGATTCCAAAAGCGTTTTTAACTTCATCAAAATGATTGTCTATCTTTGCATAAATTAGTTGACTGCATATATCATTAAAAGCATTTGAATTTTATCATTATTTAAAATAGTCATATTTCTCACTCCATTATTTGAAATAACATTTATCATATAAAAGAGTATTATCTATTGATTTAATAGAATTGGGTTATCCCTATTTAAGTTATATGTTACTTTCAATGCATTAAAAAGCATCTCAAATGATCACAATCATTAGCAAATGACTCTCTTTTACAGTTTTTATCCACTAATCATTTATAGTTATTTTAACAGGCATTGAAATTCTGTCTTAAATATTTTTTTTATTCTGTCAAGTAGATAATCATATGGTTCTTTTAATCAACAATAATAATATAATTTATATCTGAGAACTAATTTGAATTTTTTTTTCCCAATGAAACACAGAACAAGTAGTTTTACTTTTGACCGTGTATCAATAATGTAATAAATTTGAATTTTTTTTTCCCAATGAAATGCAGAACAAGTAGTTTTACCTTTGACCGTATATCAATAATGTAATAAGTTTGAATATTTAAGTTAATAATTTAAATGTTTTATAGCTGCTGAAATTTATCAGTAGCAGATGCTGTTAAAAGATGAACAACACATTTTTTAACATTACATTTGTAATTGAATGTATTTTTTAATGTCATTGTTTAATCTTGAATCATGCTAGTGGTATTTATCCAACAATCTGCACCTATAGTTATTCTTTTATTAATTCATTTTACATTTTGATTTTTCAATATAACATAATCAATAAAATGCCATCGTTTTTTAGTATAAATTCATTTATGCACTTTTCTCACTAAATAAAGATTTCATGATAATCAATCCATGTATTATGCAAATTTTTTTGCATCACTCCATTTGAGTTCATATAACTAATATCATTATTTACACTGATTTTGGGGCCATAATTTATTATTATTATCAAAAGAAATGTTTAATATTTTATTGTTGTTTTTGCAATAACAATAGCCAACAAAGTAGAAAAGCTTTCTTTCTTTAAACTTTGGAAATCTAAATTGGATTGTAAATAAAAAATGAACATGGGTTATATAGCACAAACAAGGGTTTTAATATCATTGGTTGTAAGAATAAAAGGAACTATGTTATTTCTCACAATGGACACAACATTAATTCTATGAATTATTATTTCCAAAAATATGTAGGTGTCTAACTGTCTCAGTTCAAGTTTCTCTCAAAAAGAGTTTCACTAAGAACCCTTATATTAAGTTTAAATATTGACAACTTTTTAGTTTCAAATGCTATTCTTCCCTTTTAGAGCTAAAACTACACTTTTTTTTTTTTTAAAAAAAGTGCATATTTCATGTTTTTACATTTCAAACTCTTTATTGTCTTCATTACCTCTTACATTGCTATTATTATCATTACCATTTCTACTACTTAAATGAACAATCCAGCCAAGCGTGGAGACTAGCCAAATTTTGCAAAGAAAACTCTTATAATTAACAGGACAGTGAAAAAAGTATTCAAATGACATTATTGTTTAAAAGTTCATAAGTTAGAGCTCCAGAAGAACTAGTATTAGAATCAATCCTAGGACTCCCTATTCCAAAGTATTGACACTATCATTGTGCTAAACTATACAGGATGATAGGACATAAGATTCCTAATTAGAATCATTTAAGTTTATAATAATTTGTGGGTTGAAGCTTTTGAATCCAAATCTTATTCCAAGTGACTCATTATTGATATAATGTCTCCTGTAAAATCTTAATTAAATAATATAGTCTGATAAACTTTCCTTAGTCATTTTGAATATTATATATAACAACATATTTGCACACACAAAAAAGAAAAGCAAAGACAAGATAGAATTCTACTTTTATTTTTCTGTTATTTCTTATTATTTTACATGATTTATTATTAATTTCATTTCATTATAACTGTTTGATTTCTCTAAAATCCCTAAAACAAGCAATTTTTTTTTTTCTCTTTTTCAGTTACAGTTGTCAAAATCCTGGTATTGTTTTTTTTTTTTTTTTAAAAAAAAACAAACTTTGACTTAAAAAACAAAAGAACTCTGTCAAATTTTATCACAAATAAATTCCATGAACTTACTTATTGATAAGCATTATTTTAGCATTTAGAGTTTTTTTTTTAAAAAATTAATATAGTTCTTAAGGTTATGAATAACTCAAGCAAGAATTCTATTAATTTTACCTAATCTAACATATAACAAATCATCACTGTAATTAAAAAAAAACGAAGTCTCAATATGTAAATGTGTGTAGGTACATGAAAAAACAAAACCAAAACATTTTCATAGTAGTATTGTTTACTGATAATTGTTTAACAGATAAATACCAACATCTAACTGGTTACCATGTATAAATCACATCTCCTCAACCCTTGTACTTGAATAAACCAATAGAATATTATCAGTTTATTCTTTTGGTTTATTTTACTATCTATGTGAAGTGCTGACTTGGTAATAATATTCTATAATTAGGGCTGTGGTGTGATTTAGTATTGCTTAATATTATTGTAATTTAATAATGGTAATCAAATGATTTATCATTCAAAAGGAGGTAATCAAGTGATTTATTTCTTATGAATTCATAGTTTGATCCCCAGAAATGATAAAGCTCAGAGCCATGATCTATGGATCTTAACCATTGCTCCATCTCTCTATCATTGCATTAAAACACACATAACATCATTATATAATGTAACTCCAATCTTGAGATCTAGAACAAATTATTAAGAGAATGATAATCAATAGCAAACTATCAATAGCGATTATCAAATATTATTTGATTATATTCTATAATCTAGATATCCCAATCTGTCTAAGGATAAAGAACTTAATATAGATTATAATATTGGCTTATTTTATCACTTATTAAATAAGATTAAGAGACTCACCCAAAATAAGTTTTTGTATCCCCCCCCCCCCACTCCAATAACTTCTGTTACTATTTAAATATTTACTTTTAATAGTATGTTATTTATGTAGCGCCGCCTACATATGTAATATTATAATATTTAAATATTGATAGTTTTGATAATTTTTTTATATATGTAGTTTTTAAAAAAATAATTGTGAAAATATTTTTTATTTATTTTAGATATTTGCAACCTGGGAGTTATCCAGTAATAAATCCCGACAATAGTACATTTCCTGATAAATATTATACAAAAAGAAATTCTTTACATCATATAACTATGTATAGTAACAATTTATTTGAATTGCTCAATGTCAGCGCCCCTTTGCCAGGAGATTGGTTTTCAGTAGCCTTTTTACTTACAAAAGATGACAGAATTCTTCCAAAGGTAACGATTGTTTGCTATTGCATGCTTGTGTATGTATATACATATATTAAAGAATTACTCTATTTGCTTTCTTTTCTTTTTGAAACCATTTATTTAAAAACAACAATAAAACTAACAACACATATTATGAAAGAGTGTAAATATATATCTACCGCTGTTATATGTTTATTCTATATTTTATATTTAGTTGATTGCATGTGTGTATATATATTGCATTACTAAAACACAATTTTAAGAATGAAGTTAATGGAATCGCGAACTATGCTATATCTGACTACGCGATTTCAATTAATACACTATTCAAAGTAAAATATAAACAAACAAACAAACAAACATTAAAATACCCAAATTTTAATATTCGGCAGCCGTTTTTCATTTTCTGAGCTGAGCCATGAAGATTACATATATTAGTAAAATTTCTTAGGTTTATGTTGAAAGCACATTATCATCACCATTTTCAACCATTATAAATCGACTGCAGAATGAAGGTCTCTACAAGTTCAATCCATCTTCTCTTAAATATAGCCTCTCTTCTCCACACCACTCCTGCATACTACCTTATTTTATCCATTCATATCACATATGGTCTCTTTCTAAGTCTTTTACAATCTCTTGGAATCCAGTTTAAAATTTCAATTGTTCATCTATGTCCAGCTCAAGTCGTCTTCAGTCTCCGAATTCTTTGAACATTGCCAATAACATCTGTTTGTTCTCTTATCTATGTATTTCATTTTTGATCTCTTCTTATTACTCCTAACATGCATCTCCCTATACTTCATTGAGTGATCTGAAGTTTTTGTATTGCTCTTCTGTTAAGTCTTCAACTGTTCATCTATGTGCAGCCCAAGTCCTCTTCAGTCTCTGAATTGTTTGAACAATGCCAGTAACACCTGTTTGTTCTCTTACCCATGTACTTTGTTTTCAATCTCTTCTTATTACACTGAACATGCATCTACCTATACTCCATTGAGTGATCTGAAGTTTCTGTATTGCTCTTCGGTTAAGTGTCCAAGTTCCAGATCCATAAGTAAGAACTTGTAGAACACATTTATTAAAATTTTTTTTTTTCAAACACATTGGTATATTTCCTTTTAATATTAAATTATTTCTAACAAAAACACTTCAACCAAGTTTAATTTTATATTTCAAAGCAAACTTTATTAGGCAAAAAAAAGGTTACATTCTTATCAAGTAATACATTGTATAAAACATCATATTCTAGGATACATCTTGAAACACAGAAAATATACTTTTGTTTTTTTTAACCATTAGAGTCTTTTGCAGTTCACACCTTTTAGATTTTTCAGTTCTTATTATGAGTTCATTTCAGTTTTCCATTTTTCAGAGGTTGTATTTGGTCTATCCATATAAGGGCAGCATTAAATGTCCCTTTCTAGTTGTCCTATGTGTTGGGATGTCTTCTTGGATTGTTTCCTAAAGTGGAAAGCACATCTAGTACACCATAAGGCATATATACTGAAAGTTGCTGCACGTATTATAGGTATTTTATTTTCATTGAAAGCCTTTAGCATTTTTTCTATTGTGGTTTCCCTTTTCCTGTAATTATTCACCATCATTTGTCTGACTTTTTCTAAGCCTTTACAGTGATATATTAAATGTTCTTGTGTTTCTTCTTCCCGGTGACATAAAGCACACATTGGATCAACATTTAGGTAAAATCTTCTGAACCGAATGAAATGTGCTGTAGGTAGTGCTATTTAAATTATTGTTTTCTTGGCTTCTGAGTTAGAAAATCATGAATTTGCCAATAAGTATATTTAATTGGATTCTTCAGTGCTATTTTATCTTTAATGTTTTTAATACTTATCAATAGTGTATTTATATAATTGTCTGTGGGTGGGGGTCGGTCCGTTGGTGTGATTTCCTCTTTGGTTCTATGTTTGGGGAGCGTCTGAATATTGTAATCAGTAGATTTACTGTTTTTTGTGTAGGAAAGTATGTATAGCATGCAGTCCAAGGCCATTCCATTTTGTTGGTTGGTTAAGTTGCTTTAAGAGAAATTGCTACTATTTTTCTGTTCCATAATAGTTTATTACATAGTGAGTTAATTGACTTTGTAAATTGTTTTGTAAAAGTAATTATTGGCAGGTAGTAAGTTATTTTGGTCATTATAAGTTGATTAAATAGTGACACTTTTGCATAGAGTGAGAGATATGATCTGGAGAGGGATGTTATGATCCTTTCCGCTTCGAACTTGAGTTTATTTTGTATAATCCTTCTCATCTGGCTCATTCCCAAGTGGAAAGGAAAACCCAGGAAATTACTGGGCTTACCTTGATAAATTTGTGTGTCTGTTTTGCCTGTGTATATTGATCATGCTACTGATTTATTGATGTTAATGTTTAATTTGAAATTTTTTGTGTATTCTTCTATTATTTCCTGTAGTATATGTATTTGCTTTTTTGAGTTTAGAAACACTGTGACATCATCCATATAAGCTATGCAGGGAATGTATGTATTAGTATTTGATATTTGAATTCCTTGAATTTTTTTATTTATTTGCTCTAGCAGTGGATTTAAATAAAAGGTAAATAGCAGTGTGCTTAGTGGAGAACCTTGCGGGATTGATTGGCTGGGATTGAATGATGATGTGGATTTACCATTGAGCGTGATGTGTATTTCTCTATTTAGAAGCAAATTGCCTATTGTATATAATATTGTTTTAGGTATCTGCGTTTCTTTTAGCTGACTCAATAGTGTTTCTATTGGGACAGAGTCAAAAGCACTTTCAAAATCCAGCTGGACTACCATTGGTGCATATTTTTTCTTTTTAATAACTGAATTGATTAGCGTTTTATATATTAGTGCTGCCTGCCCTGTGGATGACCCCTTTTTTGCGTATTGATGCTGTGATATTATTGGTACTATGTATTGTTCAATTTTATCCTTTATGACCTTTTCCAGTATTTTTATTCCCAATGGCTCCATTGAGATTGGTCGGAGATTGGCTAGTGTGGAAATTGTTTCTTGTTTTTTCATAAATAGGACCATTGATATTGGATATAGCCCTTGTATATTGTATAGTTTCTGTGATAATTGATTTGCAAGTTGACATAAATATTTATTTGTGAATTGGCTGAGATGTGACAGTACAAATTGTGGGATCCCTGGTGGCCCAGGATGACATGTGCTTGGGACTGAGTTTAAAACTATTGCAAAATCTTTTATTTCAAAAGGTGTTTCCGTTTCTGGCTTGCCAAAATAATCTGCAAGTGGTTTGGAATGATTATTTTTAGTTAGTTTTTTTTTGAAGTAGTTATATATAGGGTCTAGCATATTATAACCAGCTGTCACTCTATGTTTAATTTTATAATTAATTTTGTCCATTATGTTTCCATTTGTAATAATAATCTGACCAAGATATATATAGTTGTTAATTTCTTCTAACTCACCATTATCAATCTTTATTTTTATCTTTTGAGAAAATCCATTGAACATTACTTTAGTGTTTTTAGCATTTACATTTAACACAATTTTTTTATTTTCATTTGATAACTATTGCAACATTTCCTGAAGCTCTAAGGCATTATTTGCAAAAAAAAAAAAAAAAAAATCAACAACTACATTATGGACAAAATCTAAGTGACTTAAATAATCTCCATTTACTTTTATTCCTTTATCTTCATATTTTAATCCACAAAATACTTATTACAGCATGACTGTAAAAAGTTTTGGAGATATTGAATCACTCTGTCATACATCTTTCTCAATGACTTTCCTAGTATCATTATTTAATCTTATTGTTTTTGTTGCATTTTTATAAATATTTTTTAAAATATGACAATATCCTGGATCTATACCTTGATAATGTAATACTTTAATCACTGAAGAAATCTTTATAGAATTAAATGCTTTTTCATAATCTACAAATCCAAAGCATAATGACAACTTATATTCATTGATACTTTCTATAACTTCTCTCAATATTTGGATATGGTCCACTGTACTAAAAATATTTTAAATCTAGCTTGTTCTTTTGATAGATTGAAATCCAATGTTCAAGTTGTAATTATCTTGATAAAAATTTTCTATAAAACTGATAGGTCTGTAATTTCTAATATCTTTTTTATCACTTTTTAAAAATATTATATCAATACTGCATTTTCCCAATCTTCTGGTACATCTTTATCATTTAGACATTTGGTATATAACTTTGCCAAAAAATTTTCTATTTTTTATCTGCTTCTTTTAAGATATCGATTATAATTCCATCACTACCTAGAGCCTTTCTCTTCTTCATAAATTTAATTAAATGTTTCATTTATACTGTATTTTATTTTTATTTTATTATCCTTACTGAATTTGATGTATTATATTTCACTTAATAAAATATTTTCTAAGGATAAAAGTTTTAACAAATTTCAGAATATTGATTTAAAAACGTTAACATAATTAGAAAAAAAATAATTTATTAAAAAAGAGACGAATCTATTGTTTCTATAAGAGAAAAAAGTATTGAAAAAAAAGAAAAAGAATATTATTGAAAGTGGTAGGAGTAAGTTATTATTTTTTTTATTCTTATTATTTCAATATGTGCATGAGTGAACACACTCATTAAAATAAAATAAATATTATTATTTTTTAAAAAAAAAAAAACTTTTGTTTATACTATAATTTGATATAATTCAGTTGATGGCTTGTATGATCATGCCCAAATGTCAATATATTAATAATCAAAATCATACACGGATGAACTGCAAATATATATTTATATCTGTAACCCGTGAAAACCTTCATATGCAATATAATTTGATTTATATATACATATGAAAAAACACATGTGCGAGTTGAAAAAGTATTATTACACATGCAGTTCAATAAACAATGCGTATGATATTCTAATGAATATTTAACTTTTAAGGTTATTCTAATGAATATTTATCAACAAAAATTGAGCTAGTATACACTATATTCTTTGAACAGGAGGGGGTGGGATTGGAACAAAATATAGCATATGGCTCATCTGTTACTTATAAAATTATTTAAAAATTTTTTAATTTGTTTAATGAGAGAAAGGGGAAAAAACTTTTTATTTTTTTTCAATGTATCATAAATGTTTTATTTTATAAAAAGTTTATTGAATACATTATATTCACATATGCAAACATTAAAGTTATAATTGTATTTTTATATTGGATTATTTCCATCATCTAATATGTGTGTTGAATGTCTTTAGAAAATTTTAATTTTATTTAAATATTCCAAATACATTCAACTGTTAGTAATATCACAGTAAACAGGTTAGTATCTGCACCAATTATTAGTAATATCACAGCGACATGTTAATATATGCACCAACTGTTAGTAATGTCACAGCAATCAGATTAGTATATGCACAATGTTTCAAGAGACATTATTCTCCCTTCTTCTTCAGTTATTGCATGCCTGACCAATGACAGTACTAGCATAGGATTCGAACCTGGGTCCTTAGATTCTTGATTATTGAATTTTAAGGTAACACTCTAACCAACTGAGCCATTTTGCCAAAAGCAACAGTCAGTAGAAATTTTATATACTTATCTATGAGGTTCCTCCTGATTTCTCCACTTTTTCCTAAGAGCAAAGTTGATTAATGGTTTCCATACATTATGTATAGTCATACTAGGTTGGCTTATGGGATTTTTTGCCATTGTCATATGAGCAACTTCTTTAAATTTTCTTCTTTGTACCTTTTCTTTATATCCAATATTTTTGTATTTCCCCAATCGAACATATGTTCATTGGCACATACATAGTCTGCTATCTTAGACACATCTCTCTTCTAATCATCAGTTTATGTTCTTGCAAGTGCTTTTCAATGGGGTGGCTGGTCTCACCAATATATGTTTTTCCACGTTCACATGGTATTTCATAGATGCAGTTTTTTCTTTTCAGCATTTCAAGATGCTGCTCACATGACAATGGCAACAAATCCCATAAGCCAATCTAGTGTGACTATACATAAAGTATGGAAAACATTAATCAACTTTGCTCTTAGGAAAAAGTGGAGAAATCAGGAGGAACTTCTTAGATAAGTATATGAAATTTCTACCGACTGCTGCCTTTGGCAGGATGACTCAGTTAGTTAGAGTGTTACCTTAAAATTCAATAATCAAAAATCTAAGGACCTAGGTTCGAATACCATGCTAGTACTGTCACTGGTTAGGCCAGAAACACCTGAGGAAGAGGGGAGAATAATACCGCTTGAAACATTGTGCATATACTAACCTGTTTGCTGTGATATTACTAATAGTTGGTACATATACTAACCTGTTTGCTGTGATATTACTAACAGTTGAATGTATTTGGAATATTTAAATAAAATTAAATTTGGTTGTTGTCGATGAGCAACCATATCCCACTGGATGGCACAGTTATCACGCTTAAACTATAAAATATGATCATTCACGGGCCGTTAATTATAATCATTTTGATGTGTTTTTTGTAATGTGAAAATAAAAACAAAAGAAAATCGTCTTTTTAAAATATTATTTAATTTTAAATATTATTTTTTATTAACGTATACAAATTAAATGATAATAATAAATGTAAAATAAAATAAACAAATTACAATTTGATTCGTCTTTTTTAGTTTTTTTTTTATTAGAAAAATCAATTTTCTATCGGAGATTTTTTTTACTGGGGTTATGGCTTTTTTTTTTTGTTGTTTACCACTATTTTTTATTTCAAATAGAATGACAACTAAAAGTAAAAGTTGTTACGGTTAGTTTTAGGGTTAGTTTTAGGGTTAGGTTTACGGTTAAAATAAAAAATATCAAAATCGTATTTTTGTAAATATTTTTTTTACTAACATCTATAAAGTATTAAAGATTTTAAGACTTCTCATTCGATAATTTAATATACAAAATTAACACAGCGTATGCCACACTTGAATGAGAAGCTATAAAGATACACATGCTATGAATATGAGGCAAAAGACCTCGAAAGCGCTTAGCGTGTAATAATTTCTGTGTATCTTTATAGCTTCTCATTCAAGTGTGGCATACGCTTTGTTAATTTTGTATAACATCTATAAAATAAATGATAACAATAAATGTAAACTATATTCAACAAAGTATAACAGTAGTTGGAGAAAAGAAAGAAACTAAAACTTTTTTAAACAATGACAAATATATATATATATATATATATATATATAATGTTTCTAATATATGCTTTTTATGACATTTAAAAAAACAGGGTACAATTGTACTTTTTTTACTGGATATTTTTGTGTTAACACTTTTTTTATTTCAAAAATATACACATGGTACAATCTTAAAATGTCTCATGGAAATGTTAAGAACAGTACGTTACTTGACGCGTTACCTAATTCTAATTCACTTTATACATATATCTTGTCAACATTTACTATTTAAAACTTCAATAAACTACGTTGTAAAAAGTCTTTTAATTATTACTTTACAAAATCTGAACATTTCAATACTTTAAAATAAAAAAAAATCCAATGAAATAAACATTTCCATCCAATTCAAAAAAACACACCCTCTCCCCAAGCCGTAACCATTTTATAAACTGTGCGAATTGGGAAAATGTATTTGCTGCATAAACATACATGCTGTACTGCGACGCGACATAGCGACCTGCAATCTGTAGTACAACAAAAAAGTTATATTATAGAAAACGCGGGTTCGAAGGTGTCGGCTGCAGAAACAGCATTTTTATGTGTTTTAGCATGAAAACAGCGCCATCCAGTGGGATATGGTGGCTCATCGACGACAACCTTAAATTTTTCTGAAGACATTCAACACACATATTAAATGATGGAAATAGTCCAATATAAAAATACAACTAGAACACCATCATCACAAACCTTCAGGAAAACATTAGTTATAAAATTTGTATACAGGGGCCCCTATAACCCATGGATCATACTAAATGCTGTTTAGTATTCATTTTAAACATATATTTATAGTATATGCAATTACATAATAGTTTTCATTTAAAAATTACACATACTGTTTTATGACATAACAAACCTAATAAAAGTATAGAATCATTTTATAACAAACGAATGCTTATACAGTGAGGTATACTGCAACAAAGATCTGAAACATATAACTAGAACAAACATATTTTCTTATTAAGTTATGATTGATGCAACAAATGCAAAAATCACACGATGCAGTAGACATATAGTGTATTTACTGCCTTAAATAGTTATCAATTTTATTTGCTTATTTATTTCTAGTAGTAAAAATCTATTGTATTTTACATATCTTTGTCAAAAATAATCTGCTAGATGTGTGTACCTTGTAATAATTTTTGCCATTTTGACAATCTACAAATAAAAAATTAGTGGCAAAATTTTAATGTTTTTGAATCAAAAATAATTTTAAGCCATCAAAAAAAATAATTTTTTTTAAAAATAGAAATGTAAAACATATGCTTTTAATTCGCTTATCTCTTTCATTATTTCTACCAGTAAAAATGTATATATTTTTCTTTAAAAGTATTTTCTTAGTTGCATATATTGTAATAATTTTACTTATGCTATATATGTAGAATTTAAAAACCAATTAATATTTGACATTAAAAAAATATCACAACAAAATTCTGATATTAAAAAAAAGTTGCAAAATAAAAAACTGATAAAAATGGCAGAAATCTAAAATTTAATTCTCCTATTTTCTATTTTATCTCTAAATAGTGTACATATTTTTTTTAAAAATAGTATTCTTTTATGTGTATATGCTATATGCTATAATAATTTTAGCTCCGCACTATAAAACTAAAATTTGAAAGCTATTTAATATTTGATATTAAAAAAAAAATTCAAAATAAAATTGCAGTTTAAAAGAAAGTGAATAAAAATGGTGCTGATATAAAATTTAATTCTTATTTATTTTATCTCGCAATAAAAATGTATATATATTATTATTCTCCTATATTTGTATACTGTAATAATTTTAGCTATTCACCATAAACTTAGAATTTAATAACAATACCCACCATCATCCATTGGGCAGGATTGGTATTAATTCACTAAATATTACATGATCATTATTTCCTATGGAATTTGAAAGCTAATTAATGTTGACATTAAAATAATAAAAAAAGGTAAAATTATAGAACCATTAAGTGCTAAGCATGAAGTCACTAAATTGATGAATGTTATTTATTGAAAAAAAAAAATTACAAATACTATTGACTGAACTCTCTGGAAGAATTTTCACATTGTAGCTTTAAATTAAAGCTTTATACATCATTATTTCATTTTGTGAGTTTATTTACATATATGTTTTCTTTTGCAATTTCTTCAAATTTATTGTTTTTGTTTTTTTTAGCTTTTGGTACATATATGAATATTTAAATTAACCATAAGCTAGAAAAAGTTCAAAAAATCGATCAGTACTGACATGAACACAAAGAGATCATTTGTAAAAAAGAAAGCTGTAAAATATTCAGCAAATTAAATTCTGAATATGGTATGATTGAGTCAATGGTCTACATCATTTTACAAAAACAAATTAATATATATATATAAAGTATTGTAGTTTGAACAATTTATATTGTAACTAATATAAAGGCTTTTTGTTAATATGAATTAATCAAAGATAAATGTGTCACTTAGGCAACTATTTGTGAAAAGATTAAGTAATTGTTTGAAGAATTTTTTGCTATCTTTTATTAATTTGCATTGTTACTGTGGAGTTTATTACCAGCAAAGTAATGTTCACTGGATTCAGGAAAAGAACTGAATTGCATAGCATTAAAAGATGTAGTGAAGTTTGTAGCCAGTTAGGATTGCTACTTTACATTGTCTTACAAAAAGTGGAAGGTCTGAAATCAACAATTTCAATACTTATTAGGATATGTAAGTTTTCATTTTAATTTTATGCTTTTAAAGGCAGAATTTTAATTGTCTTTACAACATAACTCTACTATATCTACAGTAATTACTTTTGTATATCTTTTCAATTTTTTTTTTTTTTTCATAAATGATTGTTTTGAATGGTATCTTTAGTCTTGGCTGAGAACCTAATACAAAGAGTCAATCACATGATGATTTTTGAAACCATTTTTTTTTTTTAGTAGATGCCATTATGTGTGTGTATACATATACTACTGCACAGAAATATTTCTTATTTTTTTCTGAATTTTTATTATGTAATAAATATTTTATAAATGTTTTAAGTAAATATCAAAATTTAATAAAATCTGATCATATTTAAAAAGAAAATAAAACAATACAAAATATATTTAAAATTAATATTTAAAAAAATATTACTAATCTTTTTTTTATTATTCCTTTTTTGTTGAAAATTGATGCAGATAAAATGTAAGAGATATAATATGTAAATGATATTAAATTAAATTATATATAATTTCAAATATGTTTTTTCGAAATTATAAGATTACAATGGAATGGAGTATTTTATATAGCATCACTAAGTAGTTGTAGTGTGAATTAGAAAATTAAAATTTTATTTTATTTTTAATTTCTAATTTTCTAATTTTTCTGTTATACATTTTTTTCAAACGATATGTAAGTAAATCAATGGATTTGGAGATAATGGATATGGCAGTTTCACTGTGTATCTATCTATCAATTTATCTGTCTGTCTATTTGTCAGTCAGTTTGTCTTATCTTGTCTTGCCTGCCTGCTGCCCATCTGTATCTATTTGCCAACTATCCATTTGTTTGCCTGTTATTCAATTTTTCTGGATAGTTGTTTTTTTTTCTTTCAGATATTTGTTGGTGCATTGATATCCATGTGTGAAGCCATTATAGATAGACATACATAACTATCAAAAATATATAGCTCACCAGCAAATCACTCAGGCCAATTTGCAAGGGACATTCCAATGTCTCAGAATAAACAACATTTTCTTTTTATAGAATGCTAAGATCAGCTGGATACATGAAACTCTTATCATATTCTAATTAAATTATTGGTTGCAAAATAATGACAAATGCTGAAAATAATGAAACACTACAATTTATTCACATATATACAATTTTACAATACATCCCAATAACATAACTTGACTGCTCTGTCAAGTTTTAAAACAAGCTGATGCTAGTAATAATTGATTAACTTTATGCACAAATAATACAGTATAATACATTTTTAACTGATTCTGAACAGATATAAATTCATTGCATAGACTAATGATCATTAGCAATTATTATTACAGTCTTAAGATTAATAAACATACAGTCTGAGGATACTCTAAATTCATTAACTATTTAAATAATCAGACTACTATAAGTACTTTCAGGCTGTAACATAGGTAATTAACTAAATGCTATATGTACAAATGTAACACACAGCAAAACAAAATCTGCCTTACATTATTTATGAATAAATAAAAATATAGGAATAAGCTATGTAATAGGAATTTTCATCTATCACGTGCTATTGTAAAGGTACTAAGTGTAAGGTTGCCCCGCAGTTGCAAACAGTATCCTCCAAGACGTATAAAAAACAAAGACAATATATGGTAAGAACGTCCCTCTACCACATACCACTGCTCTAAGTAAAATGACTGTCATTCACAATAGTATAACAATCATTTATGAATAAATAAACCACATACGAACAAACCTCATATTTATAAAAAACACAAACAGAAATAAAGCTACAGCAGTTCACTTATATTAATTAATACACCAAATTATCCTACCCCAAATCTGGAGAGTAGTTTTCTAAAAATTGTAAATTATTAAAAGATAATAATAATAATAAAAACAAATTTTAATTTAGACTAATAATAATAATAATAATATTAAAAGATAATAATAATAATAAAAACAAATTTTAATTTAGACTGTCTATACAGTAATCTGGTCAGAGCTTGCGATATTAAGCTAATTGCTTTTTATATATAAAAAAAATTCTTTTAAATTTCTGCCACCTGAATTGTGACGTGATTAAATAAAGCAAAATAGTAATCTCTTTTCATACTAGTTTGTAAACAGATATGCAAAATCAATAACAATAATTTATAAAAATAATGGGATAAATATTTACTGTTAGTAAAAGAGATTTATAATAAAATATTTTTACAATTCATACCCATTTCCTTCCTTTCATCACCAAGAGTTCAAGCTCGGATTTCAGATATTATTAGTACACTTTTAGCAAACTTTATTTATTCAACCATACCTATGAAGTTGGTAGACTTGAATCATATTTTCTTAATTCCATAAGCAACATTGGATGGTAGATTAATTGTTGATTGAGGCACAATCAAAAACTAATCGGCAGCAATAACGACTCAGCAATTATCAATAATAGTTCAGCAATCAAAGTATATCATTCAGCAATGAGCAGTAAAAATATATCAGCAATAATCAATCAAAATAATAAATAATAATTATTACAATAATTTATAACCTTATTTATGATCCCTGGAGTTAACTTATCAGCAAAATCGGATCCATTGGCTGTCGTTTCAATCCATTGATCTATTGGTGGTAGATAACTCTTCAACTTCATTTTGGTCCGCAGCTTATTTGTCCAATGAAAATTTTATCTTGTAAAGAGATTACCAGGTTAAATTACATCAAATACTTATCTCCTAATTAATCAATCTGTTTATAAGAATTTTAATTGTTTTCTAAGATAATGTCATATCCACTTTATAATTATAATATACCTTTACAAATGTTAATAAAAGAAATATCTTGCTTTAAATTATTTTTAAAATAAACTTTTAATTAATCATACCATTATATTTATCTGTACATAAAAATTGTATATATAGTTTTTATTTATTAATTTTTTTTTTTTTTAAATTACAGACATAAAGTATATGTAAATATCGCTTCAACACATTGTTCATGTTGCTTTTAAGAACTACTAGCTAAAAATAAATGTCGCTTATTAAAACATTTATTTTGATACATTTAAGTTGTTAAAATTCATACATAATGTGAAATGGTTTATATATTTGTTTGTTATCATTTTTGCATAATTTGCAAGAATAAATTTATTTTTATTTCTTTTTTTTTAATAATAATTTTTATCTCTTCTTTTTTAATAATAATTTTTATCATATATATATTAAAAAATAAAATCTTAGTATATGTAATTCTAAGGCAGTATTTCATTTCCTTATACTGAATGTTTTCTATATATGTAAACAGAGGGATTTAACTACGATTTTTTAGTCTAATCACTCTCCACTCTATCGCAAGCAATCAATACATATAACCACACACTTGCGAAAAAGATGCATGATTTCCAATATACATATTTTATGCAGAACGAGCATTCATTAGCTGGGCCAGATCATAATCTCCCACATATATATACAATGAATGTTTTGTTTATGTTAAGATAGCAATTTCTCAAACATTAATGGACAGGCTTCAATCTTCTTACGCTTCCAATAATTCAACCATCCATTTCATTGAATAGAGTGATGTGATAAACTGTGACTTCTCCTAAACGGAGTCAGAAATCTCTCAGCAGCTATGCCCAGAGAAACATGTTGGCCAGTTGACCTTCCCTTTCCATTGTCCACCCTAAGTTTTCCCATAATCTGCTCCATCCCATTTCCACAACGTAATCTTTGTCAACTCCATGACCTTCATATCTAAATCCCGCTTATTTTTTCCCAAACCTAGCATAAAAAAACAATAACTTACTTTCTGTATAATCACTTTGTTCATATTTAATCTTCCATAACTTCATTATTTGTACCCTTTCTGCTTCCAAGCATTTACATTGAAGTAACAAATGCTTAATATTTTCTATGCCTTTCTTACACAACTTGCAGACTAAATCACCCATATTTTCCCATTTACGTGTATATTCCCTTGTTGCTAAAGATCCTGTTCGAGCCTTAAACAATAAACTATTTTCCTCACTATTATCGTAAATTAACTCACACCCAATGTTCCTTTTACTTCTGTATATATTTAAACTTCTTTTACTCTCCATACTAGTTCTCCATCTCTCCAACTTTCTATTCTTTATTAATGCATCTATTCTTCTATCCCACTCCTTACCACAATAACACTCAAACAATCCTCCTAACACAATCATCCCACCTTTTGTACAAGTATACTGACAAATTATTTATCCAAATCTTCTCTGCATTACTTTTTTTATCCATCTTGTTGCCTGCCCTTTACTTGTAACCCAATTAAATACTATTTTGGCTATTCTTTTATTATCCATAAACTGCAATCTACCGAAAATTTTCAATTTGCTTTTTGCATCCCTCATATAAAAATTTGACCATCCCATTTCTCCTTGAATTGCCTCCTTTGCTGTCCACACCTCTGCATTTAATGCATGTCTTCCTACTTCCTTTTGTACTTTTTCTAAGTAATCTAATATCTCTTTTTTAAGTTCTTGTTGGATTTGATATTATAGTCATACCCATGTAGAAATTAAATCAATCTAACCCCTCATATTATTGTACATTATATATCCATATGTATTAATAGAATAAAGATAGGCTGAACTTATACTAAGATGTAATCTTTTCCTAAGCAATATGCAATTCTACACAGTTTTTTATTTACTTATCATCATTATCAACCATTATCAATCCACTGCAGGTCTCTCCAAGTTTAATCCATCTTCTCCGATCTTTAGCTTCTCTTCTCCACATCACCCCTACACACTTTCTTATTTCATCCATCCATCTCACATGTGGTCTCTTTCTGGGTCTTTTACAATCTCTTGGAATCCAGTTTAAAATTTCAATTGTCCATCTATTATCATCTCTTCTAGCAATATGTCCAGCCCAACTCCACTTCAATCTTTTAATTTTTTCAATGAGGTCAGTAACACCTGTTTGTTCTCTTACCCATACATTGCGTTTTCGATCTCTTCTTGTTACTCCCAATATGCATCTCTCCATATTTCTTTGAGAGGTCTGAAGTCTCTGTATTGCTCTTCTATTAAGTGTCCAAGTCTCAGATCCATAAGTAAGAACTGGTAAAACCACATTTGTTAAAAACCTTCCTTTTCAAACACATAGGCATATTTCCTTTTAGTATCAAGTTATTTCTACCAAAAGCACTCCAACCAAGTTTAATTCTATGATTAATTTCCTCCATTATGTTTCCATCTGTATTAATAATCTGACCAAGGTATTTGTAACTGTTAACTTCTTCTAATTCATCATAATCAATCTTTATTTTCATATTTTGAGCAAATCGATTAAACATTACTTTAGTCTTTTTAACATTTATCTTTAGTCCTACTTTCATCTGATAATTCCTGCAACATATCCTGCAGCTCTGAAGCATTATTTGCAAAAACAACTACATCATCTGCGAAATCTAAATGACTTAAATAATCTCCATTTACTTTCACTCCTTTAGTTTCCCATTTTAATCCACAAAATACTTCTTGCAGCACTGCTGTAAAAAGTTTTGAAGATATGGAGTCACCTTGTCTTACACCTTTTTCTCAATGTTGACTTTTCCAGTCTCATTATGTAATCTAATTGTTGCTGTTGCATTTTTATAAATATTCTTTAAAATATGACAATATCCTGGATCTATACCTTGATGATCCAATGCTTTAATCACTGAAGAAATGTTTATAGAATCAAATGCCTTTTCATAATCTACAAATCCAAAACATAATGACAACTCATATTCATTTGTCCTTTCTATAACTTCTCTCAACACTTGGATATGATCTATTGTACTAAAACCACTTTTAAATCCAGCTTGTTCTCCTGGATGGTGGAAATCCAATGTTCTCTGTAGACGAGTTGTAATTATCTTGGTAAAAATTTTATATAAAACTGATAAAAGGCTGATAGATCTGTAATTTCTAATATCTTCTTTATCACCTTTTTTAAATATTAATATTATTACTGCATTCTTCCAATCATCCGGTACATCTTTATCATTTAGACATTTGGTATATAACTTTGCTAAAATTTTTTCTATTTCTTCACCTGCTTCTTTTAATATATCAATTACAATTCCATCATTACCTGAAGCCTTTCCTTTCTTCATACATTTAATTGCATGTCTCACTTCTTCATTTAAAATTCTGGGCAATTCAGAAGATATAATAGATATAGGAGGTACTTGTTCTTTATTACTATATAATTCTTGATAAAAATCTTCTACCAATTTCATGATGTCATCTTTCTTTTTAGTAATAATTCCATCTTTTTTTCTTATTGCAGATATAAATTTCCTACCAATACCAAAATGTTGTTTTACATTCTTAAGACTTTTATTTTCTTCTACAGCTTTCCTTGCTAGTTCACGGTTATACTTTCTTATATCATTTTCAATTCTCTTCCGCACCATTTTACAAAATTCGAGATATTCAATTCTTTTTAATGTATCATTTTTGTATATCTTCATATTCCTTCTTTTCTTCATAAATTCTCTAGTCTCAGTAGAAATTTTATTGGTCAATTGCTGCTTTTTTCTACCAGCTATCTTTGTTGCAGTTTTTAAAAGTGTATCAGTTATTTTCATATTAATTTCATTCAAATCTGAATCCTGTTCAAAATCTACTAATACTTGAAACCGATTTTTTAATTTCTAATTTAAATTCATTAGAATGTTTCTGAAGATTAGGAATATCAACTGTAAATATTGTTTTTCTTAATAATTTTTGTCTCTCTAGTTTTACATTAACACGTATCTTACACCTTACTAATCAATGATCACTTCCTGTGTTAAATTTATTAAGAACATTACAATCTTGAAATATGTATTTCCTGTTAGTCAAAATATAATCCAATTCTGCTGTACCTTCATTTGGATGCTTCCATGTCCATTTCCTTTTAACATTTTTCTCAAAAAAAGAATTCATAATATAAAGTTTTTCTTTTTCTGCAAACTCCACAAGTCTATGTCCTCTCTCATTTCTATTACCATAACCAAAATTACCTACAACACTTTCATCTTTCATTTGTTTACCAATTCTAGCATTAAAGTCTCCCATAACAATTTTAAAATGTTGTTTACTCTGATCAAAACTCTTTTGTACATCCATATAAAAATCTTCTACTACTTCATCACTATGAGAACTTGTTGGGGCATAAACCTGAATTATCTGCATTTATCTGCTATTAAGTTGTATAACTAATCTTGCCTCTCTGTCCGATACACCATCAATCTCCACAATATTGTTCTTCCACTTTTTATTTATAATGAATCCTACTCCACTTGTATTTCTAATATTTGTGCCTTTATAATAGAGTATATGTCCACTTTTTAAATCAATTGTCTCTTCACCTTTTATTCTAACTTCACAAAGTCCAATAATGTCCCATTTAGTGTAAGAAAGTTCTTCTTCTTTCTTGTAATCTTCCTTCACTTGAAAGTGATCTGCAGTTGTAAGTACCTAAATAAAAAGTTGTCATCAAATGGCAGCCTGGGTCTGCAATCAGGGGATTCTTAGCACTCTCCGCCTTCGGCCACCAACCGCTGCCTTGGTTGGTGACTTTCAGCCTCCTGGGAATAAGGGCCATGCTTTATTTTTGTCTGTCATAATTGTAATTATATATTGGAAAAATATTTATCATTTACACAAACATTCATTCTGCCTTATCAGGCACTGAGAAGAAAGACCCTGGTGTTTCTTATACTGAATGTTTTTATATATGTAAATAGGGGAATTTGAACTTCAATATTTTTTAGTCCATTCATCCTGTCTGATAATATGACTATAATATCAAATGTAACAAGGGCTTTGAGCATTCCATTGTTGGTTTTTCAATGAAATGGATGGTTGAGTAGTTGGAAGGGTGAGAAGATTGAAGTCTGTCTATTAAAGTTTGAGGAATTGCTATCTTAATATAAACTCAGAACTCATAGTATGTATGTGTGGGAGATCATGATCTGACCTAACTGATGAGTTTTGGTTCTGCATGAAATATGCATATTGGGGATCATGTGTCATTTTCACATGTGTGTGGTCATGTGTATTGGTTGCTTGAGGTGAAATGGAAGATGAATTGATTGAAAAATCTTGAGTTCAGAACTTTTTATATTTATTTATTTAAAATCTTAATATAGTTATTTCTGAAACAAGATAATTTAATATTTTTATATAAATTAAAACCTATTTAATAGTAGTTATTTTTTTTCTTTAGGAGTAAAATATTTTCATTTTTTTTTATGCTCTTACTGTATTTTTTGATTATTCAATTTGTTAAAAGTTTAAACTTCAATTTATATTTTTATTTTTTTGCCATTAACTAATCTGTTTTATAAATGAAATAATTCATTGATGTTACAGTCGGTCTCATAGAGATTTAACCACAGCTATTTATTGCATTTATTTGATGACCATCTTCATTTGATGGCAAAAACTTGAACTCAAAATAATTTTTGATTGATATTTATTCTGTCAGAAGCTATTAGAAAAATGTTAGTTCAGGGCCAACATTTATTCTCTTCCTAGAAGATGAAAACTCTTGTGCGTAAACTTTTGCTGAAATCATAAAAAATTAAAAACAACTTTATACATAATTTGTTTATTTCTTTATTTTTATTTTTTGTAAAATTAAATTAAATATTTGGTTTTAATAAATATATTATGCTTACATTCACATTTATTTGAATACATTTATTTTTAGCAGAAAATTAATTAATCCAAAATTTACTGATGTTAAACAGGAAATGTTTTACTGTCAAGAATATTATTATTTTTTTTTATTGTATGTGTGTTTTTGGAATTATAAGATGGAATTTAATATTTTAAAGATCATTTTCACTTCTTGAACATATTCTTTATCAAAATTTATTTTATTCATATAAATTTGATAGTAGAATTTTTTTTTTTAAATATATTTTTTAAACTTGAAAGCTAAAAGGAAGTCTTGTTTTGATTTTTTATTTCTTGTTTATTATTACTTAGTTTACTTGAAAATTTGATATATTATTTTTAAGATTACTTTTATTCTTTTTTTGTCCAAATGTAATTATTTAATGGAGAATAACTTTTTTATTTATTAAAAATTTGATTAAAAGTAAAATGTGAAAAAATAGTTACATGATTTTAGCAATACATATCTAAAAAATTAAATGTTTCTTTCAAAGTGAGGTTATTATTATATTAATTTTTTATATATATACTTCACTGACATTTTATTGAGTTTTTTGTAAGCATTTACTATTATTTCTAAAATTTGTATTCCTTACTTTTTTGTATAAATCTTATTATTTTTACAGAATAAATTTTCCAAGTGCAATATTAAAAAAAAAAGGTATTAATCACATTTTGGAAGAAGTATTAATTTCACTTAAAATTCTTACTCCACAGTCATTATCGTTAATATTTTTAGTAAGTTCTTTGAATTTTCAATTTATCGTTCATGCATATATCAGTTTTCTGCATCTATCATCTTTTTTTCTCATAATTGAAGTTGTAACCAAAGAAAGAATTTATTAAGAACCCCTTGGTTGCAAATCCAGGCTATCATTTGATGATGACCTATTATTTAGATACCTATAATGGCAGGTCATTTTCAAGAGAAGGAAGATTGCATAATTAGAACTGTATAAAATTAAATGGAACATTGCTGGACTTTATGAAATAAGAAGAAAAATAAAGAAACAATTGATTTAAAGTTGGTATGTATTTTACTATAAAGATATAAATAGTGGAAGCTTAAGTGGACAGGGATTCATTATAAATAAAAAGTACAATATTGTGGTGATTGATAGTGTATCTGACAGAATCGCAAAATTTATTATTCATATTAATGGAAGATATCAAATGCAGACAATTCAGATCCTTATTGGGATGAAGAAATAAAGGATGCTTTTAATCAAACAAAAGAATATTTTAAAATTATCATGGGAGGCTAATGTTAGAAATGATAAGTGATTGAAAGATGATAGTGCTGCAGGTACATTTGGTTATAGTGTTAGTAATAATAGAGGACACAAACTTATGAAGTTCGTAGCAAAATAAATATATATTGTAAATTTTTTTTTTTTTAGAAAAATGGTAAACAAAAATGGACATGAAAGCATGCAAATGAGGATACAGTAGAACTGGATTATATTTTGATCTAACAGAAAATGTATATAGTTCATAAGTGTAAGATTCAATGCAGGAAATGAGTATCCATTAGCAAAATGTAAGACCCATGTTAATGGAAAACTGCTAAGAAGAGCAGCATTAACAAGTCTAATCTTCAGAAACACTAATGAATTTAAATTAGAATTTTTAAATTGTTTAAAAATATTAACAGATTTTGAAGATGATTCAAATAAAATCAACAAGATAACTAATATTTTATTAGGATCTGCAACAAAGACAGCAGGTACAAAACAGCAACAATTTATCAAATTTTCTGCTGAGACAAGATAATATATGAAGAAAAGAGTTAAAATAAAAATATTTAAAATTGATCTGCTAGGAAGAATTTAACATCTAGAGTTTTGTCAAGTAATTCAATTAATAATTAGTAATGTAAGAAAATATAATTGCAAATTAGCAAGAAAAGCTGTAGAAAAGTATAAAATACCATATTGATTTTGAAAAGGAATGGAATTATTACTAATATTAAAGAGATCACATCTTGAAATATATGGAAGAGTTCTACAAAGAATTTTACTAATAAAAAAAATAAGAAAACAAAGCACTCCTTTCTATTATTACATTTTTCAAATTGCCAAATTTTAATTAAAGAAGTGAGACATGCAATTAAATCTATGAAGAAGGGAAATATTTCAGGAAATGATGGCAATTATAATTGATAATTTAAAAGAAGCAGACAAAGATATACAATTTTTTTTAGCTAAGTTATTGATAAAGATCTATCGGATAATTGGTAGAATGTAGTAGTAATATTACTATTTAAGAAAGGTAATGAAGAAATTTTAGGAATTACAATTTATCATTTTCCTGTCAGTTCAACACAAAGTCTTTATCAAGATAATTGTAACTTATGTATAACAAACTTTGGACTCTAACAAATCAAACTAAAGAATTGGATTTTAAAATGGTTTTAGCACAGCGGATCATATTCCAGTATTGAGAGAAGTTATAGAAAGGACCAATGAATGAATAGCTATTATGGTTTGGATTTGTAGATTATAAAAAGTCATTTGATTTTTTTTAATTAAAGAAGTGAGACATGCAATTAAATCTATGAAGAAGGGAAATATTTCAGGAAATGATGGCAATTATAATTGATAATTTAAAAGAAGCAGACAAAGATATACAATTTTTTTTAGCTAAGTTATTGATAAAGATCTATTGGATAATTGGTAGAATGTAGTAGTAATATTACTATTTAAGAAAGGTAATGAAGAAATTTTAGGAATTACAATTTATCATTTTCCTGTCAGTTCAACACAAAGTCTTTATCAAGATAATTGTAACTTATGTATAACAAACTTTGGACTCTAACAAATCAAACTAAAGAATTGGATTTTAAAATGGTTTTAGCACAGCGGATCATATTCCAGTATTGAGAGAAGTTATAGAAAGGACCAATGAATGAATAGCTATTATGGTTTGGATTTGTAGATTATAAAAAGTCATTTGATTTTTTTTCAGTATCTTTGGATCATCAAGATATAGAACAGAGATGTCTAATATTTTGGTATTTCTGGATCACATTGCCATATTGGAAAAACAAAATTGTCTTGGGCCACATAATAAACATGTAAACAACCCTGAAAACTGATAAGCAAAAAAATATGTGCAATTTTCTTTATGATATCCATCATTATAGATAAGGGAAAAAAAATCATTATATAATAATCATAATTATGCAGTGACCTGTTAGGTGAGCTTTTTAAAGTCATTGAGCAGGTTCCAAGTTTGTGATCACTACTATAGTAAAATGTAGTAATGTGTAATTAATGTTGATTTATTCACTTTATTAGATTGAATAAATGCATTGATAAATGAAAAATAAAACTGCATTTGCAAGTTTATTATAATGATGCTTTATGAGTTTACTTATAAATAATTCTGAGTAGCTAATTTGAATGAGAATGTTCTGTGATATGATTACACAAGGTGTATGTACAGTGCTACTGAGATATGGAAGAACTGTTAATAACCAAGTACGAATGCATGTCTAACTTCTTAATCACTTTAAACCCCTAATATTGCAATGACATATTAAAATATTGCTGATAATCACTGCTCACCATCTTACCAGAAGAACATGTAACATCTGATGTTGTCATTTCTATTATCTGCACTTGGACAATATTACTAGGAGCTGCATACTACCATAAAACTGAAGCCACACACATGAATAAATGTTGAGAATGTATATCATTACTTTTAATCACATTGCAGTGTGTGATTGCACAAAAAAATCTTACAATGTTTAATGTAAGTTTATAATTTTGTATTGGGTTACATTCATAGCCATTGTAGGCCGCAGATTAGATCCTCCTATTATAGAACCAGTATATTATCATATCCTGAAGAATATTTGTCTAAGTGCAACAGCTGAGATTAGATTACATGGTGATAATAAGAAAGTCAACATTAACATGTGTATGTGATAGTGATTTCCTATCTCCAAAACTTTTTATAGCACAGGAAGTATTGTTTGGATAAAATTGGAAGTTGAGAGAGTAAAAGTAAATAGAGATTATTTAAGTTATTTAGATTTTGCAGATGATATGATTGTTTTTGCCAAATAATACTTCAGAGCTTCAGGAAATATTGCAAGAGTTATTAGATGCAATTAAAAAAGTAAAACTAAAAATAAATGTTAAAAAGGACTAAAATAAAAGTCAATGGATTTTCTCAGAAAAAAATAAAAACAAAAATTGATAATCATTAATTAGAAGTTAATAACTATAAATATCTTGATCAGATTAATATAGATAGAATAATAATTTTTAGATGAAATGCTTTAGGTAGAAATAACTGTATGAAAAGGAAATATACATATGGGTTTGAAAAGAAAGAACTTTTAATAGAAGTGTTTACATATGGATGTGAGACTTGCATACTCAACAGAAAAATAATACAGAGACTTTAGACCACTCAATGAATTATGGAGGAATCAATGTCAGGAGTAATGAGAAAATTGAAAAATGAAATATATGAATGAGAGAAGGAATGGGTGTCACTAACATCATTGAAATAATTAAGAAATTGAAATGAAGCTGGGCTAGACATATTTCTAGAAGAAATGGTAATAGATGGACAATTGAAGTTATAAATTGGGTCCCAAGAAATTGTAAAAGATCTCGAAAGAGTCCACTTGTGAAATGGCTGGATGAAATAAAGAAGTTGCTGAGTGATGTGAAGACAAGAGGCTATGGATCAGAGAAATTAAATTAAATTTAAAGAGATTTCATCATGCACAGAATTGATAATAGTTGATAATGTTGAAGTCATATTTAATATATTTTAAATACCATAAACCGATTAATCTTTATACTAAATTGATCTAAAGTAGAACTATTAATATATGTGTATAGGCACATATTTATTTTCTGGCACTTCTCTCTGTAAATTATTCTTCACATATAAAGTGTGATAAACTGAGTAGTTAAAAAACAAACAAAAAACATTAATCTTTAAAAACTATTTGCCAAGCGCTTTCGGTACCCATGTACCGGAATCATGGTGACGTATTGGAACTGAACGAAAAAATTCTTAATTATTTATTGATAAGTATATTATTGTATAACATTCTTATCAGTAAATAATCCCATCCCCATTTTAATTTTTATTTATTTACGTATATGTAGAATCTTATATATCTATTACTAAAATAAGTTGATCAGATTATAAAAAAAGTACTACGTAAAACGAGAATGATTATTATTAATAGCTTGCACTTGTTTGCCACTTTCTTATATACGACTTATTCAAGCATCTTTTTTAAAAAATATATATTATAAACTTTAATGAGTTCTCATGTATAGATGCGAATAAAATTTATATATTCTTCAGCATGCTTTTCATATTTTTATAAATTTGAAAGCATGCTTATATGTATTTTTAATTTAAAAAAAAAAGAAAATCTGTTTTATGGAAGTACCTTATTTAATAAAGGAGTCGGACATTATTAGTTAATATCTAGATCTTTACCTGACAAAACAATTTTTTTTGTCTTAATATTAATAGCTTTAAACCTATTAAAATCGAAATTTGTTTTTCCATTAATCAAAATTGAATTCTGGAAGATTTAGGCATTTTGTTATTCTTGTAATTAGAGATTTACTTTAATTGAATTACAGTTTTTGAAATCATTAATTAATACATGTGTAGAAACAATAAATATTGATTTAAAAAATTGATTCAAAACTAATTAGTTGCAGAAAAAGACATAATTGTTTATTTATGTTACATTAGGAGATTTAAATATTATACAGTTTAACACTAAATGACAGAAATTATATGAAATATGAAACAAATCTTTTATATATAAATATTTTATCATATGAATGTATATGTTCCACACGCATCTAGTGAAAAAAAAAAGACTTCCCAGATAACTCTTCTTTGTATGATGCTGTTGAATGATCAGATTCACTCTTATTTCAGGAGTGATGTCAGCAGTTCTTTTTAATTATAAAAATCTCTATTTGTCTTTGAGTTTATTTTACTGATGCAAAGCATTAGGATGTAGGCTTGTTATTTCTATTGTCATATGATTTTAATTATCAGTCAGTTATCTAATGAATAAATTTTAATTTATTCTGTAATTGACATGAACTTAATACAGATTTTTAAAATTTACTCTGTGTTGTAGTACTTACAAATTTCTAATTTTATTATATTATGTGATATTATTTTTCTTAAAATTAAAATTTTATTCTTATTTTCATTACCTCATTTATTACTGTCTTATATTTAACAGTTTTGTTTTTTCAACTGGTTAGCAGTCTTTTTCATAGCTATAACGACAATTTTTGTATGACTTACTGAATTGTATAGTATGAAAAAAAAAAAGAGAGAATCCATGAGAAAGTATGTGTAGTATTAATTAAATAAATATAATCTTCATTCAATAACTGTTCCTTTTGTTTGTAATAGTTCTATATTTATTGCAAAGTCATTGAAAAATTTTCTTCCTCTTATATTGCTATCATTTTAGAAAATAGTCTTCTTAAAAGATAATATTTAGATATAGTTATTGTGCCAGTGTATAAATGAGACTACCTATATCTGCTTATAAAAGATCCCACATTGGTGCATCAAATATATAATTGAATGCAGGATGTGTAAGCATACAGTGAGTCACATTGGGATGCTTATAATGTAAAGGAATGAAAAAAATAATATTAAATGACAGTGGGTATTTGTATATATATATAGTAATGTAACCAAAGTATTTCAATTATACACCCATCTCTAGAGAAAAGAGACATCTTCAGATCACTAAATTATAACATTAAATTCACCACAAACAGATTATAGAACTCAGTGAAATACTTGAAATTTTCGAGCTTATGCAAATACAGGTTCAAAATGTTTTAATCATAATAGCAAACATATATAAAAGGAATATTAAATGAAGAATAAAGAACTAAGACCACATTTAAGTAAAAAAAATATTTAATTAATATTATTATTTAATTATTAGAAAGATTTTTTATTTTTATTTTAATCTTGATTTGCTGAATTTAACATCAAAATATGTGCATGACATATTCTATAATGTAATAGTTATATGTAACATACTGCTGAGTACATGGAGATATTATAAATATTATCAGTCATGTCAGCATCAAAATAAAGTAACACTAAATGATTTTTATAACTAAGCAAGTTTATTTATTCATGTTGATATTACTAACAATGTAAATGATAAATAAAATAATAATAGAAATAATAATAGTTATTCATTAACTTTCGGAGAAGAATTACTATCAAGTTTGTGTTTTGGGATACATCATTCTTGCACACTGCAAATATATATTAAAGTCAGTTAATTAGAATTTTTTTAAATTCTTATACATTCAAGTCTATAACTTAAGTATCCTTGACTTGTAGTTATTTTCCATTGTAAATGATGTCTTATTTCACTTCACTCTGTCCTTTTTTTTTTTACTTTACTGATATTCTTCACTTTCAAAGTATTTAAAAACAAAATTATGGCTTTAACTTAGCCTACTTTTTTCTCCTTTCAATAAAATGTCATTTCTCTCAGCTTGACAGTTCAACTCCCATGTTTGTGTGCAACTGACTCCGTTCATGTTTTAATAGGTTCGCTAATTAACATAATTTACTATTCATTTTTTTTGATAGGCAAATTTTTTAGAGAGCTCCATTGTGGGTAAAACAACAACAGTGTACTGTTTGCATGTGTTTTACAAATTTCAACAATAAATTTTATTTTATAACTTACATATATGTGTGTACAAACAGTCCACTTACATTGGGAAAGAAAGAGTGAGTAATAAAGAACAAAATTCATAAAACATTATGTGAATAATAAAGAGAACTTAATAAAAAAAAATAAAAAATTATTAGGAATATAGTAATATGTAGAATTCATTAATAACAAAATATCCTGCAATGGAAACAAAAAATTAAAAAAGTCATGTTTTTTTTTCCACACATTATTTTCTTTCACTTATTTAATGAAATTTACTATTAAGAATTAAATAAATGAATACTTTAATAAACACATGGTAACACAATTTGATTTGGAAAGCAATACAACTTTATTAAATGAATATGCATAATAAAATATTAACACATTAATTTATAGATAGAAAATTACTATAACATAAGGCAAATAATGAGATATATGACTTATTAGAGAAAATTATTAAATATTAGCAATAATTTAATTTGATTTTAGTTTCATATAAGTAATCTGATGAAAGTTTTTTTTGGAACAAAGTTTTGTCTGTGATATTTCTGATGTTATGTATCCACAGACATAATTCATCCACATTTTAGGCTAGTTTTTTTTTGTATGTAGTTCTTAAGAGACTTTTATTCCAAAAAAAGCCCTCTATGATTTCTTTAAATCTGGCAATATTGGTTTTCTACAGGATTTTTTTAAAACTTCTTTGAGGTTTAAAATGAGGTATTTTCTCAGATTGATGTTTGGGCACCATTTATAGGTAAGAAATTGATGAATGATCATAAAAGGATTTAAATTATTCAGATATAATATGTGAAACAGTAATAATAATTTAAAGGTTCATTTTGGCTGATAAACAACAGCTGTTCATGTTTATTTTCTTCATTTTCTGTTAGTTTTTTTAAGATATTGCCTTTCTGTGCTGCTATAATTTTCTCTCATTTTCTGATATTCCTATTATTGAAAATGTCTAAAAAACTTTAAATTAAAACCTGATATCTATTTTTGTAATCTCAATATTTGTTTTTGGAAAATAAGTCTTTCATCACTATGTTATTACAAAAACAATATGCTCTATGGTTCCCAAAACAGCACTCTGTTATTATTATTATAACATGATTGTGTTATTCAACAATCTAGATAATCAGATTTTAATTCTGCATTGCTTTTAATTATCAAGTTTTATTATTACAGTAAGTCCGAACTAGAACTATATTTTGTTCCAAGCCTTCCTCGCGTTCAAAAAATATAGCATGTAATAGCTCACCTTTTCTTGATAAATATTGATTAGAATTGAATACACATTGTTTATTAAACTACAAGTATATAATACTTTTTCACCATGCACATATATATAATAACATAGATGTTTTTCTTATATATGTACATATAATTTCTTATATATGTATATATAAATCAAATTACAGTATAAACAACAACAAAAAATTACTAACAATAAGTGAAGGGGATATTTGTTTCAGTGAGCGTGTGTTCATTCATGCATATATTGAAGCAATAAGAATAAGAAAAAAAAATTCTTCTACTGCTCTGAATAATATATATATATTACACTTCTTTTCTCTTATAGAAACAATAGATTTGTCTCTTTAATGTTTTTAAATCAATATTCTGAAATTTTCTAAAACTTTTACTCTTAGAAAATATTTTATTAAGTGAAATACAGTACATCAAATTCAGAAAGGATAATAAATGAAGAATAAAATATAGAATATGTAGTTTCAACATAATCCAAGAAATTTTGTTAATATGAGTAATGTTTACATGGTCAGGTCAGTGAATGAAAAATGACTGCCGAATATTAAAATTTGCATATTTTAATGATTTTTTAATGGTTTATTTACATTTTTGTTTGTTTGTTTGTTTATATTTTGCTTTGAATAGTGTATAATTGAAATTGTGTAGTTAGATACGGTGTAGCTCGCAGCTCCACCGTACTTCATTATTAACTCAGAAATTAAATTAATTTTTACAGTCTTAATATTACATATACTTTAAATTAAGGAAGAGAAATAAAAATTAATTATTTTCTTTTATAATGAATGACTATAATTTATATAAACAAATTTATAGTTTTTACATTAGTTTTTTTTAAAGAGGTAGTTAGTTCTAAATATTGTTTATTATATTACTCTATTACTCTCTGATTTATAAAGAAATGCTTAAAATGACACTTTATGTTACACAATCTTACATTCATTTCATTATTCTTTCTTGTATATATATGTAAAGAGAGAAAGACATATTTGTCTTTATATCAATTTTAAATTTTGTCAATTTGTTAACGACTTGTGCTGTTCTTATTTCTGGTCTTGAAGAGTTTGTATCAAGTAAAGTTCAAACATTCTATGCAATTATAATTAGAAAAAAAATAATACTTGGACTTTAATACCATCACTGGCTCTTGCACATGACAGCCTAGATATGTCATGGGATATAGGCCATTTTAGATTACATTTTCTAGATCCCTTACACTTCTATGGTAGAACGGGATTCCGAAATAGGACTGTCTAAATATACAATCTTTGCTCATTAAATTTCTATCTGAAATTTAGTTCCAAATCAATTTATTAGTAATTGTACTGCCTCCAACAAAAATCACAACTAAGTACTAGCAGCCTGCTAAACTTGCCTTCATCATTGATTTCTTAATTTTTGAGGAGTTGAGCTAAAAAAATGAAAAAAGGAATTGGAATCAGGAGTGCTGTAAATATAGTTAAAGGATGGAAAATGTTGTTTTTCAAACATACAATCTTGTTGTCACAATTAGTATAAGAAGATGACCAATAGCATGAGAGGCTAATAGTGATTGGTTCTACTTTAACTTAAGTGATCAAAGAAGAAAGAGGCAGAAAATGTTTGTGTCAGATACAACATCGTCTTTGTTGAATTAACATTCTACCTTATAAAACAGCAGGGGTTATTTTTCATTGAGCACTTTTTATTTATTATTCACAGTTAATCACCCTGCTTGAAAGTCATTCCATTATCTAGCCCATCTGTAGCTTGAGCACAATACCCAAAAGGATGAATAATCAAATTTCACATTTTAATTTTATCTCAAAAACAAATTCTTTGAAAGTTAATGTAAGAAATTATCAATAAATAGGTTAATAAATGCATAATGGATATTTAAAACTTGGAGAAATTTATAATTAAATTGATTCAATTTTATTTATTTATTTGTTAAACATCTTTAATTAATAGATAGAAGTGTGCTGTGTGTAGAAGGATAAATGTTGCATAAACACACAATCCCATATAGACAATTAAGAAGCTTATGAAATCTGGTTTCTGTATTATCCTAAGTGATCATATATTTTATTGAGGATTTGTTATTTTTAATTATTTAAATGAAATCCAAGAATTACAAATTCTAAAATTAAGATAATTGTAAATATTATTAACTCTTAATGCTATATTAGTACTGCAACACCATTGATTGCTATATTTGTTTCTAAGGCTGTTATTAAATTATAAAAATTAATGGGTCATACTTAATTTACAATATTATATACTGTATTGCTGTGTAAGTGCATTACTTTTCATCACACACCCATATACGTAAAATGTAATATACACATACTTATGATAGAATTTAATTAAAAATTACAGCATATAAAACAAATTAATATTGTAAACAAAATTAATTTAAAAAAGAAATAATGCAGAGAGTTGCCACGTTTATGTATGTATTAGTGCATATATATTTTCACTTAGTCCCTCTTCATCAAAATTAAAGGTATTTTTATTTTTTATTGTTGTAAAATGGATTTGTGTATCTCTTTTCATTAATTAATAATTGGTACATTCATTCATTTTAAACAAATGGCTGACTTGAATAATTACATGATTCAGTGAAAGTACAAATTTTATAGTGTGAAAAGAAGAAATAGTGGCTGCCATATTGGAAAGTAATATAATAATATTTACATCTTTCTAATTAATTTATATAGTTTTATAAGTAAGGAAGCAATGCTGAAACAACTGTTGTTGTGGTTCCTCTGTAGCTGCAATGTATTTAGGGTACTTGAAAATACCATTTTATTGCAGTTTTTTTTTTTAAATACTGAGTTATTAGTTTTAGAAACTATACCTAACAAATAAAAAAATTTGTATAATTTTAGGATCTGGTATAAGAATTAATTATTAGTTCCAGAAGATCATCCATTTGTTGTAGGTTGTATTAAAATACATTTCATGAGGAGTAATTCATTTCAGGTTTATCAGCTAGAACAAAGATACATTTCTAAACAACATTTTAATAATATAAATAAAAAAAAGTAAAACCATTGATTTGAGATCAAAAAATATATATGTAAAAAATATAAAATGAATAGCTGCACATGCTGTATAGTTCAATTTTAATGACAACTAAAATTTAACTTTTAAATGGATAAAGGAAAATATAAATAAATTTATCCTAATAAAAATTCACAGATAATTGATTTCAGAATTTATTTTGTTTTTGTTTTTTTTTGTTCAGAAATTATATATTTTTTAATGTCAAATTGTAATTCTTGTTTCTAACTCATATTAAAAACTAAAATCATAAAAATAATCTTACTTTCATTTTTTTGTTAGGAAATTTTTTTCTTGACATTGTGTCTAAATCGTTTTTCTCTGATATAATAGTAAAAGGTAAATAAACCATGTATTATGAAACATCATTTTAGCTTTTTTATTTGGAAATTATATTTGTTTTTTGATGCTATGTTTTAATCGTTTTTCTGGTATTATAATAAAATTTAAACTTATCCATTAAAAATCATTTCCACTTTCTCAATAGGAATTTTTTTTTTTGATGATGTTTTAAATATATATTTTTTTATCATTATAGTGAAAATTAATCAAATTTATATTCTTAAAAACACTTTCACTTTCTTGCTAGGAAATCATTATTTTTTCGATGCTATATTTTAACTTTTTCTGCAGAAAGTGAAAGCTAAATAAAATTATACTGTTAAAAATCACTTCTTGTACTTCTGATTTGTTGTTGAATTTTTTTTAATTCTAACTTTTGTTTCTAGTTCATATTGATATTTAAAATTGATCTTCACAAAATTGAAACAGATTTTTTTCTAATAAAAAACAATTTATGTATTTGCTTATTTGTATGGAAATTATTTCTTTTTTAATAGGCTTTCTATTTCTTCTTTTCAGAATATGCTAGGTATTTTGTGTACAGCTTTTTCGTTTGGAATTTTTTTTCACCACAATATCATTAATCAGCTTTCTAACTCTGATTATCTTTAAAGCCAAACCTGCTTATAACCTGAAAAAAATTTCCAAAGTTCACTTGATGTCTGGCCTAAATTGAGATCATGGATGCTTTGCCATGAGTCTCTTTATATGTTAATCGATAAAGTGAAAGCATTCCCTCCGCTCTCTCAAATTTTCTATGCCCAAGTAATTATTAAAAAAAAATATCACAAAGTAAAAATGTGTTTTAGCATATAAATAATTGTCCTGTAGACTTTATTATATATTAATAATTTAAAAAAATATTTGAAAAAAAAAAAAAAATTGTAAAACTATTTGAAGCCACATCTTTCCCCAAATATTGAAAAGAAATTAGAATATTTATTCATTTTCAATTTTAATGAGTTTATTTTGTAATTTATACTATATGGATATATGAATACATATTTGTTGAAAGTTGTAGAATCAAAGCACAAATTTTTCTGTTTGCATCATTTTGTATTTTTAGTTTTAACACATTATTAAAATATATATTTATATATTTTGGATGATTTAATGTATGTATAAGTTTGTGTTTTTTGAATGGAAAATTCATTGTATATGCTGAGAAGTATTTAGTGTATAACACTTTTCATATAAATTTTTTTGAAAATGACATTGATATGTTGTACCAACTGGATTATAGAATAAAAAACTTTCTATATGATTGCATTAAGCCTTTTACACAGCTTAATTTTTTTTTTTTAAGTTATAAAAGTGTGTGTAGTGCTTCAAATATTTATTTATTTATTTATTTCTCAAAGACTTGTTTGAAGATCATGGAAAGGTTTTTTTTTTCATAACTTTTCCCAGATAACAACTTATTTAGCTCACTTCTTTCATTTTGTGATTGATACTTATAAAAATTTTCATAGCCTCTCTTCTAATGAGCTTTGTATTAGTCAAATTTTCCTCCCAGAATAAACATTTCATTGAAATTGATATATTTTGTTACTGATTTGGTACATTAAATCCCACCTTAATTGGAAAATTGTTTACTCTCATGACACTGATTTATAAATCCTCTAACTGATATACGATTGGCAGTAAACATATGGCATTTCATAGATGCATTAAAAAACTTTATATTTTTTTAAAGGATAGAAGTATTTCATCTATTTTGTATGTATTATTTACATAATGGAATATTAGTAATTTTATAAATGATCCTTTTTATATTGGAGGATATTTTTATTTTTGATGTATCAAAAGCTTTTATTTTGTTATATGTAGCTACAATCATTGTCAAGCGGCATATTTTTAGTAAGAGTAAGTTTTTGGTGGGTGTGTTTTTCATTGAATGTGTTTCTCATTGAAAAACCTTTAATTTTTTTTGTTAACTGCATAAAATAACTGAAAAGAATGGTAGTAAGAAGACAAATGTTGATATGTGTTGATGTATTTGTTTATTCTGTATACTGTGTGACAAAACATCATTATTTTTTATTTATTTATTTAATACATTTAGAAATGGAAGTTGATTGATATTTCTGCTTTCATTATGCATTTAATATTGTTGCTGTAAGTATTGTAGAATTTAAAAAATATTGTCTTGAAAAGCTTATCTGTTATAAATGTTAAAATTAATTTCTTGTAAAATTTTAAACATTTTATTTAAAGAAAGAAAATAAGTAATTATGTATCATTTATTTGAACTAATATATTTTGGAAATAAATTTAAATTAAGAAATTAAATTTAAAAAAAAAAAGAAAGAAAAAATATATATATATTTTAAAAAAGTCTAATATATGTATAAATCATTCCTTTAAAATAGCTATCAAAGTACTGTCAGAATCAATAGATATAGATTTTGAAAATGAAGTAATTTGTGATAAGAATTATCAATCGTGAGTCTCCACCATCAGTTTATAATATAAGTAAGTATACAATTTTAACAAACTTAATTTTTAAAAATATCAGGCTTCTATACTGAATAAAAGAATTGATTAATCTTCTATTTAAAAGCAAGAATGAAAGATTATAAATTCTATAATACATATAAAATTGTGATAGTATTACTGAAAAAAAAAATTCTGGCTCTCATGCAATAAAGAAAAAATTGATTTTATGATATATTTTAAAAAAGTTTGCTACTGCATTGTTATATTAAAAATTTAGTTATATCTAACATGAAATATTTAATAAATATATATATTAAAAATTTATTTTATTTTTTAAAAAAAAGTGAGAAAAGTTCATAAAATTTTAAAATAGAACTAAATGTTGATTTTAAATAAATGATTTGACTATCTCCTCACCTTTCTATTTTATCATTGTAAATTATTCTTTCTATAACGTGCAAAAACTTATATTATCATACATGAATAATATATATTAAGGTATATACTATGTATAGAAAGGATATACAAATTATGTTATCAACTTGAAAAAAAAAAAAAGGATATGTGAAGGAATATTTATACTCTAAAAGTATTTGATACAAGTCAATTTTTTCATTGAGAATTATACTGGTCTATTTTATAAAAATCATTGAAAAGCTAATATCACAAATTATAACTCATACACATTTCTAAAAACATATTAATACTAAATATACCAATGATTTTGTAAAGATAATTAAATATTTATTTTATTTGTATTTCATATTAAAGCCAAAATTATTTGTGTTTTTTTTCTTTTTTTTAAATTTTCTAAATAATGCACAACTGGAAAAGTAAGGTCAATGCTGAATTAATCTAACGTAGACTGCCTTAAATATAATCTAACTTAAAAAATGCTTTAAATATTTTACAACATACATACACAGAACAAAATGACTACCATTAGTAGGGAAAAAAGTAGAATAGAAGATGAATTTTATCATTTACAGTTCATAGATTTTTATTGGTGAAATGGATATTTCATTAAAAAAGATACAATAAAACATACTTATTACTGCAAAGTTAAAGAGAAACAGTCATTTCCATTTTTAGATTCTTAAAAATATTTTTATATTTAGCAACATTTTGTATGCTATTTTGAAATATATTTTGCATTTTGTATTGTATTTAAAATAAATATTTATTTATCCAACAGTTTTTTTGAAATAAATTTTATTTCACAAACTTTTTATTAGCAATACCTAGTTTTAATAAGCCTGTTTTTATATATATATCTTATATAGCTTTATTCAGTTCACAAGCAATATTTTAATCAATTCAATTGAAATTACTAAACAAGAGAATAATCTTATTTTTAAAATTGATTTACAAAAATTTCATTATTTATATAGCTTTATCCTAGATACTGATGGCTTAACTTGTCATAAATCAAGAGTGGTTCCTCTGATAAAAATGTACACAATTTTAAAATATTCTCAGATGTTGATTATCCAATAAAAAACAACTTAAAAATGACAAAAAAAGAGAAGATAATTAATTAATAAACATTTTACTAAAATATTAATAAAATATACCACTAACCTGTGCATAAATGTATACTATCAAAAATATATCACATGATCTATATCTATTACATTTAAGTAGCAAACCTATTTCTCTTACTCCATTTCTGCCACCTTGTGTGAGCTTAAATTTTTTTTAATGAAACTATATAATACACAACATTTTCCTTTTGCTTTCTGCTTTATCATAGAATATCTAATAAAAAAATCATTCTTTTGTGGCATTGAGTCTTTGTAAAATAAATTAACTTTAAATTTTTAATGTTAATGACTATTACTAATTGTACTTACTGGTTCTTTTTAAAACTTTCTTCTTTTAGATTTAATTATGGGGTTTACAGCTAAACATATTACAATAAATGCGTAAGCTGTTGTGGCTTTATTTATCATGGTGACCATAAATAGTTTTATCTCACATAATCAAGCTAAGATTTTTTTCTCTATCATTAATTGAATTAGGAAATTTTGATCAATAGTACATATTTCTAAACACTGAATTTATTACACTGAATATTATATGACAAGATGAAGATCTCTCCAAGTTTAATTTAGTTTTTTTGTTCTTTAACCTTTCTTCTCCATAATATACTAGAAAATTTTATCTATCCTTCTCACATGTGGTCTCTTCCTAGAACTTTTACAATCTCTTGAAACCCAGTTTAAAATTTCAATTACCCATCTATTATTATCTCTCCTAGCAATATGTTCCTCTCAGCTCTGTTTCAGTCTCAGTTTTTTCACTAATATCAGTGATATTTCTTTGTTTCCTTCTTTGTGTATTTTGTTTTCATTTTTTTCTACCATTTCTCCATATTTCATTGAGTTGTCTGAAATCTGATATTACTCTTTTATTAAGGGTTCAAATGTCAGATTCATAAGTAAGAACTGGTAAAACATATCTATAAAAACTTATTCAAACACATACACATATTTCCCTTTAATATTAAGTTATTTCTATCAAAAGCATGCCATTAAAATTTAATTCTATGATTAGGTTCATTCATTATGTTTCCTTACGCATTAATAATCTGATAAGATATGTATAGTTGTTAATTTCTAATTCATCATTATCAATATTTATTTTTTTCTTTTGAGCAAAATATTTTTTTTTTTTTTTTAAAAACAAACAATTTATATTAGGTAAAGATTTTTTTTACAAACATGGAAAAGATGATTTGAAATTCAACTAAATATTATAAAATATATCATAAAAGAGCATGGTGTATAAATTACAAAAGGTACATTTTGTAAACACATAGCAAAGGCATACAATTGGGAGGGGGGGGGAGGAAAAGAGAAAAGTATCTACTTGTAATGGGGTCAGAAAGCTTCATGTAGCATCAGCAATGTCTGAAGGAACAATAATTCTGCCTCTGTTTTTAATTTTTGAATTTTTATTGTAAAACAGTGATTGTAATTTTGTAAATAGGGTTGAAGGAAAAATAATATCTTTAAACTTAAGGAAAGTAGTAACCCTAATTAAAGGGGAAAGGTTCTGTTTCATGCTTTAAAGGAGAGTAGAAATAGACAAAGTGTGCACTTTAATAATTGACCCTTTTGACTTTTTATCCTGAATCTAACTTTCTTACTTTCATCTGATAATTTTTACAATATTTACTGAAGCTCTGAAGCATTATTATCAAAAAAATAAATTATCACTTGATCTGCAAAATCTAATTATTTAAATAATCTAATTTATTTTTACTTCTTTAGTCTCCCATTTTAACCCACAATTTCTTGTAAAACTGTTCCAAAAAGTTTTATAAATATGAAATCACCTTGTCGCATATTCCTCTCAGTGTTGCTGCATTTTGATAAATATTCTTGAAAATATGACAGTATTCTAGATCCGTATTTGAATAATCCAATGCTTCAATCATTATATAATTGCTTTATGGAATTAAATGCCTTTTCATAATTTACAAATCCAAAGCATATTGACAACTTATATTTATTGGTCCTTTCTATAACTTCTCTCAATATTTAGGTGTGATCCATTATGCTAAAATCACTTTTAAATGCAGCGTGTGTGTGTATATATATATATATAATGTGTACTTATATATTTTTAACTTTTATCCTAATGAGTTTATTGATATAAAATAACTTATGCATTTAGCATAAAATACTAATATTAATTTATATATGCATATTTTATCTATATTTGTATAGAATCACTGATAAATTAAATTTTTCCTCTATATCCATTACATTTAGTACCAACCTTTGCATGGATAACAAAATTCATGGATAATAATAAACCCTATTTTATAATATACTTTTTAACATACACACAGACATACTTTATACAGATATTTCTAACATGTATATACAATTTAATTTTAAAATTATATATATTAGGATATTAAAATAATTTAATAAAAATAAGTATTTTAATGATTTTAACACATTCAGTATAAATATCATTTTTAATATTTATTGCATATAGATGCTTTTAATATAAATTGTATGTGATAAGGTAAATAATAGATTTAAAAATTATATATATTAAGAAATCACTCTCTCTCTTTTTTTTAAAAAAAATTACTTTTGTATACTTTTCTTCATCTTTTTTATAATGAAAATGGTCGATTTAATGCAAAAAATACAATGATTAATTGACACTAAATTTTTAAAATTCGAGTTATTGCACTTTGCTAAAAAGATAACAGTGGTTTTTTATTTGTGATGTTTTGCACTACTATCACTAGTTGCAGTGTGAATTAAAAAAAATGAATTTGGAAACTTTTTTTATTTTTATTTGTAATTTAAATTTTTATTTATTTATTTAAACATTGTTTATTGAAAGCAAATCATTTAAAAATGTGGATATGGGAGGAATAAGTCTGTATGTCAATAATAGTGAATTACAGGTTTTATTAATGGTAATGTAGTTTAACATCATATAGAAGTACATACATGAAGTATAAAATAACGTAATAATATTTCTTGTAAGTGAATTTTTATGTTTATTTTGCTTACTATACAAAGATAGATATATTTTCCTCCCAATTTTATATAGATATAGAAATTTCAAATATTTTTAAAAAGCAGTCTCAAGTATATGAATATAAATGGTGGTTAAATATCTTTCAAACAGATCAGAGTAAAGAATCCAATTAAAAATATTATTGATAATCAGTTATGAATATTTATCTTACTAAGGGATTATTAAAGTTTGTGATGCAGGTCTAAATATTGCTATGTTAGGATTTTTTTTTTAAGGAATTATAGGCAATAACTGTGAGATATAACTTAATTACTTCTACCTGCATTTGGGCAGAGGATTTAAATACATGTAGCACTTGGCCTTGCCAATATGGCTATTTCCTTTTATAACATTATGGTGGGAATTATCTTTATAATTGAAGCATAATAGTAAGGTTGTTTTTCATTTTTAAAATTATTTAATTGTTTTAATATATTTTTGATATTTTTGATATTTCTAAGGATGTTTTTAATACTAATTAAGTTAAATATAATTTTATTTGCCACAGATTTTATATGCATTTGTTAATTTAACAATTTCGTTTTTAGTATTATAGTGAGGATTGCTTACATTATTATTTTTTTAATTTTTAAAATTTATTGTTTTAATATATTTTCATTATTTTTTAATGATTAATAATAATTATGCTAAAATAATTTTCTTTTGATAAAAATTTTATTTAAATTGAAGGTCCTTTATATGAAAAATAAACTGTTTATTTTAAATTGTTATATTTTCATTTACCATTGTCAAACTTCCTCCACTCACAACTTTGACGCCATCCATTTCAGATAAATACACTAATGATTATTACTAATTATTTTCGAAAACTAGAGATTATCTCTAGCACAGATATAAACTTTAAACCTCAGTTAAAGATTAATATATCTGATTTTTTAAAATTTATACACACACGGAGTTATTCACCTTTCTCTGTCCCGTATGTAATATCTTTTTAGATATAATAAACATCTCCATATTTGTCTTTTATTATATATATTTAAAAAGAATGGGGAAGTATGGAGATGATTATTATATCTATAAAGATATTACATACGGAACAATCTCTAGTTTTCGAAAATGATTAGTAATAATCATTAGTGTATTTATCTGAAATGGATGGCGTCAAAGTTGTGAGTGGAGGAAGTTTGACAATGGTAAATGAAAATGTAACAATTTACTCTAGATAAATACTTTGCATATAATAAAGATGTATATGAGAGATTGTGACCTGGGCCAACTGATGAGTGCTGGTTCAGCACGAAATGTATCTTGGGGGTCATTTGTCTTTTATTATATCTTTATTTATATGTATTTAAAAAGAATGGGGAAGTATGGAGATGTTTATTATATCTATAAAAAATGATCATTTTAAGTTTCAATTTAATTAGGTTGAGAGTTAAATATTATAAAAGCGCATTAAAGTTAATGCATTCTACTATAGTAATATAGTTTATGAAATTATACAATATATACATATATATTAAATTTAGTTAAAATGTATATATCATCATCATTTTCAACTATTATCAATCTACTGCAGAATGAAGGTCTCTTCTAGTTCAATTCATCTCCGATTTCTAGCCTCTCTTCTCTGCATAACTCCAGTACATTTCCTTATTTCATCAATTTATCTTACAAACTGTTCATCTATTATCATCTCTACTAGCAATATGTCCAGTCTAACTCCACTTCACTCTTTAAATTTTTCAATGATAACACTAATACCTCTTTGTTCTCTTACCCATATATTTCATTTTCAATCTCTTCTTGTTACTACTAGCATACATCTGTCCGTATTTCATTGAGTCATCTGAAGTCTTTGTATTGCTTTTCTGTTTAGCGTCCAAGTCTCAGATTTATAAGTAAGAATTGGTAACATATTTATTAAAAAACTTCCTTTTAAATATATAGGCAAATTTTCTTTTAATATTAAGTTATTTTTCTGAAAAGCACTCCAACCAAGTTGAATTCTATGAATAATTTGATCTATTTTATTTCCATCTGTAATAATAATCTGCCCAAGATATTGATAGTTGTTAACTTCTTCTAACTTACCATTATAAGAAATTAATTTTTTAAAATGTATATATCATTAAGAAAATAAGTACAATTGTATGAATAATTGTCTGATGTTTAGTAAGTTATTTATAGAAATGTCTAAAGATTAGAGGGCTTTGAAAAATGAAGCTGTTATTTTGAATTAAATCATTAAGTAAATGTTATGAAACATGTTTGTTGTACGAGTTGGCGATCATTGTTTAAATATTAATTTAGTGAGAAAAGATATATTTTATACAAGATCATTGTTCAAATATTAATTTAGTGAGAAAAGATATATTTTATACAATTTGTACATAATGTAAAAACATATAAATTACAAGATTTCACATTGTATTTATGTACAGCTGATAGTTATTCATGTATCAATAATTTCCTTCTTTTCTAAGCTAATGCAATTCATAACAACATCGACAGAAAAGGTAGTTTTTTTTAAAAAAATTACCTTTTCTGTGGTTGTTTCATTAATAATTTATAGACATGAAAAATTAATAGTTAAGGTTCTCTAATTTTTTTCGTTTAATATTTTTTTTTGTTTGTTTCAGCATTCTATGGCTTTTTTAAAAGCCACATTATTTATATAATGGAGATCTGAAATGAAATATTCAATTATTACTGTACAATTAAGATGCATCAGGTCTTCTATTTTCAATTTATAATTCATTGTAAATGATTTTTCATTACTACTTTTTATTATTTTAATGTTTTTATAATTTTAACATGTCACCAGCAGCACAATTTAAAATGCAAAAATTAATCATATTTTACAGATAATTGGTATAATATGTATAGTGAAGCCATCTTTATAGCGTTGTTTTTTTAAAAACTGAGCAGCTTTTAATAATAATAAGAAGAATAAGAAAAAGGAGGAGGAAGTAGTAGTAATAGTAGTTAACTGTCTTCTAAAGTTTGCTGATACGCCCAAAAAAATATATGGATAGATGTTGTTTTTAATACATTTCTGGAAATAGTTTTTTCCTTGCTAATATTTGATTACTACTTGTTTAATTTAATATGATTTCTTTGTAACAAGTTCAATCATTGTCAGTTTTTGTAATGTTTCTATTTTTTTTTGTAAATTATTTATTCTTTTGACTTCTAATCTATGTTTGTCTTAAACATCAGCCACATATCCTTCTATAATTAATATTTATTATTTTTGGTTCATTAAAACATCTCATTGGGAATTTATGATGAATTGAACATAGAATTATCACATTTGTATTACTGTTTCATTTACTACAACCTATATTCTTTATTCTACCTTTTTAATATGCATTATGTGATGTCCTGAATACTTACATGACCTATAATAAAAGTTGTATTTTTGTGCTTCACATCTAAGCTAAAGATATCTTCTATCAATAATTCAGAACAATTATTAGATTATCTTAACAATTATTGAAGTACAGTAGTATTTTTATATTTCACTATTAGACTTTATGCTGGGCCTTGGTTTTCAGTTGCATTATTATTTTTTCTTTAAAATAATTATTATATCTTCATTAGTACAAGAGATAGAAAAGAATATATATGTATGTTTTTATAAAAATTTAGATAATTGATTATAGCCATTTTTCATTTATTTTCTGGATATAGAAAAAAATATTTTTGCTTATTGTAACATTCATGAAATTAATTAGAATTCTGACAAGTGATTAATTATGACAAAAATTAACCTACTTAGACTTGCTAATATAAAATTTCTTTTTTACATTCTTTAAAAAACTACACAATAAATTCCTTTGCCACTTATATACGGAATATATATGCAAATAATTGATAATGTCTTATGATTAATAATTTGCTTTATACAAAGTTTTAAATAATTGCTTTCCGATTTTATATTACTTAACAATGCTCATTTCTTATGTCTTAACAGGTATATCAATTATTGCCTAATTAAAAAAATAATAAAAGAAAAATACTTTTTATTTATTGAAATCTTTTTACCAAGTTAAATTATGATTTAATGATTGTGCTAAACATTTATAAACAAGTACTAACATATTATTTACCATTTGTTAAATAACCTTTACATAACTATCTAATAATTTATGGGGATGGGAATTACATATATATATATTTCATTTTTAAACAAAGTTATACTTGAATTGATTGAATGAAAAGATTTGGTATTTTGCTGCTAATATCATCTACGTGGGAGTAATTATTTATTGCTACTAATGAAAAATTCTAATTGGGTGTAATTTGGAAGCCTCATTTCATTCATTAAAGTTACCAATATTTTGCATTCATGGGTAAACAATGGTGACTGATGCTGCTGTAAAAAAAAAAAAGTTTTATTATGTATGTACACATTAACTGTCTCATTTGAAATTCAAAATTGTTTGCAGTTTTAAGCAATGTAGTAGTACTTTTATAAATTTTGACAGCTATTTATAAAGTATTTCGAAATGATTAAAATTAGTTTTTTTTATTTTAAAATGGAAATCGTAAGTGTGAACATTTGCCTGTCAAATTACATGCATGAAGTGCTGCAATAACTATTTTTAGCATTTCAGAATATTAATTTTTATTTTCATCACAGCTTGATCAGCAAAAGGACGTATAATGTTTCATAGTCTACTGCTTTTTAAAATAAATATTTAATCACATATTTCTATCAGAATATTTTTATTTATAAGTAAATAATTGTAAAGAAGCCAAGAAATTAAAGCATCAATTCTTATTTATTCCCATGTTATATATTTTTGATTTGATTTTTTTTTTTTTAAATTGAAAAGTGTAATACATTTTATCTTTTGAAAATTTATATATATGTATAGATAAGCCTTGCCTAACTATCAACAATGATAATTAACTATATAATTGATTTATTTATAGTATTACCTTAAATTCTATTTTTTGAATTTCTTCTATTTTAAATATTATATTTATTTCAGTGTGCATGTCTAGAATTGATGAAGACATGATGAACTCTTGTAAAATAGAATATGTATATAACTGCTAAAATTCAAAAAAGAGTCTTTACTGCTCAAATTTCTTTTCATAACTCAACCAAAGGTAAAGTTAAATTATTTTAAATTATAAAAAAATATCTAATATTTATCATTCTGTATGATTACAACAAATTGTAGAACAGATATTTGATGAAATTTTTGTGAATATATATTTCTCTGACTGTTTTAATGCATAACAGTTTTTCATAGGGTTTTTGTTTCTTTTCAGAGTAAAAAGTTATTATTGTGTTGTAACCTAAAAATAAGGTATTTTAAAAAAATAGTATTAAAATAATTACTATTCGTAATGTTTTGAATTACATGTCATCATCATCATCAACCATTAGCAATCCACTGCAGGATGAAGATCCCTCCAAGTTCAATCCATACTCTCTGATCTTTAGCTTCTCTTCTCCACATCACCCCTGCACACTTTCTTATTTCATCCATCCATCTCACATGTGGTCTCTTTCTGGGTCTTTTACAATCTCTTGGAAACCAGTTTAAGATTTCAATAGTCCATCTCTTATCATCTTTTCTAGAAGTATGTCTAGCCCAATTCCACTTCAGTCTTTTAATTTTTTCAATGAGATCAGTAACACCTGTTTGTTCTCTTACCCATATATTGCATTTTCAATCTCTTCTTGGTACTCCTAACATGCATCTCTTCATACTTCTTTGAGTGGTCTGAAGTCTCTATATTGCTCTTCTATTAAGTGTCCAAGTCTCAGATCCATAAGTAAGAACTGATAAAACACATTTATTAAAAACCTTCCTTTTCAAACACACAGGCATATTTCTTTTTAGTATCAAGTTATTTCTACCAAAAGCACTCCAACTAAGTTTAATTCTATGATTAATTTCACCCATTATTGCTTCCATTTGTATTAATAATCTGACCAAGGTATTTGTGGATGTTAGCTTCTTCTAACTCATGATAATCAATCTTTATTTTCATATTTTGAGAAAATCCATTGAGCATTATCTTTTTAATATTTGTTTTTAGTCCTACTTTCCTACTTTTATCTGATAAACTTCTGCAACCTTTCCTGCAGCTCTAAAGCATTTTTGCAAAAAACAACTATATCATCTGCAAAATCTAAATGATTTAAATAATCTCCATTTACTTTCACTCATTTAGCTTCCCATTTTAATCTACAAAATACTTTTTGCAGCACTGCTGTAAAAAGTTTTGGAGATATGGAGTCACCCTGTCTTACACCATTCTCAATGTTGACTTTCCTAGTTTCATTATGTAATCTAATTGTTGCTGTTGCATTTTTATAAATATTCTTTAAAATATGACAATATTCTGGATCTATACCTTGATGATCCAATGCTTTAATCACTGAAGAAAGGTTTATAGAATCAAATGCCTTTTCATAATCTACAAATCCAAAGCATAATGGAAACTCATATTCATTTGTCCTTCCTATCTTCTCTCAATATCTGGATAGGATCTACTATACTAAAACCACTTTTAAACCAGCTTTTTTTCTTGGTTGGTGGAAATACAATATTTTCTATAGATGAGTTGTAATTATCTTGGTAAAAGTTTGTATAAAGCTGATAAAAGGCTGATAGGTCTGTAATTTTTAATATCTTCTTTATCACCCTTTTTAAATATTAGTATTAATACTGCATTATTCCAATCATCTGGTAAATCTTTATCATTTAGGCATTTGGTATATAACTTTGCTAAAAAAAATTTCAATTTCTTCATCTGCTTCTTTTAATATATCAATTATAATTCCATCATTACCTGGAGCTTTTCCTTTCTTCATAAATTTAATTGCATGTCTCACTTCTTCATTTAAAATTCTGGGCAATTTGGAAGTTATAATAGATATAGGAGGTATTTGTTCTTTATTATTGTATAATTCTTGATAGAAGTCTTTACCCATTTCATGATGTCATCTCTCTTTTTAGTAATAATTCCATCTTTTTTTTTTTACAGCTAATAATTCCATCTTTTTTTTTTACAGCTTTTCTTGCTAGTTCACAGTTATACTTTCTTATATCATTTTCAACTCTTTTCCCCACCATTTTACAAAATTTGAGGTATTCAGTCCTTTTTAATGTATCATTTTTGTATATTTTTATATTCCTTCTTTTCTTTATAAATTCATTAGTCTCAGTAAAAATTTTATTAGTCAGTTACTGCTTTTTTCTACCAGCTATCTTTGTTGCAGTTTTCAAAAGTGTATCAGTTATTTTGATATTAATTTCATTCAAATCTGAATCATGTTCAAAATCTACTGATACTTGAAACTGATTTGTAAGTTCTAATTTAAATTCATTAGAATGTTTTGGAAGATTAGGAATATCAACTGTAAATATTGTTTTTCTTACTAATTTTTGTCTCTCTAGTTTTGCATTAACACGTATCTGACATCTTACTAATCCATGATCGCTTTCTGTGTTAAATTTATTAAGACCATGACATTCTTGAAATGTGTGTTTTCTCTTAGTTAAAACAAAATCCTATTATGCTGTACCTTCATTTGGATGCTTCCATGTCCATTTCCTTTTAACATTTCCCCCCCAAAAAGAATTCCTAATATAAAAGTTTTTATTTTTTCTGTACACTTCACAAGTCTATGACCTCTCTCATTTCTATTACTGTAACCAAAATTACCTACAGCATTTTCATCTTTCATTTACCAATTCTAGCATTAAAGTCTCTCATAACAATTTTAAAATGTTTATTCTGATCAAAAGCCTTTTGTACATCCATATAAAAATCTCCTACTATTTCATCACTATGAGAACTTGTCAGGCAGAAACCTGAATTATCTGCATTTGGTATCCCCTATTAAGTTATATAACTAATCTTGCCACTTACATACATTCTTTAAACTTACCGGTAAGATTATTCATGTCCTAATTTGCCACTAAAATTATTCGCGAATTAACTTTAAATATGAAGCTTCTAATATTAATATAGAATTTTTATTATTATTATTATTATTATTATTATTATTATTATTATTATTATTATTATTATTATTATTATTATTATTATTATTATTATTATTATTATTATTATTATTATTATTATTATTATTATTATTATTATTATTATTATGATGATGATGATGATGATGCAAAGAATTTTGCAGAAGTGTGAGAAATTGTCAACAAGAACTTTTAGTAGCTTCTATGGCCCATTGCTGCAGGTGACAGAATGTGGTCCCTGCACAGGTGGATTATACTTTAGTGACTTAATAAAGTTGCTTTGAGAAAAAAAAGAACTTTTAATTATATGATCCATATTATTGTCTGAATAAGGTGTACGTTCCTTCAATTATATTAAAATTTATCATTAAATATTTTAATCTGTGTTAATAAAATATTTACTTCTAATATTAACTTCATTGTATGTTATTAAGGTTGGTTTATTAAAATTTACAAGTGTAATTTACCTTTGCCAATAGTTAGTAATTAAGCCCAGTGGTAATATTCTCTGAAATATGAATTAAGTTAGGGGAAATAAAAGTCCCGATCCGATCTTTTTAATAATTTCTTTTTAATTTATGATGTGCGATGCAATGAGACGGATCAGCGAATTCATGTAGAATTTTGGCACCCTAAAATAAACAAATAAAAAACATTTTCGTTGGCTGTGCACATCATAACAATTAGTAGGCCAGTTAATCAGGAAATATAGCTATGGTCTGTTAGAAATATGAACAAAATATTTTCTTTCTCATAGCTTGATTAATTCACGCATTCTAGGGCATAATTGAAGAAACTTCTTTCTACACACAGAAAATAACAATAATAAAAGATATGTAATATTTCAGACTAGAAAGTTGATTTTGTTAATAGATAAGAATGTCAATAATAATAATAGAATAATCTATACATTGCAACTATACTTTCCCTTAACTTGGCCAACATTTTATTTAGTCCCCCCCCCCCCCCCCAGGCAATTGCATGTTAAAGAAGCTATTCAGATTAATATATTTTTTATTCAAATGTACTTATTAAATTATATTGCAATTTAAAACTGCATTTATTAGTATATTATTCTCTTAAAGTGAAAGTGGCTCTCTCTTTTAAGGACACTGAATCTAATGTTGAGTAATCAGTGATTAACAGATACATACATACCTTACTGCAATATCTTTCAAAATAGGTTACTAAAATTTTTTAGAATTAAAAATGTTTGGTTTAAATTTTCTTTATAAAAATATATTTTTTTTTTGTTTACATGTTCAGTTTAGCTAATAACTGTTATTTGAAAAATAAAAATAATTGCAAAAGAAAAAAAAATTGAAGACGGATGTTTATTTGCGGTTTTCTTAGTAATTTCATTTTTTTTAAAAATGGATTTATGTACTTTCAGAACTCTTCTTGATGAAAGGTGGAGATAATTGGCAATAATATTGTAATTAACATTATTTGATGGTTGTTGGGATAGTTTTTTATTGTTGTTTAGTGTAATTAATATGTACACATCAATTATATATATATTGTTTCCTTTCTTATGCAAATTATCATTATTATTCTTTAATGTTAAAAAAAAAATCAATTTGATTTTGAAAGTAAAAAAAAAATCACTTTGGTTGATTGCAAAAAAGCAAAAAATGCCTTGTAAAATTATGAATTTTCTTATGATTTTTGTATAATCATTTTTAAATGAAGTTATTTTCAATTATGTCAAGATTATTGTACATAATATTTTATTTATTTTTACTTGTAAAAATATTTTATAATATAGATTTCAATAGCCACAACATTTTTTTTAAATCTTAAGAGACCATTTTTAGCTTCGCTTTAAAGCTTTTTTTTTTTAATCATATTTGTATGATTGTTTTAATAAAGATTCAAATATTATAACTTGTTGTAATGATTTTAAATGCAACATACTTCAGTAAGAAGTGTGGTTATAGTGGGTACAAAAAACTTTAAATTCTAGAAGCACTTTCTGGACAATTATTTCTAATGTAATTTTTATATATTAATGTAATATTTAAATACAAGTATATTATCTATACTGAACTTAATGTAATTAGAAGGGATTTGAACATTATATTAGAAATAATCATTCAAAGTGCTTCTAGAATTTAAACAATTTTTTGTACCCACTGTCACCACACTTCTTACTATAACATATTGCATTTGAAGTTATTATAATTATGTCTTTTTCAAGTTATAATATTTGAATGTTTAGTAAAACAAATATACAAATAGGATAGTAAATAAAATAGTCATATATCACATGACCCAATTTTTTAAGCTTGTAAATGAAAATAATGAGAAGGACTAATTGCTCCAAGAAGCTTTATTGACAAATGCTGCAAAAGAAAGCATTTAAAAATCTCTATCTAGAAATTATTCCACAATCCTCAGACCACTTGTTTCACGCTTTGGCAATCCTCAGTGAGGCGCTAGGATAATTTCAGATACTAGATATAAAAGTACCAATTCAAAGCCAGCATTTATGTAAAAGTTAACTATTAAGTAGAAAATCTGAAATTTTCAGACACCTATATGTCTTCAGACTAAATAGCTATATAGGGTTGAGAAATCTTCAGCCAAACTATATATTAATAACCTTAGCAATATATCATTGTTTAAGACTTAAAAGTAAAAGTATAAATAATAAATAAAATAAAGTCATATATCACACAACTAAATTTTTTAAGCTTGTAAATAAAAGTAATGTGATGCTAATTGTTCTAACAAGCTTTATGGATAAATGCCACAAAAGAAAGCATTTAAAAATCTCTATTCAGAAATTATTCCTCAATTCTCAGACCACTGGTTTTATGCTTTGGCAGTCTTCAGTGAGGCGCTAGGATAATTCCAGACACTAGATCTAAAAATACCAACTCAAAGCCAGCATTTATTTAAAAGTTAGCTATTAAGTAAAAAATCTGAAAATTTCAGACATCTATATGTCTTCAAACCCAGCTATCTAACTTAAACAGCTATATGGGGCTGAGATATCTTTAGCCAAACCATGTATTAATAGCATTAGCAATATAACATCATGTAAGACCTAAAAGCAAAACTGTAAATAGTAAATAAAATAAGATATCACATGACCCAATTTTTTAAGCTTGTAGATAAAAATAACGAGCAGTGCTAATTGTTCTAACAAGTTTTATTGATAAATGTCACAAAAGAAAGCATTTAAAAATCTCTATCTAGAAATTTCTTTTGTGGTCTTTATCAATAAAGCTTGTAAGAGCAATTAACACCACTCATTATTTTTATTTACAAGCTTAAAAAATTGGGTGATGTGATATATGACTTCATTTTATTTACTAAATTTTTACTTTTAGGTTTTAAACAATGTTGTATTGCTACGGCTATTAATATATGGTTTGGCTGAAGATTTCTTAGCTTCATATAGCTATTTAAGTTAGAAAACTGGGTTTTAAGACATATAGGTGTCTGAAAATTAGATTTTCTACTTAATAGTTAACTTTTAGATAAATGCAGAGTTTGAGTTGATATTTTAGAGCTAGTGTCTGAAATTATCCTAGTGCCTCACTTGAGGATTGCCAAAGCATGAAAACAGTGGTCTGAGGATTGGGGGATAATTTCTAGATAGAGATTTTTAAATGCTTTCTTTTGCAGCATTTATCAATAAAGCTTCTTAGAGCAATTAGCACGCTCAATACAAAAAGGATCATTTGAAAAAGCAACAACTTTAAATCCAGACTAAAAATGATCTCTTAATATTAAAAAAAAATGTTGTGATTGTTTAAATCTATGCTATAAAATATTTTTACAAGTAAAAGTAAATAAAAGTTGTTACGGATAATTCAACTGATAATGTATTACCCTGAAGGCATATCAGTCTGATGTTGTGATTTTTAAGATAACGTCTCCAAGTGATCTGCGGACATATGTAATCGCTAAAATGTGTCTTCAGATCACGTGAACATGGTACGTTAAAAATCGCAAGATTAGACTTTTATGCCTTCAGGGTAATACATCATCGGTTGAATTATCCAGGTCACATGCTAAAAACTATTCAAAAATGAAAAAAATCTGACGCAGGTCAGGCAAATACTAAAAAAAAATACAAAAATAAAAATAAAAAACATGTATATGCATGCGTCAAAATATTTTTCTCAATTTTAAAATACAGCAGCGTGTAGCGCTGGAATAGTTTGAGAATTGTAGAAATATTAACAAAAAAATTTTGTAAATTTTAAATAAACAGCTAAATAAAAAAGACGCGATTTAATGCAAATCTGGTATTAATGGCGTCGAGAAAACGCCGCACTTTTACATGCATTTGGTAATTTTAAAAACGTACTGTATATTGCAAAATTGTTTTGAAAAATTATTGCAAATTATTTACACATTAAAAATGTAATGTAGAAATATTAACAAAAAGTTTTTGTAAATTTAAAATAAACAAATAAAACACTTTACCCGAATTAATACGAATCTGGCATTAATGGCATCCTTGGAGAAACCGTGTTATCACATGCATTTGGTAATGTATATTCCAAATTTGTTTTAAAAAATTATTGAAAATTATTTACACATTAAACGTAATTCAATGTAAGTTTGAGAATTGTAGAAATATTAACAAAATTTTTTTGTAAATTTAAAATAAACAGATAAATAAAACACTTTACCCGAATTAACAGCTCAAAAAAGTAACTGTGATGCCGTGGTTAGCAAAATCACAATAGACAGAAAAATCAAAAAATTTCCCAAACCTCGCTCTGAATTTTAAATCTCGCGGGGTGAAAAAAAAAAAAAATTGACTCTCTGATGGATTAATCACGCCAGTCACTTTGTTGCCACGACAACGTTGTCATGCAAAAAACGTCGTAAAATATGTCATCGGTTGAATTATCCGTAAGTACCTAAATAAAATATTATGTATAATATCTTGACTTAATTGAAAATAATTTCATTTAAAAATGATTATAAAAAATTTATAAGGAAATTCATAATTTTACCAAGGAATTTTTTTTTTGCAGTCAACCATAGTGATATATATATTTAGCATAAAAAAAAACAAATTTGCATAGGAAAAGAAACAATACATATATACTACATATTAAGTACACTAAAAAAGAATAAAAAGCTATTCCAACAACCATCAAATAACGCAGTTTAATTACAATTTTATTGTCTATTATTTCCACCTCTCATCAAGAAGAGTTTTTAAAGTATATAAATCCATTAAAAAAAAAAAGTAAAATTACTAAGATAACAGCAAATAGTATAAACGTCCTTCAATTTTTTTCTTTTCTTTTGCAATTACTTTTTATTTTTCAAATAACAGTTATTAGGGTAAACTGAACATATAACAACAAAAAAAGTATTTTTATAAATGTAAGCCAAACATTTTTAAATCTAAATTTTTTTAGTAAACCTATTTTGAAAGATACTGAAATCTGCATTATAACTTTTAAAAAAGGAGAGAGAGATATCTATAAATTATGATATTAAAAACAATGCCATAAAAAGATTATATATAAATGTAATTAAATATAAATCACATTATTTTTAAAGATTCACGGCAAAGAAAAATAAAATGGTAAATACCATTTATTTAAAAAGAAGAAAGCCTGTTGAAAGATAATGGATAGGAATTTAAATTGCAATAAAGTATGTATCTACTAATCACTGATTACTCAAGATTAGATTCACTGGCCTTAAAAAAGAGAGCCACTCTTACTTTAAGATATTAATAAATGCAGTTTTAAATTGTAATATAATTTAATAAACGCATTTGAATAAAAATATATATTAATTTGAATAGCTTTTTTAACATACAATTGCCTGAAAAAAAAAGTTGAGTGAAATTTTGGTCAAGTTAGCGAAAGTATGGTTGTATTTTATAGATTATAATAATTTAGTATTAAGTGAGATCTTTCTATAATATATACTGAGTTATTACAATCTAGAAATTGCAATTATACTTTCACTTAATGTGGCCAAAATTTCATTTAACTTTTTTTTTCAGCAGTTGCATGTTAAAAAAGCTATTAAAATTAATATTTTTTTTATTCAAATGTGCTTATTAAATTATATTACAATTTAAAACTGTATTTATTAATATATTACTATCTTAAAGTAAGACTGACTCACTTTTTAAGACCATTGAATCTAATTTTGAGTAATCAGTGATTAGCATTGGTAGAGAAAATAGTGGTTAATAAGAGAGAATCTGAGATTACAATGTCCCACAATTGGGTAGCCATTTGTAACAGTATACTACATTAGGGTGAACCTGGGGTAATGATACTCATTATCATCAACCCCAAGTCAATACAAATTTAAAAATGTAAATATATAATACTATGAGAAGCATGAGAGATCAACATACTATTAAGTACAAAAAATTGTTTAAATTCTAGAAGTGCTTTGGATGATTATTTCTAATGTAATGTACATATATTAAAATAATATTTCATACAAGTATATTGTCCATACGAACTTAATGTAACTAGAAAGGATTTGAACTCAGACTTTCAAGCTCTCTACTGTATCTTATACATTCGATACATGTGACCACATACATGTCAAAAAAATAAATGAGCTCCAATATACGTATTTCATGCTATCTTAATATAAACTGTGCACTGATTATATCTTTGTGTGGGAGATCATGATCTGGACCAACTGATGGGTCCTGGTTCAGAACAAAATATGTATATTGGAGATCATTTGTCTTTTTCACATTGTGCCATCATGTGTATAGAATATATAAGATGGAATGGAAAGCTACAGAGAGCTTGAAAGTCCCGAGTTCAAATTCCTTCTAAATATATTAATGTAGTATGGTATGTTTATGTATATATATATTAAATACAGTGAAGCCACATCATTTGTTGCATTACCATATGCTATTTTATTTATATGCAATCTGAAAAGAAATAGTAACCATAAATAAAAAAATTGTAAATAAAATCTTAAATTTGTAATCTATATCTCAAACACTTGATAGCATGATCAGTGTGTGTGTTTTTTTTTTTTTTTTTGATCAGTGTGTTTGACATAATAATAATCAACTTAATCTCACTTAGATATTGCATTTTTTACATTTATTTATCATCAGGTGACATCAATTTATTAAGTGGAAAAAATGTATGCATTTAATATACCAATAGTTATATAATTATAGTGCTTAACAGTGCAGAAGCTAAAAAAAAAAAGATTTAAAATGCAGTTGTAATAATTGAAGCTAGAAAAACATTTACAGGTCTAATTTTAATGTGCTGTACTTCGCTATAATTTATAATAGTTAAATGTACTAATATATAAAGTTTATACAAAGAAAATGATTTGGACTTTTAATTTAATAATGTTAATTTAATAACATGGTAAGTAATGGTCAATTAGCTAGTTTTATTTTGATCATTTTATGGCATAAACTTCTTTATGTCCACTGAAAATAATAAAAATAAAAGTTGTACAAAGGTAGATGGAATAATTAGACAATATAGTAAGGATAATTGTTGATAGTTTGCCATTGCTTGCATCTTAATTTTAGGTTCTCATTATAAAGCTCAATGTCATTTAAAAAAAGGAGCAAAAAAAGCTTAACTGATTATTCTATTATTATTATTGACATTTTTATCTTCTAACAAAATCAATTTTCTAGTCTGAAATATTTAAATATCTTTTATCTTTTATTATTGTCATTTTCTGTGTGTAGAAAAAAGTGGATTTTAATTGCAGTGCAAACAGCAAGTAAGATTTTTTATCACTTTTTTTTTTTTTAAAGATATACTGTACTTAGGTTAGTAGACACATGCAAAACATTTGTAATTAAATTTACTATGATTATGTGTTTGTTTTTATCTCTGTATTATTTATAACATATAGTTACATATATAGGATTTAAGATGAAGTACATGTTATTCAAAAATATTACGAATAATAATTATTTTAATACTATTTTTTTTAAATACCTTTAGGTTACAACAGAGTAAATAACTTTTTATTCTGAAAAGAAATAAAAAAATCAGAGAAATATATATATTCACAAAAAATTTATTAAATATCTGTTCTACAATTTGTTTTTTTTTTCTAAATTAAATAATTTAACTTTACCTTTGGTAGAGTCAAGAAATGGAATTTGAGCAATAAAAACCTTTTTAAAATTTTAGCAGTTATATATATGTTCTATTTTACAAGAGACATATACACTGAAATAAATATGATATTTAAAATCGAAGATATTCAGGTAATAGAAATCTTTAACTTTTATGAGTTGTTGTTACTTTCTAATTTATAAGATATAAACTATTCAAGATAATTTGAAATGGAAAAACATTTTTATATTGCATGCTAATTCAAAATTTGATTTAATTAATAAAAAAAAAACATTGCATGTATTGGAATATAGATACTAACATTATTTACTTCCTGCAGATATGAGGTCAGTACTCAATTTAAAATCATAAAAACCATGCTTTTTATATAAGCAGTTTTATGCAGAATATTTACACTGCTATTAACTCAATTCTTTTTAAAAAAACTGAAAGGAAAAACACCATCATATAGAAAAAAAATTAATAATGAAGAAATGGTCACAGACAACTGGAATTTTTTTTATTTTTGTCATTTGCACATGGTTATATCATTTTAAATTTAAAACATTTTTTCTCTTACAAATATTAAATAATTAAATTTTTTAAAGCTGAGTAAAAAAATTTAACTATTTGCAAGCATATAACAATTAAAAATATTATGCAGAGGCCCTAGTTTCAACATCTATTAGTGAAGAGAGCAATTTCTTAATAACCAATCTTTTAGTCTTATTTAGAAATCAATTTTTTTTTTACAATCATTGTGATTGCTCCTTTCTTGAATATAAGTCTATGCAGTGTCATCACATTTTTTTTTCCATTTTCACAATAAATATATTTATTCTTTTCATTCTGACAATTTTCCTCAGACATTTTTTAGATATATGATGCAACCTCAATTTATAGAAGAAATAATTGTTTTTGAATAATATATAGTATTTTATAGGTCAATATCTTTCATTATATCAATTTAAGAATATTAATTGCAAGTGACTTTTTAAGTTTTTTAATGCTGTTTCTGAAAGTAGTATACTTTACTATATAATTAAGAGTCTGTGACACATTTGTATAAATAATCATTTTATTCATATTTTGAAGTTATTTTTTTATTTTATATGTACTTTCTGTATTTTGTAAATTTCCTATAAGTTTTTCATAAATTCATTTTTACATACTTATATTCTGTTAAATTTTAAACAAACAAACAAAAAAAAAAAACATTTGATTTTAAATGTATACAAAGTTTGTCACTTGTGTGAATACCACAATAAAATATGATTTATACTTTATTTTAGTTAATCTTGTGATTATTTGAGTGAAACTTTGAAAGTTTAAAATTTCTTAAAATATTTTTTTGGATTGTATGTGATTATTTCATTGGAAAGAAATACATTAAAAAGAGGAAGAAAAATGAATAATCTGAAAAATAACATGGATTATACTATTATAAATATCTTTGCCTATAGTCCCCCCCCAAAAAAAAATATATGTATATATTTTAAAAGTAAGATTAGTATAAATTTAAAATTTAGATAAAAAGTAAAATAATTAAAATTAATGTTATCATGCTATATAAATAATTCATAATACATCTACAATATTTAATTGATCCAGAAACTTCCGAGAAAATAACATGGAACTCTTTAAATTTTCTTCACTTTAAGACTTTTTATTAGCTTGTGTTAGAATTTTAAATTTAATCATGAATACACATACACACACATTCATTAAAAAAAAAGAATACTGTATTTAAATAAATTACAATAAAACTGAAAGAATATGAAATGAATATATTCTGAATAGTGACACCTAACATAATATATATCATAATAGTAGTATTAATAAAAATATTGTCTACTACATTGCAATTTATAACAATATTATTATGAACTTGAAATTTTGGTTTATATTTTATTCATGATTACATTATATTTTTGGAATCCATTTATCATGATCAATAGGAAAAACAATTAATCATGATCTCTAATTGTATTTACATTGATATTTTACATCATTTTTGCAACTGTTTTATATGTTTTTGTTTTTTTTTAATTGCTAGATTTTAAAATATAATTTATGTACAGATTGTAATAAGACAATAAAAAAAAAAAAAAAAGTGCTCACTTTTAATTATACTATAGAGCTCGTTTACATTGTGTCAACTTGTTTTCTGATATTTTTAATAAAATAATTTGCAAACAGTCTATTTAAATGTAATAAAAACTACTTTCATAGTGAATTCCAAAGATATTATTTTTAGAAATTATCACGAGGAAGTTGAAAGATATGAAATCATTTCCATTGACTGTAATCTTAATTACAGCAAAAGTGTCTTCTTTAATTTTTTTTCTCTTAATGAAAATAAATTTAATGTTGTAATTTATATTTATAAAAAATCTTGAGTTTTTATAAAATTTTCTACCATTGGGTCTGCTGGAACGTGAAGCATTCCCACTGAGTTGAAGTGAATACTTTGAAATGTTAATGACAACTTGATAATTTATTTCGTTCTAAATGTACAAATTAAATAATTATAGTAAATGATTTATATAAATCATTTGTAAAATATATATGGTAATTAAACAATTTTTGTGGATGTGATTTTTTGAAATTTTTCATTTCCTCTAAGCTTTTTATTATCTTTTCGCAATTTTTTTTGATACTTATAATAATTTATAAGTGATTGATATATATATAATATTTGATATGCCCCATAGCTACATTATTCCAGCTACAATCCTTTAAATAAAGAGTCATTGCATCTTGATTTGAGAATATGAAGATATTATTCTCTTCAAATTTAAATCCACTATTTCCTTTACACAAATTAACTTGAAATCTTGCGATTTACAATGAGTTAATATTAAGATCTTTTTGATGGAAATATAGAAACTAATGTAACATTCTGATTATTTCTCAAGCACATAGAAAGTCGATTAGAAAGAGAAAGGCTTTAATCTTTTTCATACACACCTTAAATGTATAATATCCAAACGATGTAGTTTTGACTATAAAGGAACCTCTCAAACCTCAACACAAATAAGAACTTTGTGAATATAAGAACAACTGTCTTACCTAAATTCTTATTTATATAGGCCAATCGTGAAGCATTTTGATTTGAGAGTGTGAAAATATTACTCTATTTAAATCCACTATTTCTTTTACACAAATTAACTTACTTGTGATTTACAATGAGTTAATATTAAGATCTTTTTAATGGAAATATAGAAGCAATGAAACATTCTGATTAAGCACACAGAAAGTTTGTAGTTAGAAAGAGAAAGCCTTTAACCTTTTTTAATTCCGCCTTAAATGTTTGTATAATAACCAAACAATGTAGTTTTGACTATAGAGGGACATCTCAAATCTTAACACAATAGGGATGTTAAATTAGTTTCTATATTTCCATTAAAAAGATCTTAATATTAACTCATTGTAAATCACAAGATTTCACATAAGTTAATTTGTGTAAAGGAAATAATGGATTTAAATGTGAAGAGAGTAATATCTTCATGCTCTCAAATTAAGATGTTACAGATTGGCCTATATAAATAAGAATTTAGGTTAAAGATAAAATGGCTGTTGTTGTCTTTGTAAAGTCCCTATCTTGTGTTGAGATTTGAAAGGTCTCTCTATAATCAAAAAGTACATCATTTGGATATTATACAAATGTTTAAGGCACATGTGAAAAAAGTTAAAACCTTTCTGTTTATAATTACAGACATTCTGTGCACTTGATAAAATCAGAACATTACATTAGTTTCTATATTTTTATTAAAAAGATTTTACTATTAACTCGTAAATCGCAAGATTTCATGTAAGTTAATTTGTGTAAAGGAACTAGTGGATTTAAATGTAAGAGAATAATATTTTCATTCTCTCAAATCAAGATATCTCAGATTGGCTTATATAAATAAAAATTTAGGTTAAAGATAAGATGGCCACTCTTATCTTTATAAAATCCCTATCTTGTGCTGAAGTTTGAGAGGTGTCTCTATAGTCAAAAACTACATCTTTGGTTATTATACAAACTTTTAAGGTGCATGTGAAAAAGGTTAAAGCCTTTATCTTGAAATACATCTTTTCTGTTAGTCAAAATGTAATCTACTGTTGCTACATTCTTATTCAGAATTCATAATATAAAGTTTTTATGCACAAATTTGTGACCTCTCATTTTTATCTCCATAATCAAATTGACCCATATTATTTTCATCTTTCAATCACTTACCAGTTCTGGCATTAAAGTCTCCCATGGCAATTTTAAATTGTTGTTTGATCAGATAAAAAGTATTTTATACAATTGTATAAAAATCCTCTATTTTTTCCACCATAATAACTTTTTAGTGTAATGCTGAATTATCTGCATTTGGTATTTTCTTTTAAATTGAATGATTAATCTTGCCATTCTCTCTGATATACAATCAGTCTCCACAATGTTATTTTTTACTTTTTAAATCCCATTTTACTTATGATTCCAATATTTGTGATTATATCACTTTTTAAATCAATTGTCTCTTCATTTTTTCTTTTAACATTACAAAGTCCAACAGTGTCCCATTTAATATTAGATAATTCTTTGTGCACTCTTCCTTTACTCAAAAGTAATGTGCACGTATAAGTATTTAAATAAAATATCATTGAATGAATGGCAGCCTAGTTCCATAATCAGGGGGTTCTTAGCATCCGCCACCTTTGACCATCAACCATGCATTAACTGGTGACTTTACAGTCTCTTGTGAAATAAGGTCCATAATTTGGTTTGGCCTACTCATGTTCATACATATCTATTTTTTTTTAAAAAAATTCATTTAGACACACACTTATTCTGTCTTCAAGAAAACTCATCTGATATTTCAGATAAAAACTATCAGACAACTGACAATTTCACCATCAAATATATATTACATGGAAATCACATATAAACGATATCTAAAACCACTGTGATAAAAATTGTAAACAATGTTAGAACAAATGTACTTCCTTGTTTAACATCAATTTTTCATTTCAAATGATGCAGATTTTCTACCTTACACTTTCTCTCATTCCATCATGTAGAAGTCGAGGCAATAAAGTTCAATATGTGATTCATTTCTTTGCTTCCTACACTTTTTTCATTTGTCTAGCAACAAAACCATATCTGTAGTGCTTCTTCATTCTCTAAAATCACGTTAAGTGTCTGATAAGCATCCATTTACAACTGGAAGCAATGCATTCAACAAAATTCATGAAAATATCCTTGCTGTAGTGGATATCAATAATATTCCACGATAATTACTGTCATCTTGTCTATTCCCTTTGATTTTAAAAATTGAAACAATAAATGCATCATTAAGATCAGGTGGCAGAACTTCATGGGTCCATATATTTCTGAAAAATCGCAAATATTTTTGATACTAGCATTTCATATATATTTTAAAACTTCTATAGATATTTCATCAGAACCTGCAGTCTATCCATATTTAAGATTATAAAGAGGTGCTTTGACTTCCTTAAGGTGACTATTTTGCCCAAATATAAATCAGTAGAAAAGTGGATGTGCCGTTAAAAGTCATCATCTCAATTTTTATATCATTACTCAAAAGATGGTTAAAATATTTCTTCTTCCTGTTCAAATTATCATTATTATCATATAATAGTGTACTTATATCTTGGACTATTTCCATGATCTGAGTGTTGAATGTCTTGAAAAAAAATTAACTTTCAAAATATACTCACCTATTAGTATAGAAATAGTCCAACCTATAAGTACAACTAAAACACCATCATCACAAACTTTCAGGAAAATATAATAGTGTACCTTTTAAAGTTTAATAGGATTGTGATTATATGAATGATTTCAATAAATCAAAAAAGATCTACAATGATCACAATCAGCAAATGTATTGTTTTGTAATTTTAATTCACCAATCAGTTTAAAGCTTTCTTATCAGTCATTGAACTTCTGCTTTTAAATGTATTATGAAATTCCACATGTAATTTATTATTTTGCCAAAATGCCATGCTTCCTCCTTTTAATCAAATCACTAATAATAAAATTATTGTAGGAAAAAACCATTGTAATTCTTTTTTTTTTTAGTGAACCCAAGAATAGATTTACTTATGATAGACCTCAAAATTCAAATGATCAATTTTAGCATTCAATAGCTGCTGGAATTTAATTCATACAATAGATTTTTCTGAAGAACAAGCATTTTTTTTTGTGAAAATGATTGGAATAATATCCATGTTTTAATGCAACTATCATTTTAATGTTGAAGCATTTTAATCTATGATATGTCCAACATTGTAAGTGGTCACATAGTTTAAACTTATTTTGTATTTTGATTTTTTAACTATAATGTCATCCATGAAATTCTATTGTTTTGAGAGTGGATGCAGTCATGATCTTTTACAATGATTTTTCTATCTAAACAAAGTATTATAGTTAATACATATATTGTGCAGAAATTCAATAACAGCAGACACTAGAATTTATAGTACCAATACTATTATTTTCAATGATAATCTACTATTTGCATTAATGTTTATAAGAAGAAAAATTCAATCTTTTATTGGTATTGTTGTAATTGCTATCCATCTTGGAATAAAAAGTTTCCTTCTCTCAATTCTCTGAATTTAAGGTTGGAGAATAAGTATTTATAAATGAGTACCAATACCATTACACCAAGTTTTAACGCCATTATCTTTTCATTGGTAGATAATGAGAAATTCCAGTAATAGAAGATATTAAATTGTACTTTCCAACAAATTCAACAATATGCATTCTGACTGATCTGCCTTTCCAAAAAATTTATACCTGTTCATCTATACTAATAAACTTTCTTCCTTTTATAGATGAGTTTAACTATGAATAGCTATATCAATCTTAAATCTTGACAGCTCCTTGACCATCAGTGTAGTTCCATCATCTGGTTTTGAATAATTTGTATCAAGTAAAGTTTGCACATTTCATGTACATATTTAGAAAAAAAATAAATTTATAATATTTAAACTTTTAGTAATAACACAGACTTTTGCTTTACTGCTACTAATATTAGTATTATTGTTATTATATGTGTTCTGTAATGAGCAATCTTCTATGTGGAACAATATACTCAGATTGGGGATCCCTATATAAGGCTATCTAAATGTACAATCTTTGTCAGTTGAAATTTCTGTCTCACTCAAATCTAATTCCGAATTGATTTATTGCTGATTGTATTGCCTTGAGCAAAGATTACAACCGAAGATGGCCAGCCCATTAATATTAGTTTGAAATAAGTTCAAAGAGAATGGATATATATATATATATATATAAAATATACAAACCATCATTTAATATATATATATATATATATATATATTAAATGAAGAAGTGAGAAATGCAATTAAATGTATGAAAAAAGGAAAGGCTCCAGGTAATGATGGAATTATAATTGATATATTAAAAGAAGCAGGTGAAGAAACAGAAAAAATATTAGCAAAGTTATATACCAAATGTCTAAATGATAAAAATGTACTGGATGATTGGAAGAATGCAGTAATAATATTAATATTTAAAAAAGGTGATAAAGAAGATATTAGAAATTACAGACCTATCAGCCTTTTATCAGTTTTATATAAAATTTTTACCAAGATAAATTACAACGCGTCTACAGAGAACCTTGGATTTTCACCAACCAAGAGAACAAGCTGGATTTAAAAGTGGTTTTAGTACAGTAGATCATATTCAAGTATTGAGAGAAGTTATAGAAAGGACAAATAAATATGAGTTGTCATTATGTTTTGGATTTGTAGATTATGAAAAGGCATTTGATTCTATAAACATTTCTTCAGTGATTAAAGCATTGGATCATCAAGGTATAGATCCAGGATATTGTCATATTTTAAAGAATATTTATAAAAGTGCAACAGCAACAATTAGATTACATAATGATACTGGGAAAGTCAACATTGAGAAAGGTGTAAGACAAGGTGACTCCATATCTCCAAAACTTTTTACAGCAGTGCTGCAAGAAGTATTTTGTGGATTAAAATGGGAAACTAAAGGAGTGAAAGTAAATGGAGATTATTTAAGTCATTTAGATTTCGCAGATGATGTAGTTGTTTTTGCAAATAATGCTTCCGAGCTGCAGGAAATGTTGCAGGAGTTATCAGATGAAAGTAGGAAAGTAGGACTAAAGATAAATGTTAAAAAGACTAAAGTAATGTTTAATCGATTTGCTCAAAATATGAAAATAAAGATTGATTATGATGAATTAGAAGAAGTTAAGAGTTACAAATACCTTGGTCAGATTATTAATACAGATGGAAACATAATAGAGGAAATTAATCATAGAATTAAACTTGGTTGGAGTGCTTTTGGTAGAAATAACTTGATATTAAAAGGAAATATGCCTGTGTTTGAAAAGAAAGGTTTTTAACAAATGTGTTTTACCAGTTCTTACTTATGGATCTGAGACTTGGACACTTAATAGAAGATCAATACAGAGACTTCAGACCACTCAAAGAAGTATGGAGAGATGTATGTTGGGAGTAACAAGAAGAGATCGAAAACACAATGTATGGGTAAGAGAACAAACAGGTGTTACTGACCTCATTGAAAAAATTAAAAGATTGAAGTGGAGTTGGGCTGGACATATTGCTAGAAGAGATGATAATAGATGGACAATTGAAATTTTAAACTGGATTCCAAGAGATTGTAAAAGACCCAGAAGGAGACCACATGTAAGATGGATGGATGAAATAAGAAAATGTGTAGGGGTGATGTGGAGAAGAGAAGCTAAAGATCGGAGAAGATGGATTAAACTTGGAGAGACCTTCATCCTGCAATGGATTGATAATGGTTGATAATGATGATGATGATGCTTCATATTTGTGTGCCTGATGTGAGCACATTTAATACCTTAACTATACTATTTAATGGGTGAAACATCTATGGTGAAAGGATTTAAAAGAACAGATAAAATTTATTTTTAAGAATGTATATATATGCAAAATTTTTCTTTGAACATGTTGTTTAAGAATTTGCATTAGTATGATTGTGTAACTGTAGAATTCATATATCTCATTGTTTCTTCCAAATTCATCAAAACTTTTTAAATATTCTTGCAGTTTAAATGTGATAGTCATTTACTGGCAGAGTGTCAATAATGATATAATAAAAATATGATTAAAAATAATAGCATTTGAATTTTATTTTACTATTCATAAATTTTTAAATAATGAAGTATTTCTATTTTAGCAAAAATTATATTAAATAATTTATATTAAAAAAATGTTAACAAAATGACAAATTGCTACTTTTATTTTAATCAAAAAAAGAAAAAAAAGAACATGATTATAAATGATTTTTTAATTATACTTAACTGAAGGGAATATAGAATATATATATTGTAACAGTATACATATATGCCATTACATCATTGTCAATAAAAAGGTAAAAAGAACGATAAATAACTCTCAAGTAGAATTGTAAAAATGTTAATAAAAACTTTATTTAAAACCAATAAGTAAAATTGCACAGATGGAAAAGTAAGTTAAAGTAAAAAATAAAAATCTATAAGATAAAAGATAATTTTTTTAAAGAAATGTAAAGGACAATAATAAAAACTTAATTAGTTTCTATTCAAAAATTATGTTTAAATCTTGGTAGAATGGAAATGATTTTTTTTTTTATTTAAATGAAATGATTCAATAGCAAACAGGCTCTTGAGGGCATTTAACTGATACAGTCAGATAAGAGATCAATTAAAAATTTTTTTAGTAATAAAATTTGATGTTCCTGCTCAAAAGTAAACTATCCAATAAACAATGTGAATGGACACACAGTCCACAGAGAAAATCATTATCGCCAATAAGATCAGCACGAAGCCAGGCAAGATCGATTCTGTAATTTGATAAGGAATTCAAAATGCAGTAAAAGGAAGTAAGGAAAATTTTGAGAGTACTGTTTTGTTCTCTAATATTCTTGTTCATTATATAATTTAAGCATAGTTACATGTATTGTTGGCCTCAAAAATATGAAGATTGCACAATAAATTAGTTTCCTGTATTTGCATCAGCTGAGATGACCTCCAGAGCTATGGTTCCTGAAAAGCAGCAAACAATGGATTGGACTTCTTGAAAACAATACTGATACTAAATGAACTTTGATTGGAATTGTACAATGCATCATGGACTGTCAGGAGGGATTTCAAATAAACCTACAGCCACAGAAAGTATGAACTTTATAATCTAAAAAAGACCTTTTCAAATTCTATATATAAATGTTATCTAACCCATAGTCTCTTATCTGATTGAGCAGAAATTTAAATTATTTGTTCTATTTTCTTTTAATATGTTAGCTATTTTTATTAATATTATTTCCATTCTTGTAATTTCTTTTAAATTAATAATTTGAAAATAAGTGTAAATGGTTGCATAGATTTGTAAGATTGTGAGTTTAAGCGAGTTAATTTTGGGCTATTTGTTTCATTGTTGAATCCATGCTAGTGGAGGGATGTATGAGTGTTTTATGTCAATGTGATGTGTGATGTGAAGTGCATTAGATTCTCATACCTTTGTGCTGCGTTAGATACAGGGCATAGTACCCAACTGCATGGCCCAGAAGTGTTGCCATCACATTGCCAATGGTTGTAGACTTATTTTCTATGCCATTGATTTCCTTATGCTCTGATTGGTGATAGTAAGATCGCAAAAGCTACAATTCCTCATTATGGAGCATGTCTAATATATATTCCAAATGATTACCTCGCCAGACAGATGCACATTCCTGTACTGAATGAGGATCATTCTTTGTTTCATGATATGCTACAGATGCACATTCCTGTCATCATGGTTTTTTATGCTAACATCCTCATTTTGCATTGATCACATCGGTATATCAGTAAGCTGGCGTTGCTTTGGATGCAAACTTATAGCCTGGAGTTAAAAGAATTTAGTATATAAATGCATAATCTATGTAGCATATTTACATTTAATAAAATATGAAATTATATTAAATCTTAAATTCATCCAGCTGTGCAAAATGATAATTGATAATTTGTAAAGCACATACTCATTATATAAGTAATATATATTAAGGCTATAACCTTAAGACTATGTGCCTAAAATGCGACAGTAGAGACCTCTACAAATCTAAACACAAGATTAATGATTTTAAAAGACAAGAGCGGACACTCTTATCTTAGACCTAACTTTTAAATATATAGATGAATCTAAAGCATTTTGATGTGAGAGCATGAAGCTATTAACTACTTCACTGATTAAGTCCATAATTTTTATACAAATTAGCATATGCAAAATCTTTTGATTTACAATGAGTCAGTATGAAGTTCTTATAATTAGAAATCTTTTAAAACTATTTAAAGTTGTAATTAATAATTTGTAAAGCTTTATATTCACCCATATATTTAAAAATTAGGTCTAAGATGAGTGGCCACTCTAGTTTTTTAAAGTTGTTAATCTTGTGTTTAGATTTATAGAGATCCCTACTATCACATTTTAGGTGCATAGTCTTAAGGTTATAGCCTTAATATATATTACTTACGTAATGAGTATGCACTTTACAAATTATTAATTACAACTTTAAATTGTTTTAAAAGATTTTTAATTATAAGAACCTCATACTGACTCGTTGTAGATCGAAAGATTTCATGTATGTTAGTTTGTATAGAAATTGTGGACTTAATCAGTGAAGTAGTTAATAGTTTCACGCTCTCAAATCAAAATGCCTTAGATTCACCTATATATTTAAAAATCAAGTTTTGTCTTTTAAAGTCATTAATCTTGTGTTTAGATTTGTAGAGGTTACTACTGTCACATTTTAGGCACATAGTCTTAAAGTTATATCTGTAATATATATTATTGTGCAAATGATGTAAATTAAATTCATTTAGTTTTCAGAATTTTTCCTTTAATGTGTGTGCTATAATAAAAATGTTTTTTGATTAATTGTGGCAATAACTTATTTATATATATTTTTATTAATAATATTTTTTTAAAGAATCAAGAGTTAGAGAATTTTTAAATAAATAGAATGATATTTTAAGCTCAGCTTCTCCATGAGCTAATGGCTAGGGCTATTAATCAATAAAAGTTGAATCTTACTCAGATGTATCTGCATACTTTATAAATTTTCTGATGTGATGTGATGTATTTGGCTTCTCCTTAAACGAAGTCAAGAATATCTCAGCAATTATGCCCAGATAAACCTGTTAGCCATTTTATTCTCCATTCCCCACTCTTTAAGTCTTACCATATTCTGCCCCATCCCATTTCCACAACATAATCTTTGTCAACTCTATGGCCTTTATATCTAAATCCCCCTTATCTCTTCGCAAACCCAACATAAAAACTAATAACTCACTTTCTGTATAGTCACTTTGTTCATGTCTATTCTCCCATAATTTCATTATCTGTACCCTTTCTGCTTTCAAGCATTTACATTCAATCAACAGATGCTAATATTTTCTATACCTTCCTTACACAATTTCACACTAAATTATCCATAGTTTTCCATTTACATGTATATTCTCTTGTTGCTAAAGATCTCATTCGAGCCTTAAATAATAAACTACTTTCCTTATTATTATCATAAATTAACTCGCATCCAATATTCCGTTTACTTCTATATATATTTAAACTCTTCTTACCCTCCATTCCAGTTCTCCATCTCTCCAACTCCCTATTTTTTATTAATGCTTCTATTCTTTATTCCATTCCTTACACACTCAACAATCCTTCTAACACAATCATCCCACCTTTTATACAAGTATACTGATATAAATTCTTTATCCAAATCTTTTGCATACTGCATTACCTTTCTCACTCATCTTGTTACCTGCCCTTTACTCATAACCCAATTGAACACTATTTTGGCTATTCTTTTACTATCCATAAACTGCAATCTACCAAACATTTTCATTTTACTTTTTGCATCTCTCGTATAGAAACTTGACCATCCCATTTCTCCTTGAATTGCCTCCTTTGCTGTCCACATCTCTGCATATAATGCATGTCTTTCTACTTCCCTTTGTACTTTCTCTAAATAATCTAAAACCTTTTACTAACACAATGTATCATTACCATATGTTAACCCTGCTACTGCAACTCTCTTCCATACTATTCTAGCTACATCATATTTATTGTATAAAATACTGTTAGTTTCTTTACCATACCCTTTCTTTTCTTTGCTTCATTTACCAATTTTTTCTCCCATTCATCCAAGCAATTTTCCTGATTACATAAGATGATTCCCAAATACCTATATCTATCCACCACACTTAACTTTATATCCCCTAATAAAAATTCTACATCTTCTCTTTCCCCAGTATTAACCATCATTATATTTGATTTTTCTTCACTAAATTTAAGCCCCATCTCTTTACCTACCCTTGCACATGTCCTCAACATAATTTCCATATCTTCTCTTCTTTCTGCACACAAAAAGATATCATCTGCAAAAAAAAAAACCCGACAAAATATATACTCCCTTGCCACCTATTAATGGTATCTCTACCCCTCTTCCTAGTCTTTCTATTACTTTCTCCATTTCACTCAAAAACAACAAAAACAAAATAGGTGACATAGGGCATCCTTGCCTTAATCCCACCCCATTTTTAACTTTAACTGATTCTATATCCCCTAACTGGTAAGTATAATAATTAGTTTCATATAATTTCTTAATAATATTTACTAAAGCTTCATCCATTTCCAAATTGGCTAACCTTACCCATAATCTATTTCTATTTACTCTATCATATGCTTTCTCTATATCTATAAAACTCATATATAATGATCTACCTGGATTCCTACTCATCTCCATAAGTTGTGTAACTACAAACAAACTATCTCCTATATGCTTATCTGACCTAAAACCTCCTTGCATTCCCCCCACTACATTATTCTCTTCCATCCATTTTACAACTCTTCCAGCTACCATATATGAGAAAACTTTATATAAAACTGATGTTACCGCTATCGGTCTATAATTATTTAACTTTCTATGATCCTTACCCTTTCCTTTAAATAATAATCTTATTTTTGTATTACTCCAACTAACCGCACAAACTGTCTTCTGTGCCATCTTATTAAAACATGATAATAACTTTGCTTTTGCTCTATGCCCTAAATTCATTATCATCTCTGCTGCCCATCCATCTAAACCTCTTGCCTTTCCACTTTTCAATCTCTTCCCTGCCTCATTCAATTCATTTTTTGTGAAACTAATATTCCCATTACTAACTGCTTTCATTTTTTCTATCACTACTTCCTTCACATCTAACATTTTTTCTATATCCATTACATATCTATTTAAGATTCTCTCTACCTCTTCTCTAGAGCTACACTCTATTCCCTCATCATCTATTAATACTATCTTTCCCCTACATTTCTCCTTTTAATGTAATTCCAAAATTTTTTACTCCCATCTCTTCCACTTTTATTAATATCCTCCAACAATTTATTATTTAACTTCATCCTCTCTCTATAATTATCCATTTTAGCCAAGTTCTTCTTTTCTAAGTACTTTCCTCATTTAGCATTAATATCATTTTCACTTTCTTTGTTCTTAATAGCACACTTATATTCTCTACATGCTTCTTTCCTATCTTTTACACTTTTACTAACTCTCATTTTTTCTTACTTTTATTCTTCTGCATATTCTCAACTAAAACCCTATTTGCCACTTTTTCTATTTCACCACACCAGTCCTTATACTCATCCCCATCCAACTGCTCCATGGTTTCTTCAACTTTTATTTTATATTCTTCCAACTTATTCTTATCATTCACTCTCCATCCACATCTTTCACTATTATTTCTACCTTTATTTCTATCCTCCATCACATTACTAACCATTTCTATTACAATGAAATTATGATCACTATTACATACTCTCTCTTCATTATCAAACACCTTAATTTTCCATATTTTATTCATTCCCTCTTTCTCTACCAATACATAATCTATTGTGTGAAATTCATTATTCCTAGACCATGTGTATTGTCCCTCATACATATTTGATAAATTCCCAATGCTCAAATTTACTCTTTGACAAAATTTCTTCAAAAACTGACCATTCTTATTATGTACATCATCAATTTCTTCAATATGTCCATTCATATACTCTATAACCATTATTCTCTTCCCCTTTTCTTAAAAAAATTGTATATTCTTAACTAGGTATTCATATATACTACTGTTCCACTCCATTACAGTTTGACTATCTCCAGTAGCTATATACACTACAGCCACCTTCATTCTTGTCTATCCAACCTTATTTCAAACCACAAATGCTCTTGACATTTAACAATATTTAAATATTTCCTCAATATAACATCTATACCACCACCCCTTTTTTCTTTTTTTTTTTTCTGTTTACACCCTGCCATACCACCTTTTCCTAGGTTCTAATAGCTAATGGCATCCTGGTATGGCAGATAGGGAAAGAGCCGCCATCAAACTGTTATAATATATATTTAAATATCTGCCATATTACAATTAGAAGTTAATTTTTTAAAGTCATTTTATTTTTTAAATATCAAATTTATATTTTCAATAATATTAAAGAAAAAAGTGCACAGGTATAATATCATTATTTCAAAATCTACAAATTCATCAACTATTTATTTATATATTTAAAATTTTAAGGTTAGCTATCATAAAAAGTTTACATTACAATCTTTTTAGTAAATTAATTAATAAAAATATTGATTTGTTAAAAATTAGCTTGAAATGTGTTTTTAGGTAATAAGTGTGAATATCTGTGATACTAGTATATGTATTTTCAATTGTTTATGATATGCAAAACCCCCCAAAAATGAACGATTTTGTACTAAAAAATAGAAATCTTATCTGTATGAATTTATGTGAATCTTCATGAAATAATAAAAATGTGCTCAAAGAGTATAGTATCTATGTTATAGCACATCTTTTTAAATAGAAAAGTTTATCATTTTAGCTACTTGCTTTATGAATAATAAATATTCAATCACCCTTATATAAGACTACAAGCAGAAAAAAGTGGTTCTTTACAAAATAGGAAATACATATACTCAATGAATATAGTTGTTTTTTTATATACAAGTTGAAAAAAAAAGTTTATAATTAATTTTTATCTGTGCATGAAATATGAAAGCAAAAAGTACTACACAATGAAAGTGAATCATTTAATAGCTAGCCATTATTACCACAGTTTTGTCTGTGAAGCAATATACAAAAATGGCACAGTTTTATTATAAATTTTTTTTTGCAATCATATAAATATAAGTAATGAATTTAAATTTTTATTTAATTAATCGTTTTAAAGTAATGTTTTCTAATAAATTATGTTTAATAGATATCACCTAATGTATATTCATGAAATACATTTAAAACTTTATTCTTGAATAGTATGTAGAAATCTTCATTCATAATTTTAAAAAATTAAAAGTAATTAGGATTCATATTAAATATTGTCATTCTTGAGCTTGTGGATATGCCAGTACTAACCTCCATTATATCCAATTTAAATTAAAAATAAAAACATTTTGAAAATTGCATAAGTGTAAAACATTTTGAAAATTGCATAAGTGTAAAACATTTTGTTTCGAAAATTACATAAGTTTAAAAGTTTAAAATTATATAACTCTAAACTTCTTGTATATAAATATTTATTGTGTTGTGATCACAATTAAGCATTATTTCTATGAAGATTGCCTCTGATCATCTTTAATTTATTTATTACACTGCTGTTTTTGCAATGTGTGTGTATATATATAATGTAATGGTCAAGATTGTGTAAGCAGTCAACAAGACTAAAAATCAAGTAAGAACTCTCAACCGGCAGACATAGGGATACCCCATACCCCTAGTTTAAACTCCTACCCAGGCTTCCATGATCTCAACTACATAATTAATATCCTTGACCTCACACAGCTTCCCTTCTTCATACAGCACGACATAGCTCAGGTTCGAATATGGACTCTTCTCAGGGTTCTTTATCAACTTGCATCTATACCATACATTAGCATTCGTTAAGACCCTACATTAATTTATTTACCTTATGGTTATTGAACTTAATTTTGAAATTTAATTATTTCTATAATGCTACAAAATGAAATACTATATCAATTATGTACAAAACCATGGATATGTTTGTTTTGATAATTGAATAACTTTATTGAATTATGTATAATAATTACTTAAAAATTCCAACTCACAATGATGACACAAGTTTAATTAACAATGATAATATAAGTTTTATTACAGAAAATAAAATAATGGAGAGAGTAGCTTACAAATTATTGGATTAAGATAATCTTTTGGTTTTTACATAGTATTATGGAAGGTGGCAGAGGCTTGCAGCAATAATATGTGCCCTATGTAATTTGTGTTGGAGGTATGAAAAGCTATCAGCCCATTATAGGTTTGAATCTAAAAATCTATTACATATTTATTACATATTTATTTTGTTTAATGGAACAATTGTGGACAGGCTTGATTTAAGGGTACCCAGGGTTGCTGATGAGAACAGGTGAAGGCTGCACAGATAAACATTACTTAGACATTGTAATACTATCCTAGGTGAGTGCTGTCAACGGTAAACATATGTAATGATGAATGGCTTAGCAATCTGATGGCATTGTTCACAACTAAGGATGAATATCCCTGGCCACAGGGGTGCTCCTGCTTCCAACTGAGGGTGCATACCAATGAAGATGTGCTAAATCTAGGATTTGGGGTGGTGATAAGTCTTCAGCTCAATTGTGCAACCTAGACTGGTGCTAATACTTGATTAGGAACCCAGGCATGCAAGAAGGAGTATAATCTGCACTTGTTACAGTGACTATATGAAAATGAGTGTACCATGTGATGAGTAGAGGTAACAAATTCAATAATAATACAATCATTTCAACATTTATGAAGGGGTAGGAATGAAATATACAGAAAGATAAATGATAAATTATTAAATCTTTCATCTACACTAATAATAAACATTATGAAACTTATTTTTATATGACAAATAAGCATCCCTAGTTAACCACGTATGATTGTTTTATAATTAGAACCCGTTCACAATAACTATTTTTAATCATCTTAAATTTGGAAATCTAATAATATAACATTTAAAATATGATTGTCTTATAATTAGAACATGTTCACAATCTAATAATATATAGCATTTAAAATACAGGGAAGATTAATTATGGCTAATATAGGCAGATAGTGCTATCCATTACTTTTTACATTGCCTTTACATGAATTGTGGTTTAATTTACATATATATTTACTGCATTGATAGGCACTGCAGTACGTACATTTTGATAACTTTATTAATATTACTTTCACTTAATGGAATCTTGAATTATAAATATGACAGCCTTAATATTAGTTTTCATTACATAGGATCATTTTAACAAAATAGATTTATTAACTTTAGCAGCACATGAAGTAACACTTAAACAGAATTAATATATTGTTTTTATTATGGATATCTTCAATTATAAATTAATTTCTAGAGCAAGGGTTGCGTTATATTTATAGAGCAGCACAATAAACAAAAAAAAATGATTTATATAATTAATTGAATAGGAATATGCTCACCACACCTCACTAATTTTTTACATAATTCTAAGAATTGAGAAATAATCTTACTTTTCATAATGGGGGGGGGGGATGACTAAGGGTAAGAAAAACCCCAAAAAATTAATTTAGATATGTATTGTTATTATTTAAAAATTTTACAGCTTTAAATTTAGCGTTTTCTCGACTCACCCCATCCCTTGGGGACATTGATAGCAGAGAAGTGTAAACACATTTCATAATTTAAAATTGAATTCCCTCCATAATTTAGAGTAATATAAATAAAATGCAAAATAAATTTCTAAATTGGCTAAATAATTAAGACCAATAGATTTAATATCAATGATAAATACTATATATAATTTATTAAGTTAAGGCTAGCTGAATAAAATACGTTAAAAACATTGGGTTACAGTTAAAAATCTTTGAGTAAAATTAAAGTATTTTACCAGCAAGATGATAATGACTTTCAGGATTTCTTCTGCTCAGATGGATATATGGATTCATGGTCTTCAGACTTGCATGGACATAGTAGAATGTAGATGGAACTTTTCTAGACAGCAAACTTTACTAATGACCGCAGAGAAGCTGACACCTGTCTACTTTCTCACAATGGCAGGTTTTTTTAACATTTTTCTTTTCTTCTTCATGAATAACAAAAGAGTAATAAGAGGAATCTTAAGTAGGATAACTAATTAGAAACTTACATAGAATATATAAGATCTTGTGTCAAATATATGATTCTCTAAATAGGATTTTGTGCCAAATATTTGATTTTCTTTTAATAGGATCTTGAGCCAGTACATTCTTTTTACACAATCTTCTTCCATGCTTATATTTCAAATTTTATGCGTAGGGTCTGTTTTTTAAAATTCTTAATGGATTTAGTCCTGGTTTTGCTTTTAATTGACATTCCATTCGTTTTCTACTTTATTATGTCATGTGTGTAGCCGAATTGGTTTCCTTGCCATTGTTTTTTTACTTCTATTTAACACCTTAAAACATGTATAGACTCTGAAGGTGTTCACCTGTAACTATTACAGTTGATTGTATATAGGGAAATATGGCACTTACATTCCCCCCTGTAATGGCTTTTCTACCTTCCCATTGTATGCAATATATTAACATTTCTTCTTGAATTGATTACACTTTTAACAAGATACTTTTTTTCTTTTTAAAATAATATAGCATGACTTAAAACAATCAGCTTTTAACTTTAAAATGTAAAATTGTACATGCACACATGCACATATTACTAATGTGTGTGGATATTGAAAAATAAATTATATACGATGGGAAGTAGGCTATAATTTCAAGCAAACATGAAGCAAGCATATATGCATGCAGATATGCACTGCTTCAATATATATATTAATTGTATCAATAATTTCAATCTCTGTGGTCAAGTTGCAATATTTAGTGTCTATATAAATATATTGGTCCATTAATAAAGATGGAATTCCACCTTTATTGTTAAAAGGAGTGTGCTTTGACAACACTTTTAAATTCTTGATTGTTAATGATATTGAGATTGTCTAAATATTGTCTGACTTAATGATATATATTGTCATGTTTTCCACATCTTGCTTGATTCTGATAGGCCTTCTTTTACTCACTGTAAATTTAGTGAAAGTTAATCAAACTATGGATAAAAAAATATCTTGTTTGGATTTCTAAACACATAGCTATATTTCCTGATTAATTGGCCTACCAATTATTTTGACCTACACTAATGGCAGAATCAGCCTTTTATTTATTTTTATAAGGGCACCAGGATTCATATAAGAATCCATTGAAATCCGTTGTGTCTTGAAAATTAAAAAGGAAAATGATTTTAAAAAAATATAGTTCATAATTTATTCCAACTAAGATTATTTTCTAAATATTATCACCGGAGCATAATTAATAAATATTGGCAAAGGTAAATTATACTTTCAAATCTTAATAAACTAATATTAATAAATTTAATAATAATCTTAAATGATATACAATGAAAAGTTGATATTAGAAATAAATATTTTATTCTAATAAATTAAAATGTTTAAAGATAAATTACTAATTAATTGGAAAGCACACATACTAATTCAGATATGATTCATTTAATTAAAACAGGTTATATTACACTTAGGTTTCTTAGTTAAACAGAAGTCTCTTGAATAATAAACTTATTTGTCTCTATCAGGATTCTATTATAAGTTTATTGGAAAATGTTTTGCAAATGTTTCATTTTGTCATAATCAGAAATAGTTAATCTTAACTTACTGGTAAGTTTAGCGAGTTCACGAAGATTGTAGATTACTATGCATAGTTTTTTTTTGTGGGTGAATGAGCTCAGCCATCGGTTATAAGTTGATCTTGGTCTATCTTAATGGTTAGTCACAAAAGCTTTACTGGTGTCCGTCTTCAGGAACGATGTCAGAAAAAGCCTCAGTCCACTCCAACATGCAGAATTATTTCAGCGTAGAGTGGTCCTGGATATATTTTTTGTTATTCAGGACTAACCAAAGGAAAAACAGACAAGACAAGACCCCGATCAAACTGGTCTCTTTTTATACTCGAGGTCCAGTTTTCAGACTTCTGGGCATTTTATTATTATCATGGTACTTTGTTTTATAATCTTGTACATTCTTTATCAAATTTACATTACAAAGTCTTTATTTTTTTTAGCATAATTCTGCCATCTTTAATTAACCAAAAAGATTTTTTTTTTAGCTTATCTGGATTAGTAATTTGTGTGTTTTTTGTTCTTTCCAATTTTTACTTTTATTTTTAACTAGATTAAAAAAATATGGACAAAAATTTTAACTTTTATTGTACGTTTTAAAAAAAATTATACTAATCAAAAAAAAAATCTAAATGTACTTTTTTTTTTTTAGCTTTTACCAAATGCCAATGTATTTGTACCAATGTCTTACATTTTAAAAGTTTTGTTTAATGCCATGGCCTTTTTCTCCAGTTATGCAATGTGTTTTTGTAAATTATTTGCATGTAGCATTGCACAAATAAAGCACCAAATATATCCTGTAAGAGAAAGTTATATTCAAATTTATTCTTTTAATAAATTCTGACAATTGCCATTACACCTTCTATTTCAACTGCCATAAGGCAAAGCAAATTAAAATAATCAAAAATTAAATAGTAAAATCATATATTTATGAAGAGAGCATTTTTTTGAAGTATTTATGATATCATTTTCTTAGACAATATATATCTACTGTGGATAGATTCACCAATAGTCTTTATAAAAGTACCAGAGACATTTTGTATACATTTAATTTTTTAATTCTAATACTAAGAAATGTTAATTAATTTCTTGGAAATAGCAGAGAATTGAAGAGAAAATAGAATGGCTATAAAATGGTGCAAATCTTTTAATTATCATTTCTTTTTCCAGAAACATATTGAGATGAGTATTTAAAATATATTGCATGTTATAAGATAAACTAAACAATTTCGACACATTTTATGTTTATCATGTTGATGTTAATTGTGGATTCCAATATTAGAAAAAATATCTTTTGCCCTCTTAGTTCATGCTGCCAGCATCTTTTTATATTTTATATCACATGCTATCTGTTCTTGCAACATAAATTTAATCAATAAGCGCTTTATAACTTAATAATTATCAGCTGATAGTACAAATTGTAGACACCTGGTGTAATTAACATTAAAATGTATTATTATTTTACAAATTATGATAATAATATTACAATTATACAATTTTTTAATTTATAAATAAACATTTATCTTGACCGTTTGTACAAAGAGATTTACAAACATATTAGTTTGAATCAAATAAAACAAATTTAAATTGGCATAACTTAGAAATAATACAATTCATCAATATTTAATTTCTTATTCATGAGATAAATGCAACTAAATTAAATTGGTATAATTTACAATAAGTTTTAAATAAAGGCATAAGCATTCTAAACCCTTATGATTTTATCTGTGCTTTGAATATAACCAAGATTACAATATAGTACATTAATATTTTAATAAGGGAAACTAGGTAATAATCTTTGCATACAGTTTATGACTTAATTTAAACTAACATACTATACATTCCCAATGATAATGAGGATGATTATCATCATCTCACTACATTTGTCCCCTATGTAAAAAGGAAAGAAATGACTAAATGATAAAATTATTTATTTTCATTTTTTTAAAGCTTCATCAATACTTTTAACACAACTTAATAAAACAATATTATTGGTGATCTCTTGAGCAAAAATAATGAATAATTTAAATATCAACTTTAACTTTGTGAACCATAGCAATGGCAGTAGATGAACATTGTAGATTGTGAGAATAAGAAAATTGAAATGAGATAAAAATACTTTCAAGGAAACCTCCTTGTTTTACTGCTCTTACCTGAGATTAAATCAGTAGATAAAGCATAAAATACTCAGATGAGCACTTTAAATCTGATGAGAAAAACTAATCAGCCAAGTATCCTGTGACTGATAATTTATTTATTCAGAGAATGGACAGTTAGCTCTCTCAAATAGTTACTAATTCATAGATGAATTATGATTATGTAGAATATCTAATATTCAACTCAACAATCAATCACATGTTACCATATCAACTACCATTGCACTAATAAAAATAAAAATTATTTTCTTGAACCATCTTGAAAATTTCAGCATCGATTATTCTTGTCATAATTTTACACAACAACACTAAAATTCTTATTTTCTATTTATTGTGCTTCATTTTTTTTGGAAAAGGGTCTCAAAATTCTGGCATTATAAATGCTACAATATTTATATACATACATACATACACACACACAAATGCTATGAAGCTGTATTCATGTTCTAATAGAAATATTATGAGGGAAATTGGAATTTAGTGCTTAATGTTTATTTTAAGCATAAAATTGTACTGATGGTATTTCATCATCACAATCGGTTCTAGACAAATACTATGTCGACTCAACTCATAATCAGTACATATCAAATTCTCATCAGAATCATGTTAATTAATAATATATAATATTGCAGCACAACAAAACTGCAGTATTTATTTTTATGTATATTCAATATACATTTTTGAAATATATTGATATTAATATTTTACTTTACTATACATATATTTATACGAAAACAATACTAAATCATTAATTGTGTCAATCAATAAAAAAGTAAGAAATATAGAATAAGAAAAGTATGAAACCATTGCACTAGTTAGTATTTTGGGAAAATTCTTAATGGACATATTAAATGAAAGATTAGTGATCCAGATAAATATTTTGCAAAGAAACTGGATTTAGTAAATACAAAAATATTATAGAATAGATGATTTATTCATTAGTTGAATCATATGGAATAAATCATAAACTAATAAAAGTATATAAAGTTTATAATAAGTCCAAAACACACATGAGAATGTTCAGGGAAACTGAAAGTTGGTTTGGAATTATGAAAGCATACAAATAAGGAGATATAATTTCTCTAAATATATTCATTACACATGTAGAAAGAGTAATGGATAAGATCAAAGAAAAGTACAAGGGAACATCAGTGAAATATGGCACGAGAATAAATAATTATGATATATAAATGATACAATAATAACTGATGAAGGTAAAAAAATAAAATTCATATTAGTGATGCTAAATGAAGATAATTGTGTTTGAAAAGAACAAGACCATGTAAATATATATATATAACTTGTAAATAATATCAGTATTGATTTTAACTGTAAAAGGAAAAGAAAATTAAGAATAGCCATGAAGATATGTCTACAAGTGATAGACAAGATTGCAAAAGCAAGCAAAAACATTATATTACAAAAAAATTAATTCTATTGAACATATATATACTTCCTAATGTAAGTTTATGTAACATTTCTGATAAAATATTCATTAATAAGAATTTTGTCATTTGAAAGAACATTGGATAGGTAAAAAAAAGTTTCTAATGAAGAATTATAAGAAAAAGGGAATCAGAGAAAGTTGAAATTTTGTTATATTATCATCATCATCAATCATTATCAATCCTCTGCAGGATGAAGGTCTCTCCAAGTTCAATCCATCTTCTACAATCTTTAGCTTCTCTTCTCCACATCACCACCTGCACACTTTCTTATTTCATCCATCCATATCACATGTGGTCTCTTTCTGGATCTTTTATAATCTCTTGGAATCCAGTTTAAGATTTCAATTGTCCATTTATTATCATTTTTTATAGCAATATGTCTAGCCTAACTCCACTTCAATCTTTTAATTTTTTCAATGAGATCAGTAACACCTGTTTGTTCTCTTACCCATACATTGCGTTTTCGATCTCTTCTTCCTACTCCCAAATACATCTCTCCATACTTCTTTGAATGGGCTGAAGTCTCTGTATTGCTCTTCTATTAAGTGTCCAAGTCTCAGATCCATAAGTAAGAACTGGTAAAACACATTTGTTAAAAACCTTCCTTTTCAAACACATAGGCATATTTTCTTTTAGTATCATACCAAAAGCACTCCAACCAAGTTTAATTCTATGATTAATTTCATCCATAATCTGACCAAGGTATTTGTAACTGTTAATTTCTTCTAATTCATCATAATAATCTTTATTATATATGCAGAAGTAAATTTTGGCATTATATAAAAATGCAAATTAAAGAAAAAACCCCTTATAATTTATGGATAGATCTCATTAAATAATGGTATGGAATTAGTTTATATTTGCTTACTCTTTTTGCAATTGATAAACAAATATGGAGAGATTTGATATAGAAATCATTATTCACCTATAAACATTGCATGTATAATTTCTTATGATGATGATTTGATATACTGATACATGCACTGCTTTTCATAATAAGCAATCAAATTATAAATACAATATATTTTTTTTTTTTCCACTAAGGATTTTCATTACATAAAAACATTTCAAATTGTTCTTTTTTGACTTAATTTTATATTTAATGCAAAAATCTTTTAATGCTTAGCTATAATAGATAATGCAAATAAGAAAAGCGATTTAAGTCTGCAACAAAAAAAATCACTTTGTTTTAAATGCATGGCTGGAGCCGATTTTATAGAATTGTATCTGTCATTAGCATGTAGAAATTAATGTGTCTGACAAAAGTAAATGAACAGAAGTCTGTCTTAAACAAATTTAAACAATAGATTACATGTTTTGAATAATTTGTTGATTAGGTCATAGATTTATTTCCAGTTAATTCATTTAATCACACTTTGAAAAAGTAATCGTTAAAATAATATCGCAGATACGTTCAGTTATATATGTATGTCAATACATTTATATCATGTTTATAGTGACATATAAATTATAGGAAGGAAAATTTTGCCTTAAAGTATTGGCTTAGTAAATCAGTTCTGAGGGAAAATATAAAAATTACCTGATGAAATCCAAGAGAACTATTGTATTCTATTATTAAGGTACATTTATATTTGAATATCATTCCTTATGAACAACTATCTTATTAATAAATAAATAGATCTGCACCATACTTTCACAATAATCTTGATTTTCTGTCTAGTTTATTTTCATTTTATTACTTTGCTATTGTTCTGTCTTTGTCTTTTCCAGCACTATTTATTCTCATCATGAAACTATTCATTGCTATTTTCAATATCTAATTTTCAGTTGAGAGTTTTTTTATATATAATTTTTGCTCATAACTTTTTAATTAAATAAACCTAACCTTTCAATTCATAAAATTTTCCTTTCATTCAAAATTGAACTGTACTGGATTATCATTGAATAGCAACACAGATCATAATCAAATGAGACATTGTTGGACTTTATGAAATTAGAAGAAAAGTTGAAGAGACTCTTGATTTGAAAATTTGGACATGTTTTTTACTATAGAGAACCACAAGAATGGGATTCATTATAAATAAAAAGTGGCAGAATAACTTTGTAAAGATTAATGATATATAAGTCAGAGTGGCAAAATTATTTATTCAAATTAATAGAAGATGACAAATACATATAATTCAGACTTTTGCCTCAATATGTTCTTTTTGAGATGAAAAAATAAAGGATTTTTATATAGATGTACAAAATGATTTTTTGAAATTGCCATGGGAGACTAATTCTAGAATTGGAAAATGATTGAAAGATGAAAGTAATGTTAAATTTTATAGAAATGAGAGAGAACCCAAACTTGCAGAAGTCACAAAAAAATAGTATATTATAAATTTTTCTTTGAGAAAAATGCTAAAGAGAAATAGACATGAAAGCACCCATGTGAAATAGTGGTAGAATTGGGTTATATTTTGACTAACATAAAGTATGTACTTTAAGATTATGATGTCTTTAATAGAGTCAACATAAAAAGTGATCATCAATTTATGAGATGTAAGATTTGCATTAAAGGAAAAAGTAGAGAAGTAAAACTATGAAAAAAAGACAGTTTGACCTTCACAACCTTTAGAACCACTCCCATAAATTTAAATTAGTACTTGACTAATCATTATGAATATTGACAGACTTTGAAGATGGTTCAAATTTAACATAGATCACTAATAAGATAACTTATACTCTACTAAGAAAGCAACAAAGGTTCACTAACAAATTTTTACCTGAGACATGACATTGTATGAGGAAAATAAGAAATATGGAAAAATAAAATAAAATGATCCAGTAAAAGGAATTGAATGATATGTAATTCTATGAAATGGTACAAAAAAAAAAAGAGTTAATAATGATATAAGAAAATATAACAATTGGTAAAAAAAAACTAAATAAGAGAATAAGTTTCAAAAGTATAAAACAACATCCAAATAAAGAATTAAGGAAATTGTTGAAGTTATATACCAAATATCTAAATCATAAAAATGTAACAGAAGATTGGAAAATTGCAGTTTACTACATTTTCTGAATTATCAAGCATTTTATATGAAGAGAAAGGAATTCTTGATGTAAAAAATTATAATATTTTAAAAGAACAATGTTTCTCTGAGAGTGTGTGATGATAGTATTGTAAATGCAAGAAGAGAGAGGAACTTCAAGAAATGATGTAAAAATTATTGATATCTTAAAAAAACGAACAGTGTTTCTCTGAGAGTGTGTGATGATAGTATTGTAAATGCAATTATGTGGTGGATCTAATTAAATGTTTTTGGAAAAATTCAAATTTTATTTAAACTTTAAAATACATTCAACTGTTAGTAATAACACATAGATTACTATATAACAATGTTTTTAGTGGTATTCTCTTTATTCCAGTTGTTGTTAGCCTGATCTGCACTAACAAAGGAATCAAACCTGAGACCTTTGGATTCATGAGTATTGAATTCAAGACAATGCTCTAACCAACTAAACAGTTTAAATAGTCTAGTCGTTTAGAACATTGCTTAAATTCAGTAATTACAAATCCAAAGGTCCCAGGTTTGATTCCCTTGGTATTGTGGTCACTGGCCAGATTGTCAATATCCGAAGAAGAGAGATTATTATCACTAGAAACATTGTTATATGGTAATCTATATGTCATTACTAATAATTAAAGTATTTGATAGTTTAAATAAAATTTGAATTTTTCTAAAAACATTTTATTAGATAATGGAAGTAGTTCAGCATATAATTACATTTAAAATAACCAGTTGAAAACAGAAAATTTATTGACAAAACTATGTTGAAAATGTCTAAATGATAAAGATGAACCAGAGAATTGGAAGAAATGCTATAGTAACCTTATTATTTAAGAAAATTGATATAGAAGATATTAAAAATTACAGACTTATCAGTTTTCCTTCAGTTCTGTACAAAATCTTGAGAAAAATAATTATAACTTATTTTTAGAAAATTTAAAAATCGAACCAATCAAAAATAAAGCTGGAGTGGATCATATCCAAGTATTGAGAGAACTTATATAAAGAACCAATAAATATAACTTGCATTATACTTAGAATTTGTAGATTATGAAAAGGCATTTGATTTTTTAAAAAATTCGACAATGATTAAAGCTTTAGATTGCCAGGATACAGGTTGGAGATATCATATTCTAAAGAATATTTATCAAAATGCAATAGTAATGATTAGATTATGTGATCATTAAGAAGATTAATGTGTAAAAAGTTATCAAATGAAAGTAAAAATATATAATTAAATACTGAAAAATCTAAAATAATGTTCAGTGTCTCTCAAAAGAAGCAAATAAAAATTGATAATTATAAGTTAGCAACTATCTTTGTCAGATTATTAATATAGATGGGTGCATGCATAATGAATGAAATTTATCATAGAATTAAATTAGGATGTAATGCTTTTTGTAGAAATAAGTTAATAATAAAGGAAATATGTCTATGTGTTTGAAAGAAAAGTTTTTAATAGGTGATTATTTTTACCAGCTTCCTTATAAAAAAAAAGTTGAAACTTAGGTTCCTAAACACAGTACAGATATTTTAGACTAATACAGTAAGAAATGATGTATTTAGAGAGTAACAAAAAGGGATTATAAGTGAAATATTTGCATGAGAAAACCTAACTGTAAGAGGCACATACGACGTTACATTGTTTTTTTATTATTAAACATGAAAAAAATAAAAGTTTGCAAATAAAACTTCTTTTCTTAAGAATTAAAAATTGAAAATTAAAAAATCATCTTAAACTCGTATATATATATAATCGTACAGATGAAAAAAAATATTAAAATAAAACTTTATTAAAAATAGAAAAAGTATTTTAAAAGCAAAAACTTAAAAAGATTTAGAGATAAAAATATATCTTTAAGTTTGGAAAACAAATTATTTAATGTTATTGAAAAATGGAAATGATTATTTTAATTAGTCAAAGTGAACTAGCCCTTAGGCATTTAAATGTATAAGCAATGGTCAGATAGGAAAACAATAGAAACTAACAGCAAATGAGAGAAATCCATCAGGAAATCGGACCTCAATGGAAGGATCATCATCATCGATGACATAACGTCCATTGGATCTGAAAGTTACATATAAAAGAAAAAGTTGGAAATAAATTTTTAGTGAGTGAAGAAAATTTAAGAGAAGACTGAGATGTGTTAAGTCTGAGAGTCGGAGGTGAAGGGATTGAAAGACACACTTTTAATTCCTTCAGTTGTTATAAAAAAAAAAGAAAATGAAACATCGCTTTTCCTATATTGAGGACCACAGGATCATCGAGGGATTTTAACGCTGGATTCCAAATGGCAAGCAACGGATAACTAATGAACATTTCTAAAACCGTAAGCACGTTATGAACTTAAATGAATATTAATTTGAAAACACTAAGAACTTTAAAATATAAACTTTCCCAGTATTTAAAAAAAATAGAAATAGAATCCTATCTGACCAAACTAAATTCCTTATTAATTCTTTTTATTGATGTATTTTTTTTTTAATCATTTCCATTTGTTTATTTATTTATTTTTTGGTTCTTGTAAGTTTTATTTATGATTTTTGTTTTTCGCTAATTTAATATTATATAAATGTTAAACTTAAGTCGGGCGTGAATGACTATATAGATTTGTAAAGTTATATTAGGGGAGGGTAATCTTAGGTTATTTGTTTCGTAGTTAAATGAGGTCAATGGATTCGATATATTGGTGTAATTAGTAGATGTAGTACGAGACTCGCTATGGGCAGAATCGCTTTATATGCCACACACTTCCTTTTTGGCCTATGGAATGCGATTTGTAAGTCGGCAAAATGACCGCAGTCCTTTCCTATGGAGTTTTTTTTATTGCTTTTCTTGTCAGATAGATGTAGTATTCCTATTTGATGAGAGGCAATTTCTTCTCTTAACCTTTTGTGCTGCCGTATTCGTATTACATTGAATGCATCGATATATCAGATGAATTGACGTTGGTTTGACTGTGAACTTTTGGCCTAAGGTTAAATAAGGATAGAATATTTTCTTTCAAATGCAAATCTATGTAGTCTATTCATACTTGACTCTCTAAATAAAAATGCATTAAATTTAAGTTGGGTATGGACGTTGCATGGATTCGTTATCGGTTAATTATGTTTCTGGTTTTCATATTTGATTAAAATATATAGACATTCGGTAAATAATAATACCTTACGGTGAGTATCTAAAATGTATTTATTCATATGTCTTTTAAGTTATTGGTGTCAATGCGGTATCTTATGATGAATACCATTGGGTTTCTTGTATTCCCTCTGCAATTGACGGTAACAATGACTTTGTATTTTGATCATTTATGTTTATTTTGAAATGTTTTTAACCGTGTAATCTATGTAACCGATCTATACTCAACATTTTAAAACAAACTTTTATAAACCCATCTGTGTGAACTTATAAAAATTAAAATGTAAATTAAAATCAAAGTTAAAAATGTAAGTTAAATTTTAAAATGTAAACTGATACTAAAACAATTTTAAATATTATATATGTGCATAAATAAATGTTTGTGTGTATAATTACTGGCAGTGGCTTATTTTATTCTTTTTTATATATTCTTAGATAAGAATTTATTATAAAATGTAAATCTCTGTTATTCCACTGAGCTAGTGACAATGGGCTAACGACCGGAAACAAAATATCTAAAATAAAAATGAAAATTTTTTTTTTTGATTTACGTATCTGCCTACTTTATAAATTTTCTAGGTGAAATATTTGCATGAGAAAACCTAACAGATATGATTAACATCATTGAAAGAATTAAGAGATTAAAATTTCAAAGCATCATTTATAATTATACTTATCATTTAAGGATAAATATCACCACTATATAAAATCTTTCTGAATAACAAATTAAAACTTTTCTACAGTCCTTTTTTTAAGTGTATAACTTTTTTTCTTTAAAAACAACAACTCTTAATACAAATTATTATTGTTTATATATTTTGCTTCCTTAAATTTCATTCTACTTTATAAATGCAATATTGACTTATGTAAAACACAAATAAAGAAACTACATATATTGATGTTTTTATTAATATTGAATCTGCTGTCAGATTTGTTTCTTAAAACTCAATACAAAAATAATATTTATTTTCCATTACATTTAATTTTCCTATTGCAGATTTTTCTTGTGTAAACGTTGTGTTTCAATGATGACTAAATTTTAGCAGTTTCACTTTATTATATTATTTAATCTTTATTTTTTTAAAAAAAATATTAGAACATTATAAATATTCAAATAATAAAATAATTTACTTGCTAAAAATTAATTTAATTTCAATTTATGTCTTTGATTGTTGTGAATATTCTTGCTTATTTGATTGTAAACTTTATTTGATAGGAGGTAAATTTTTAAAGATTACATACATAATCAATTGTTCTGCCGAAGCATATGATTCTGAAATAATTTAAAGTTTACTTTAAATAAAATTCTCCGTTTATAACTGACAGTGACAGGCTATTTTTGACAATCTTTCAATTCAAAAACAATACTGACAATTGCAGTCAGTTGGGTTATTTCTTGAAATTAGTTTTCATTTTACTAATATTGTATTTTTAATATTTCCAAAAACAACAGCAACAACTGTATATTGATTATTGTAATTTGAAAAATTCATTCTATTTTGCATGTATATTGTTAATCAACCAGGTACGGAGTAGTTACTTATTAGGGAAAAAAAGGCAGCAAAAATTAGTTGTTAATTATAAATATTTTTGCTTAAACTTATGCATTTGTATTGTACCCTTGCTTCTGAATAATCTAACCTCAAGATTCTCCGGTTAACCATCCATAAATATAATAAACTATAATCGAGTTATATAAATAATAACTGTTGAAGATAAATACTATTATGACTAACTGAAACTGAACTTCGAATATATAATATCTAATCAAATTAATATTTCATAATAATTAAATGTAGTAAATTAACCAAGTTAAAAGTATAATAATAATAGTAACAATAATAAATTATCAGGGTTCAAATTAAGTACTCAATTCATCTATTTTATTAACAATTTAAATTACAACTAGCTCATTAATTACAGTTAACATATGGTTCAATTAAAAATACTAATAAAATTATGAAACTCTTCACATGAGACATTCAGCAAGGTACAATGGCTTAACATTGAGGATTTACCCTGAAAGATATATTCTCAATGACATAAGAATATTAGCCCTACTTAATTTACAAAACAAAACTACCTCGTAATACTCTCATGTCTTATAAAACACATAGAATAAACCTAACTTAATAATTTATGAAATTTATTATGAAAACAATAAATCAATTGTTATTCTTTCATAAAATAATATTTAAATATGACATTAACTAAAATTTCTATCCATCATCATTTTATACAACTCTACAATCATTTAACCTCCCGGGTTCACCTCCTAATAATAAATAAATTAATACTATGTAATTAAATATAATGAGGGATTTTACATATAAGAATATTTAAACAATCCTTAAAATCATACATTCATTTGACTATTAATACTCTTCAATAAAACATAAGTAAAATCATAAGTTCTTATAAAACATTATATAATCTTTTATTTATTATGTGGTATTCACAGAAAATATTATACAGTATTCTTAATATAATTGCACTATTAAATATTTAAAATTGGCATTGGATAATTTTCATAGGATCACCAATAATTAGATCTTCTGTAATAATATTAATTACAACAATACCTCTTTATTAATCATGTACAATAATAATGTTTCAAATAATTTTTGCAAATCATGCTGAAGTGGTAAATCTGTAGTACATATTTAACTTCACTGCCTGATGACATTACATACCTTTAAATTAGGGTTTGAACCTGTTTGTGTTTATTTGGTCATCCAGGAATGTTAAGCACACACATATACACATATCACTTCCACCTTGTTTATTCAAAATGGTTATGTGTAACCAGTTGAATTATTATTTTAACTTAAGTAGATTTTATTTCCAAGCTTGTAAATTCCCTTCACTTAGATAATTGTGTATGTGCGTATATGTATTACAGATATAAAAATGAATACGATTAATGTAAAGCTAAAGCAATGCCAGAAAATTCTAAAAAGTATTATTACAATTTAAAAATGTCATTCTCATTTAACTATTTCAAGTCAAACCAAAAATCATATTCTTAAAGTAATTTGCAATTTTAAAAATACATTTAAATAATGCTTTCTGAACGTATTTGTTTACATCTTCCAATGTTGCCAAATTTCAAGTATAGGAGGAGCAGAAGTTCTAGGAATGCGCAAAAGGAGTTCAAATCACTCTTCTCTTGTGTTTGTTTAGAGAGTGGAAGCAAAATGAACTGTGAGTAAAAGGAATTCGCCTCCCTGACCTTAGATCGCCTTTGTTCTGCCTCCCTGCCATGCCATCGCTGCTTGGGAACTGTTATGTTTAACTGTAAAAGAATATTGAAAGATGCATACCATTATTTTATTAATATTGTGCCTTGCTAAACTTTGTATACGTTATTATAAGTGGCCACCATAACTTCTAAAGGTAATCCGTTTTGCCGAAGAATGAACTCTTAATTCTCCTCACTTCACTTCTTTCCTAAATCTTAATTGTAATCATAATGTAATTTTTATTTATTTGGTAACTGACTATAAACTTAATTATCGTTAAATTTGTGATTTTCTCTCTTAAGTTTTAAACTTGTTCTTTGAAATGCTAGCACAGAATTATATATATTTTAAATCTATCACTAGTTTTAAGTTTCACGCTCTAATTATATTATTTTCATGCGGCAAAACTTATTTAAACTATGTATCTTATTAAATTAGTTTTAGTATGCTAATGTTTCAATCTAGTGAACTTATATTATTTCAATCATTATTCCAATATTTTTGGAATATTTAAATAGTTAAACGTAAAATTTCTTATTGAACGCTGTTCACTCGGTTAAATATTTTGAAATATATGCTTAATGGCGGATTGTTTAAAAATCATATTATGGGATAAGATAAACCTTTTGTTGTTATCACTATCGATATTTAAATGCATTTTATGTTCTTTAAATAAATTTGATTATTAATGTATTTTAATAATTATTTATTATATGTACGCCATTAAGAGTTAACTTGCTTATGATATTTTGTCGTTTAGGAATACTTGGGCTTGTTAAATAGGAAAAATAATATTTTTCCCTCTTCTATGTTTGACATCCTAAACTTATTAAAGTTATACATACGATGCTGAGTGGGTTATTATTTTATCATGGCGTTATGCATGATATTATTGCTTTATTTAAGCTTAAATTATTTCATTAGTCATTTAAGACTTAAGCCATATTCGCGTTGCTTACTTATGATAGCATTTTAAAGAATTTATATTTTGCTTTATCATATTTACTCATCCGAACTCCGGATTTTCTTCACGTACTCGTCTAAGAATGAGGTTTGGTAGAACCGATCTCAGGACAAACATTAGAGTATTAAGGCTCTGCATGTGAAACGTCAGCAAGCATACCATGGAATCCTTACCACTCATATTTTCGAATACCGCCTTGTGATAAATACAAGCGGAATCATATATATGATAAAGCCTTTCAGTCCAAAGACGGACATCTCCATTTTTAACGCTATCATTATAAGTCAGCACTGCGAGTTCTTTTTTATGTATAGTTCTCATATTAACTATAAGACGTATCGCAGTGATGTTTGTAAACCACTCATTTAATAATTTAGTCGAATATTTTAGGATTGTCACAGTAAGGCTTAGTTAAGCTAACCCATTCCTCATTTATACTGGCCCAGATATGCTCATGAACGATAAATTACTTATCTGTTATATTAAGAGTAAACCTCTCTTTGGAGATAAATTTATAAACGTCCTTATCATTACTTAAAGTAATGATCACAGCATTGATAACATTAATTTATTATTATTTATAGTTCATTAGCATACTAAATCAGTTGCCTATATGCAAAATATTAACCGCATTAAATCTGTGCTATGCTTCTGATGTAAATTAAAATTGTTTATGTTCATTAAATTATTATGTTGATAATTACTTATGTGTTTGTGTCTTACTGAATCTCACTCATTGAATCCCATTTAATATTTATAATAGTGTTAGTAATATTTAGAAGTTATAACTGATTATTTTAAATGAACATTTATCTCTGGGTTGTCCTGTCTTTGCTCATTCTGGATGGATACTATTTTATAATTCATGTTTCTTTTGCAATGCTAGCTGTGTGCAATTCATTTAAATTTATAGATTGCCCCTTCACATAAGATATTTGATTGAGCCAAGATTTGATATTATTTATTTACATTAATTACCCTGTAGATCTCATGTTTCTCCGCTGTGTCTCTGGGACCAGAATGAATAAAATTTCATCTGTTATCATCAGAAGTGTTGTTTATAATGTTATAGTTTTAGAGAAGAGCAAATAGGGCAGAATTCATGATTGCTCCTGACCTGTGTATCTCGGGCATAAGTGGATTTAGGGTACTTTTGCTTAGATTCTAAACCTTGTTAAATGAACATACAATTCTGACCGGTACAATGCGTGAGGATACAAAGATTCAAAAAAAATCACACTCAGATAAATCAAACTCTCAAGACAATATGAGTTAAAAAACATTAACAAATTTTATTATAATTTAACAATACTGTGTTCATAACACTATAAATTTATAAACTTAAAATATTTACAATATAAAATAACATAAGGAAATTAATTAGATTAAAATATTTGCATAAGAAAAGACCAACATGTTGTAGAAGCTAAATTTGTAACCTTAAAAGCATGGTCTTTACAATATATACTATTGAGCATGAGTATGAGTTTTCTCATGGACAAGGTATACAACAACAGAAATATAAATAACATAAATCACATTTTTTTATTTAATCTCATGAATAATTACTTTGCTTCATAATCAAGACACATTCAAATGAAATAATAACTTGGGTTCTTCATACACAAGATACTCTTATTATCTTCTTTTATTTTTATAAACTGGTGTCTTATTTTAAAATAAATAATAAAGTGAAATTGTAAGTATTCAAATATCAAAATCCTTTTAATAATCTTTCAGCTAGCAATAAAAACTAATCTAAAATGTTTGTTAAATGACCTTATCTTATAAAATAATAATATCACTATGAATGTCTAATCTTGTTATAAGCAAAGTAAAATAATGCACTGGGCAAAAAGAGTATTTTTATGCTATCCATTACCCCAGTAAATACATTTGTGATAAAAAGGTAAAATAATATAACATACTAATTTAACTAAGGCAGGTATTGGAAAATAGATTGACATAATAACTTCAATGTGACTTTTAAAATGGACTCTTATGTTAAATATTATTTAATATGGCTTTATTAATTAGATTTTCTGGATAAATTGGTGTGATGATAATAACAATGAAAACATAAATGTATTTAAAGGATAAAATTATTTATTTACATTATAACACAGATTTATTATTACAATAACAAAATAAAATAATAGATATTGCAATATTAATGATTACTGAAATAAGCAGTTAGCTAACATTAATCAGTACACCATTCAAGTAAATTCTAGAACTAACACTTACATTAGAATTGCATTTAAGAAGTTCTCTCTGTCATTTGGAGCAAACCAACTAACATTTATACATATGAGTAACAAGTATTTGCCTTAACACGGGCCACTAAATGTTAATAATATAATGACAAGATTAACTTAATTCAAAATCAGCATATAAGCTATTTCTTTGATATTGCTAATGGATTCAAATGCAGAACAAATATAATTTATATAAATTTTACCTGTTTATGTGTACATGAAGCAGAATATTAATGCAGCCCAATACTATCAATAATTCAATGTACTTTTAAAAAACCTGAAGTGGAGCTATATTCTTACACACATATATGCCTTAAATGTACTTAAAAAAATGTCCTAACAAAATTTAAAGGCAAATGATGGTAAAGAATAAGTCAATTCCCAGTTACATCACCTGAGAAAATGTTGCATAAATCTCAATCTCTATTTTGGATGGGTTTAGTAACATTTAGAGTAACAGAACCATTAAAGTTATTGCCGTAATTGATGCATGACAATACATGGAAAGTTTATCCTGCATTTACATGCATATACACATAAACACATATACTCTGAATATGGAAATATGTAAACCAATATAAGTATAATTGCAAAGCAATACCATAAACTAGGAATTAAAATTACATTCAACCATATACCAATCTTAATACATTCATTCACATACAATTCATGAAATAATTGTCTTACCCTATGTTCATATTTAGTACACTTATATTTTACTGGTATATAAATTCTGAGAACTCTTAAAATATTTATACTTAGAATTCTATTACTCAGATATTTACTCATATAAATTTCTGTTATAAAACAAAATATTATTTATATATTTAATATAATATAAAATAAGGGAATAAATTAATAATACATTAGTAACCATGATGATGATGATGATGATGATAATAATAATGATAATAATTTAAAAACTACATTTTATATTACTCCATTTTAAAAAAGTCTGAGAGGTTATGACTTCTTTCATTTTAAATAAAAAGAAAATAACTCCATGGGCTTATGAGCCTGACTACTATTCCTGAAGGAAAAGCTTTGCACAGTTTTATAAAATGCATAGGAAATAAATAAATTAGAACAGAAGTCCCTTGAAATATTAACAGCATTTTAATTCTTTTAATGAGGGGCAGAACAAGTTCACACAAGTTTCAAAGAAATAAGTGTGACATTTCTATAATGAAAGTTTATATAGCAGCACAATAGGATTAACAAGATGGCACAAGTTTAGAATCATTTCTTTTGCAGAATAATAAAAATACTTTGGCTGGATAAATTGAAGGAATTCCAATATAATGCAAGGCTCAAAAACAACCTGAATTTTGTAATAAAAAATATATATATTTATTTTCAAGTGTTGCAAATTGAATCACTTTAAAAACTATAGTCTATTCAATGCAATGCATTGGTCTAAATCTGTTTGTCACATTTTGAAGTAGTTCAGGAACACTTGCAAAGTGATGTGTTTTAATGCCTCTGTCACCCCCCCAGTTCTAAATCTACAAAAAAAGAGACCTTTTTTTATTCGAGAGATTAAAAAAAAAATTGCACAAAATGAGATCAAGCAAATACAGCTGATAGTTAAGCTGGTCACGTTGAAATTAATTAAAAAGTGTTTCACACTCAAAACTTTGAGAAATGATACTGGGGTGGAGCTAGCACTATTTTCTTTGCCACAAAATGGGATATTTATGTTTTACCACATCACATAAACTAAATTTGAGAGAAAAATGTCATCTGCTTAAAAAAAATCAGAGTTGTTTTGACTTTGGACTTCACTTGCGATGCTGTTTAGTGACATAGTAAATTTAATATTTCAATTAAACTACTCATAAACTTGTATTTTTACAATATCAGCTAACTTAATATCTATTTCAAGCATTACAACTTTTTTCCTTGCAGTTTTCTATAAACAAAAACAGAATTTCATATTATTTGAACATTTTAGCTATTATAAAAACTTGACAAATACGCAAAATGCATTTTACAAAAAATGTACTATGTGGTGCCACAATTTCACATGGCTATGTCATTTGGAAGATTGATGCAGAAGGGTTCCTCAAGAAGTATGTAACAGCAAAAGGGTTTACTATAACAGGTATGCAAGCCAGAGAATGATTCTGCTTATTTTTGGGCCCCACTGATATTTACATCATGTAAAGCACAATTATATAAAGTCTTCATTAAAATAGTAAACTATAAGCATAAATAATATTGTCATTTTAAACATATGATGACTTTAAAATTAATACACTTCATTTCTTTTTTTATGTTCCATGATAATTTTTTAAATAATTTGTCTTAGTATTTACTTTAGTAAATTTAAGCGATAACAGGTTTTAAGACAGTTCCATGCAATAAGAATACTTTAATAATTAATCATTAAAGTATCTTTATTATAGTTCCCAATAAATGAATTTTTTCAAACAATTGAAGCTTAAGAATAATAGCATTAGTCTTTATAAGGAAATCATATATCTTTGAAAACTTGGAAACAAAATGTTAGTAAACTGTTTTTAAAATAACGACTAGAATTAATTATAGTTCATAGAATATTAAACAACATAATGTGATAATTTATTTCACTTGGCATTTTATCGTAATAGTTCTTATTGCCTCTTATAAGACTTTCATTTAACAATAAAGCTTGTTGAACATTTTAAAATGAAGATATTGTCCATATGTAGCAATAGCGTGACATGGCATAAAGTGTAGATTACTCAAATGACATTAAGGTTTTAGCAACGCATTATAAAATAAAAAAATATTTAATTGAAATTGATTTCTTCAAAAGTGTAATTAGTGTAGTAATTTATTTCCCATTTTTTCTTTTAAACATATGTCTTCTTGTTTGAATCATGGTTAAATTGATCATGTGATTTCAATTAATCAATCTGCAATCAATATTGGGGTATGGTTTTGATTAACTGATGTAATCTTGATTGTTTCTAATCAGATCATTTAAAAATGAATTTACCTTGAGATTTGACTAAAATTTATTAAAACAAAATAATTATCTATTTAATTAATAACCATATTTTATTTTAAATAATTATCTTTTACTTTATTTAAAAGTTCTCAAAATTTAGGACTTAATTAGTTCACTCTAATAAACAATTTTAAACACAATTTATTTCAGACATTCTTTTAAAATATCCATGCATGCACACACCAAATATATCTGTAAATAATTAGAATTATGAAATTTATTAGAAACTAATGGCTATTATTTTGACAATGCCTTTTATTTAATTTTAACTTTTCAAACTTTAACTTTAAGCTCCCAAATAAACTAATTAATATCTTAGCAATTAACATTTAAATGCACTTTATCAAATAGTTTAGTAATATAATTTAAACAATACATAAAGATTTCTTATAGTTTAGAATAGTAAGAATTATTTTAGTAAAAAGCTATTTTATTTAAAACTTTTTTTTAAAGCATTGTACTGCATATTTAACCCTCTTTGGACTAAATATAAGGTTATACTATATATATTATACAAATTTTTGAAAAATATAGTTTTTTTTACATATGATAGGGATTTCTGTTATAATGTCATAAAAGTAAAGATTTTTTGTTTTTATTTTATATACCAGGTGTCTTATGAGCCAACTTGTGAATATGTGACTTCTGAGGCAATATAATTGCTTAAAATTTGATATTCAGGAATCTAACAGTGTAAATTTGATTCCTGTGCTAATATTATTATGGATCAGGCTAGAAACACCTAGTGAAGAGTGAAGAATAAAACTACCCGAAATGTTGTATAGTTACTAACCTATGTTGTTTATTTGTGTCTTATTCCTAATAAGTTGTTTGTATTTGAAAAGTTTAAAGTTTAAAATTTTCTAGGCATTCAATATTTAATGATAGATGATGGAAATAGTTGAACATATTATAACATCTAATATACTATTAGCACAAACCTTCAGGCAATTTTTTTTCTGATATTGTAATTTATTTTCTATTTCTTATTTAACTCAGCTTTCTTAATCACTTTATTTTTGATTCCAATTTATTTGAATTAGAATTAAATGAAAAAGACTTGGTCTTTAACAAAAACACCCACATTACTTCAAGTATCAGCATCTCTTTGTCATATTCTTAAATGATAATATTTTTAATTGCATTTTTATAAATTCGTTATGGTATAGTATTTATATATTTAAAAGTCAATTAGTTAACTAAAAACTTTTTTATAGTCAGTTAATTCTAGATAGAAGTTGGTTATTTTTATGTTCTTAATATTTTTGAGTAATCTTTTTCAAAACCTACACTGGTTCATCATACTAAATTTTTTGAAATCCTAGTTTTTTGTTATGATGAGCGAATTCCACTTAGATAAATCTTTATGGAAATATATTATTGTATACACACTCTTTTTTGTATATACAATTTGATTTTTTTCTTCCCAAGAGTTTTATCAATTTTTATGAATTTCGTGAAATGAAATAATATATTTAAAAGATTTATGATGTTGAAGCAAGTCTGCAATAAATCAATAAAAATAATGGATTCCAACTGAAATGACCTTCTATCTCCATCAGTCGAACTTCAAAAAAGCAAGGTTTGTCTTTATCAAATATGGCAAAGAAATGGTGCATTAAAAACAAATATATTTCAGTCTGCTCTGTCTGAAGATAACATTAAAATATCTGTTTCTTTGGAAATTTAAATATTTTGCACTATTATAAAAAGTTAAAAGCTTAAAGAAAATAAAAAAGTTTAGGTGGAAAAAATATTGATTTTAAAATGTCTCCACTTTCTTTGCATAAAAAAATTAATAAATATTGATATACAGTATAAAGGTTATTATTATTCAAAAAGCTTAAAATGTTATTTAAAGATGGTTTTTTTTTTAAAAAAAAATATTAATATTAAAAAAAAAAAAAACTGAAGTGGATTTTGATAATCTTATTAGTTATTTAGAAAATTTTTTGTAGCAAAAAGATCTAAATTTCAAGTAAAACAAAATAACTTTTATAAATCAGCATTTATTTTTTATAGCGTCTGTATACAATTGTAATCACATTCATATCGGCTTTAACCAAATTGTGCAAACGCTTTTTACGAGTGTTAAATAATAAATGAATACCCTCTGACCCATACAAGATATAGAATTTATGCAGCAATAAAAGGAATCCTCTTATTACTACGACTCAAATATTTATATATGAGCAAATCTGAAATACTGGCCCAGAAGGTGTGACTATAGAACAGTCACTTTGAATTACTATATATAACTTATGAATGAATGACGCCGATGAAATTTACTAGAATTTACTGAACGTCATTCCAACTGAAATTAATCATATATATAAATCAGCATTTATTTTTTATAGCGTCTGTATACAATTGTAATCACATTCATATCGGCTTTAACCAAGTAAATAAAGCATCACATGATATTTTCTGCTTACTCTCAATGTTGTATTAAGAGCAGTAATATATTGTATTCTACTCTAGAACTATGTTGTAACTTTGAATAATTAATGTACACTTGATGACAGTGTCACTATCTACAGTCTAGTTTTTGGCTATTGATCCTATCTTAAAGAGAAGCATTGAATTTACAGGCATACATTTAGCAGCCACCTTTATTTATTTTATCCAATCTAAATTAATAATCTGAGAGGATGGAAATCCAACATTTCCAACAAAAGGTGTCAATAACTAGAAAGTAGGCTGATATAGCACTACTATCTAATATTCATGATTCCCTTATAATAGAAGAATCTGGAGGAAATGGAGAGAATTGCAGTTTCTAATGCAACTTTTTTTTAAAAAAATGTATTTATATCTATTTGAGATTGTTTTAGAATGCAATTAGTTATGTGCAAAACATTTAACATTAAAAGCTTGAAATGCAATAATAAGACTTAAACAGTACTTAATTTATTTGCCTTTTTTTTTTTTTTTAGCAAGCTAAGTATAAGTATTTTTTGATGTAAACCAGTAATTGAAAAAACTAACCATTGACAAATAGCTATCTACTAGATATAGCATTTTATTTTTAATATTAATATAATAATATGTATATGAAATTCTCTGCTTAAAGCTGGATTTTGTAAGAAGATTATAAAATATGACATAGCAATTACACTTGAATGTCATTAGTTGCCTTCAGTTAATTATATCCGCTTTGAACTTTAAAGGCTATAATGTGGACATTAAGTGAAATCAGAAAATAATAGGCTTGGGTTATGATTTTGCAATTATTTAATATTTTTTGATTTTACTTAATGCTTATATTATGGTTTCTTGAATCATAGAGTTAGTTGTGAGTTACAATGGCTCCTTTAATATCTACTTATTATAAAACTATGTCAGAACATTAATAGATGACAAACAATATTCTGTCTTTCTATATGTTCTCTGCTCACAGGTGCTAATTTTTTTAATTTATGAATATTTGTGGAATCATTTAAATTTTATATATACAGTTAAATAGATGCTATATGTAATAGTGTAATGACATTAGGCATTTATATTTTTTCACTTATGCAATACAAATTTAATCTTTTTATCAATTGAAAGAGCTGAATAAAAGCATCTTCAAGGATGAAATCATAAGACTATAGAGTTTATTTGTAGGAGTTGCATTGGCTAGATTATATTACAAGTTTTTTATTATTCTGTATTTAAAATCTAATTAGAAATCAAATGTCTTTCTGCATTGTTAGCATATGATAGTTTGTGCACTAGTTATAATTAACAAACTTTGTACAATAGTTAGATTGATGATCTATTTTTATATTTATTAAGTCTATTTATTTGTATTTGGAGTTGTATATCTTCCCAAATTCTTAATTTATTATAGCACTTGTCATTCAGTGAAAAGATAAATGTATTGACGTATATCAAAATAGAAGTTATTAAATTAAATGACAGAGATTTATAATGTGTAGGGAATGCTCTAAAAATATTTACTGGGTTTTGAAATTATAATTTTAAAAGACAAAATTGAAAATTATATTTTGAATGCTATATTCATTTTTGTTATATCAACGCAAGATATAATTAAACATCATTTTTTAAATGTGATATTTTTTGAAATCCATTTTATTTAGTGAATTTTTGCAGTACAATAGTACAACTTAATTTTTAAAGGCTTAATATTGACAAGTTGTGTCTTGTAGACTTTACAATGTGAATTGACTTCTAAAATTATACATAATTCGATACTGCAAGATCAAGTGAGTAGTTTGTGGATCTCATTGATCATGAAATGAAAATAAATCAAGCCTGCAAACATTTTAAGAATGCTGAGAGTAATAGCTTTTGACTAGTCAAACTATCTGGAGTCAGGTAAATGAGAATATCACTTATATTACTGAAATGTTTAATATGATTTGCACTGTATAGCTGTTGTTTTAAGGTTTATAAATGTCACTGCCTAGTAGATTATTATGACCCAAAGCACCATATTTTTCAAAATGAAAATGGAAATTAAGCTTGCATATGTATAATAGATCATTTTTTTTTATAACTGTGGTTCATAATATGTAGGGTATATGAGCACAGACTTTCACATGACCCAACACTCTCCACACTCTCTCATAACACTGATACATCTGAACACATATATGCCGAAAAGATAAATAATTACCAATATACATATTTTATGCTAAACCAGCAATCATCAGATTACAAACTCTACACATATCTGAGTACTTATAGCATATATGTGTAGAGATGTTAATCTGGACCAACTGATGATTGCTGGTTTAACATGAAATACCTATATTGGTGATTATTTATCTTTTCAGCATATATATGTTCAGGTGTATCAGTGTTATGAGATAGTGTGGAGAGTGTTGGGTCATGTAAAAGTCTGTTCTTATATACCCTATATATTACATATATAGACACAGGTATATAATAAGCCTGTGTTTCAGTTATAACTGTAGTTAGTGTATAGTATTGAATCAATCAACAATTTATCAAAATGATACTCAATCTGCTCTGAATATAGTGAATTCTGGTATGAATATACAGGCTGATTTTAAATTTCGAAAACTGATAGATGTTTTTCATGAACTAGATATATTTAAATCAGCAATAGATTTTTAATGTCAGACAATTATAATTTTTATCTGATTATTTAATAAAAGAAAGTATGTTACAAAAAGATGATTAAATTGTGATAAAGATTTAACAATTAAAAAATTTAATCTACTTAAGTCTTTTTAAACATTTTTCTAAATAAAAATATGATCTTATAATAATTTAGTTTTAAATCAGTAATTTATTAGTAGAATTTTTTAAAGTCCTAGTGATAACTATGATAAGAAAGAAACAAACAAACATGCATACAAATAAATTATTATTTAGCATGCATAATACATTATTAAGCCAGCATTTAATTATATGTGTTATTTGATTTTGATGTCTTTATTTTATTGTTTATATTTTTACTGGCAATTGATGAAATGCTGACAGATATTTAATAAATGAATCAATATATATATAATTAATATATGTAGTTAGAGTTTTTTTCTTTCACCTATTAGTAATTTTCACTCTTGTGTTCTAATTTTGTTGTAATGCTTACAATTTATATCTATATGTGCATGCATACAATGTATTTCACAAGAATATTGTTACTCCTGATAGTAAAGTAAGAAAAAATTAATTCAAGTGTATTATTTGTCAATTATATGTTAAAAGTAATTTTAATACATAGAAATACTTCCTATATGGCTATGAAAAATCAGACAAGTAACAAGTTAGAATAATAATTATTTTATATAATATTATTTAAAATGTGGATTTTATATATTTTTTATCATCATTATCAGCCATTTTTAAATGAATACAATCAGTCTAACTCTAGAAGAAAATATAATAATTGTAATTCGGTGGAAAGTTGATATTTTATTTTCAACATTAGTTAATTTTTCAAATGATAAAGCCTTTTTTCTGTTGACTTTCCAGAAAATCAAGGTTTGATTTTTAATTAAAAAAATATAAGTAAAATGAAATATATTCAGTAAATTATGATTATTTTAATAAGCATTTATAATATTTTTTTGTATTATTGCTAATAAAAAATATTGCCATTTTAGTTTTATATTAATAAATTTTATTTTGGATTTGTCTTTTTAGTATTGTAATCGAGTACAAATTATTAGTGACATGAAAAATTGCGTTTTAATACTAGTTTAACCTAACGAACGCTTTTTCTATGTTTGACATTTCTTTACCTTTTTTTTTCTGTCCATTTAATGGTGATAATTATTGTTGCCATCAACATTTTTATTGCGGATAGTGATTAATAAGCATTTTTTTAGTTATTAAAAACTAGACTATCTAAACTAATTTTTTCAATATTAACTTTTATATTTTAAATTCATTAAAACAATAATTGAATACAAGTATAACGTATATACTGAACTTTAGATGCAATTATAGGGGATTTGAACACAGGTTTTCAATTTCCCTCTAGCTATCCACTCAATTATATATAACCGATTCACATGACCACATAATATGTGAAAAAGATAAATGATCTTCATTATACGTATTTCATGCTGAACCAGCACTCATCAGTTGGTACAGATCATCATCTCCCACCCACATATATAATCAGTGCTCTTTTTATATTAAGATAGCAAATGTTCATTTAATGAACATACTTCAATCTTTTCCAGCCTCCAACTCTTCATCCATCCATCTGCCCATCTCTCTTGTATGTATTTAAATGGATATATTAAGATCCTGTATATGAGGGGTCAGAGTGATCTTAAAGTCAACATGGATATGACAACAATATTGGCATCAACAAGGGCTTTAAGCACATCATCATCAGATTTTAAATAATATGGATGGGTGAACATTTGAGGGTGGAGAAGATTGAAATCTGTCTATTAAAAGTTTGAAGATTTGCTATCTTAATATAAACGGAGCACTGATTATATATATATGTGCATAGGAGATGATGATCTGGACCAACTGATCAGTGTTGGTTCGCATGAAACATGTATATTGGAGTTGATTTATCTTTTACATACGTATGTGGTCATGTGTATTGGTTATATAAGATGGAGTGGGTAGCTGAAGGGAGTTTGAAAGTCTGTATTCAAATTTCCTCTAATTAAAACAATAATTGCATTTTTTCTATTTTCATTACTAGAGTTAGTTCAAGTTTGTATGTATTAGTCAATGTCCAAAGATTAATTTAAGTACATATAAATTATTCAGTTTTACTTATTGTTTCCGATTCATTATCTACTTTGCTGACTTTGCAATCTTTTAGTGTGTATATGTTACTCTAAATTATTATTTAAATTATAATGATTATGTATTTATATACAGTGAAGTCATGAACTATACTGTATCACTATACACATCAATTCTGTGCTACTTCTCCCCCGAATAAATAAATAAACAAAAATATAAATAAATAAATAAACAAACAAACAAACAAAAAAAAAAACAATGTTAAATGCTCTGATCAAAGAATTACTAGACAAATATCATTGCAGAAAACTAAAAATACTAAGACAGATTCAATTAAAAATAGTAAAAAGAGGAAAAATAATCCATCTGAAGTAAACACCCATTCATATGAAACGTCAAAAAGATCTAAGCAATCTAATTTAATGAATTTATCAAAAACAACTAATGATTTTACTGATACTGAGATAAAAGAAAATCTTTTTCAACCTTCTGGATTAACTGAAATGAATCAAAATGTGATTTGTAGTATAGAAATTCAAAGTGTAAATTAATTGAAATCAAATGAGTTAATTGACTTGCCTTCAAGGTATTTAAATAGTGATATAAATTTATTATCACAAAAGAACATTTTACAAATTTTTACAAAATGATTCAAATATTGAATGCTCAATTAAAAGAATTACTAGATAAATATCATCACAGAAAATTAAAAATATTGAGTCAGAATCAATCAAAAAATAGTAAAAATGATAAAGAAATAAACCACCAGAAGGTATTATCTATTCATTTGAAACTTTAGAAAATTCAAAGAAATTTAATAAAGTGAGTTTATCAAAGTTTTTTTAAATGATTTTGGTGAAACTGAAATAAGAGAAAATCTTTCTTAATATTCAGATGGAGTCAAAACTAATCAGAAGAATACATTTTCCATTATAGAATTTCAAAGTAAAAACAGTCAAAATTAAAAGAATTGTTACAAAAATCTCAACCTCTTTTAAATTCTTTTAAAGCAAACAACCCTTCAACAAATGGGAATATTTCTTTAACTGAAAAAGAAGAGAGAAATCATCACTAAATAACAAGAAAAAAACTGGAAATATTGAAGCAGTAAAAACAAGTCTTTTCTCATCAGAAAAGACATTCTCTAATTCTGCATCCATAGCTCCAAAAAATAGCATCTCAAAATGTTCCTGTGTCATAAATATTGTAAAAAGACTAACATTTGAAAAATATGATAAAAAAAGCCAATTCAACAAGAATATTGCAAGAAAGACATTCATTTGTATCAAGCTGCCCAACAATCAAAGTGTCATCAAAACCTGAAGGTTTTCTAGTGGTAAGAAAACCCATCAAAAATTTTTTTGCATCAAGCAAGAACAGCTACAATGAGGAATCTGCAATATGCACCTTCACAAAAAGTAATAAACTGAAGTTTAATAAATGTTTGAAGCTCTAAAAAGAAAATGTAATAGAAGGAAAAGTAAGAAAGCAACTAATAAAATAAAATCAAAAGAAAGTTATGTAGTCACGAAAGTTAACAGGATTGTATCTAAAACAAAAAAATGTTGGAGTATCCAATACTAAATTTTTTTCTTCAGATAAAGATGATAGTGACAACTTTTTTGAAAAATAATTTAGAATTATCTGGAGAAAATCTATAAAAAAGACTTTAGAAATGAAGCAAAATGTTTATAAAACAGAGATTGTAGTAATGAAATCTTAAGTGTAAAAGCTTTTTCACAGCCATTTTATATTTAGGATGAAAAAGAATTTATCAAAGCAAATAGCAGTAAAAAAAATTTCTAATGATGAAACTGGAAATATTAAAAACTGATTAAAAGAAGTATAATTTAGACCCTTAGGTGATTTAAAAGCCAAAGTTATTGCAGACTATGTTCTTAAAGTAAAAAACAAAAACAAAATTGAAAACTTCAGAGACCAAAAAAACCTTTTGAAGTTCCTAGTAAACAAAACAAGTTGAACATTTTAAAGAAGGATATGATAAATCAAGATTCAGAATATATTTCACTGATGTATAATAAAGTTTATAATAATTAACTTTGATTAGAATTAAACCTCAAATTGAGGACAATGAATTAAGATGATTCAAAAGAGTTAGTGCATCACCCTATGCATTTTGGAAAAATAAAGAGTACTTTATGATGGTAATATATAAGATATCCATGTTGTTGGAGTTCTTCAAATTGTTTATCCCATAAAGCAGGGGTCTCCAACCCTAGGCCCACGGGCACCATGGTGCCCGCAGACCATTTTATGTGTGCCCGCCGCTATCCAAACATGATAAAAAAATTATTTATCTTATACAAATAAATTTAATTTTTTAAATTTCTTATAAATTATTGTGTTATATTGTAATCAAATTGTAGGGCATATACTTTTACAGTGTAAAAATATAAACGTTAATTATATGTTAAAATTTTATTTTTGAAATAAATATTTTTTTGTACATTATGTGTATTATTAATAATATCCAACTATAAATTTACATTGAAAAAATAAATAGTGCCCGCCACCTGATTGAATAAATAAATGGTGCCTGCCACCTGACCAATATTATAGAATGTGCTCTTAAGTGCAAAAAGGTTGGGGACCCCTGCCATAAAGGAAAAAAAAAAAATCAAAAACAAAGTCTTTCTCAAAATATATGAGATCTTCAAAAGTTGAAAATGAAGTTGTAAACAAATGTCTAGATCAGTTTTGAGTTTTAATGGAATATTTATATTGTGTCTAATATCAATCATTCTTACTATCATGTGAGGAATCATTATATAAAAAGTTTTCAGTATTTGTAGCTAGAATTCTTAATCAGAAGCATTTTCTTAATTTGATGTGTAGTATTTTGCATAATAAAATATTTTCTAAGAGTAATACTAAAATTTTTAAAACATACTTAAAGTTAATACTGACTTAAAAATATCAAAACAATTATAAAGATCATAGTTTCTTGATAATGAGTTTAATCTATTATGTTTTTATGAAAGAAAAAAAGTTATTGAAAAAAAAAATTGCCCAGATGTATTTAAAAGTTGTTTTTACCCTGAATACAATAATACCTTTTATTATTTTAGAATAATAATTCAGAGAACTCTTAATAATTTATGTCCTTAAAATCTTTTACCTAGATATTTTCTTACCAAATCCATTAACGTGTATACCATTATAATACAAATAAACTAATAATAAAATATGCGTAAGTTATAAAACTATAAATAAGAATCATATATCAAATTTGTAAAGCAAATAAATATAAACTACATTTGTTTACCAATTTTAAATTAAGGATTAAAAGTTCTTTCATTTTGAAAATAAAATTAACCCTTTTAATTGAGAGTTTTTTTTTTTTTTTAGTGAAATATACCACAATGCAGTCTTTCACTAATGAAGATAAAATAAATATAACACAAACAGTTTAATGCAAGAATTTTCTGACAGTGATTATTTGCAATTGAAATTAAACTTAAAAGAAAAATGAGCTGAGAGCAGGTATACTAAGGAAATTCATAATACACAGTTCCATTATAAAGTTGAAACATTATTTCATTACTATTAAATTAGGAAGTAAATTTGAAGTATTTCTTCTTTAGCAAAGCAATGGTAGATGAATTCTAGATGAATAAATTATAGTAATAAAGTATTATTTTATTTATATTAGCAACAATGAAAATGCACAATGCTTTTTCTAAAATATTAGTAAAGTTAATCCGAATGATATTTTTCATTATTAAAATTATATAAAGCAATTTAAAATTATCATAGTTTATCTTGTTTTTAAAATTAACAATAATTTTAAAACAATTCATCATCCCAATCTTATTTGAATTAATAGAGATATAATGGTTTTCAAACTTATTCCTAATAAGTTAAAAATGATTATATCTCATTAATTAAATTGTCTGCATGAATTATTTATTTATCAAAATATAATAGGTAACAACATTAATAATTAGAATTAATGTAAGTAAAGAATTTAGAAGTTAGATGATAAAATGTTAATTGAGTGATTTAATAGCCAACTGAAAGTCTATAAATAGGTCAAAATAAACTTACCCATATCTTGATGTCTTCTCTGTTTCCAATAACTTTTCCTATTAAGACACTTCATAATTTCCTTCAGTAAATAATATAGTTTTTTTCATCTTCCAGTGATTTATTATTTCATGAACAGGTGGACATGTACAGTAGAGCAGGCCTATTTGGATAACTTTAACTTCTTATTCTGACATTTAAACTGATAAAAAAAATAAATAAATAAAAAACCAATGAACAGAAAACTTTTTAAAATTGATCAAGTAAAATAATAATGATATGTAATTTTTATTTACTGGGTTTCCTTTTTAAAAACATGTGTGTGTGCTATTTTTATTGCAGGGTATGTCATATGGTTTAATTCAATCAATCAAATTGAAGTATAAGGATAGGATTTTTTAACATTAGGGTAATTTTAATCTAATTGCAAGGTCATTTATTTATAGAATAACCTTGAACTTACTAATTAAGACTTTCTCAACAGTTGATGTCTAGACAGTAAAATAATTAATTTTTATTAACTCTATTTAATTATCAAATAAACAATTTATTTAATAAAAATTATTTACTTTAAATCAAACATATTTTATTCAAAATAAACACTTTTACCTTTTAAGAGTTTTTCAAAATTACTATTGTAACATGATAAAAATGATGATGCCGGAGAGATGATCAATCTAACCTGAATAAAAGTCTGATAATTAGTTGCCATTTTGTAATGGACTACTGATTATAATATGGGATGATAATATAAAAACACTTTACTATGTCTCAGAATTGAGATGTCATTCATAATAATATAGATCTAGCCTAAATGTGGAATGTCATTTTATAACATCTCTGAAGTTGATTTGGAATTATGTAATAATTACCACTTTACATGATCCTCATAGACTGGCATTGGGTAGATACTTTGTCACAATAATAATGGATTTTCTATCTTACTACCTCTCTACATTTGTTCAGTCAACATTTGTCATAAAGAAATGCCCTCCCTTAAGATTTATATTATTTATCACAGAGCAAAAACATGCATAAATTAAATAATATCTCTGTTAAAACCTGTGTAAAATTATTCAATTATTGATCATATTAGGCAATAACAATATTTTCCATACACAATTATTTAAATTGTCCACTACACTTGCAAACAATACTAACAATCACTTATTACAGTCTAATTTATTCAGATTATATTTAAAACTAAATAAAGCAAATGGGATCATCACCTCAGACATCAACAAATCTATTCACAATTCCAAAGTAAGCTGCAATAAGCAGTGAAATCATATATTGTCCTAAACAATGATGCATGCTTAAGATATCTATTTTATTGATAATTGATTGAAGCTAAATTTGAATCAATAAACAAAAATTCTGATATACTTTACTAATCTAATATTATTTATAGTAATGCAAAATTTTCTTTAATATTTAATGACATTCTGTTTAAGTCAATTAGTTTTTAAATAATTATAATTACATTTTGAGAATGTTTTCTAATCTACTTAATATTTATAATGATTAAATGAAATAAACCTTTGCTCAGTTTTATATCTATTTTAATAAAACATTAAATATAATATAATCATTACATACATACTGTACATTAGATTGTCATGCAATTATTACTTCAGGTATATCTTAAAATGAAACACTCCACAAGAATTTATTATCAGTAAATTTTATTAGATAATTTCACATTTTACAGAACCCAATCCACATTATATAAAATATACCATAGGTTACTATATTCATCTACCTAAATCTCAGATGGATTGATTATAAAAATGGATTTTATAACAATTAAAGTATATATGATGATAATTGACAGTTATACAAACCAATGATAATATTGTGTTAAACTATTTCCACTTCAAAAGAATTTAAGAAGATAATTAAGACAGATTATTCTGATTAATGACAGAACAAAATCTATAAAGATTTTTGTAACTGAACAAGATAAGCAAATAAGTAATCAACTCTGAACTAATGAAATTATTTCTACTAGTGATATTGACTCAGTTAAATAAACAAATATTTAAATGCAGTAACAAATATAAAAATTATATGTAATCAGATTTAAAAGATGATGTATAAAATATATACATATATCTAATACTATTTCACTTACCAAAATGAGTTTGAGCTTGGATCAAACTTTAAGCATTCAAAATTATCTTATACATTCAAAAAAAATAATTAGACAGATTCACCAGATTTTTAAATCAACTCTAAATTTATTGGTTTATAATAAAAATTTATAACTGTAATAACAAAATTATAACAGAACAAACAGAATAAAATCAATAAAAATAATAATAATATCTATGTGCATGGAACTCCAAAAAATGTGTTGCCAGACAATAATACTATATATAAAATGGAAGGAGAGATTTTAAACACCCCCCTGAGATTTTTAAATAGCATATACCATGATAAAAAAATGTGATCAAATAAAAATTGATCTCTATTTATTCCTTAATATAATTTCTCAATAATTAAGCAAACATAGAAAAACAACAACTTATATTTAAACTCTTTTCTATCTGAATCTCCAAGTTAAATCTTGAACGTACAAAAAAAAACTTAATATTTGAAAACATCAGGCCGTATTAACTTATATTGTCAGATAAGAGTTTAAATAATAAGAACAAAAATGAACCTCTCTGACCTTTTCATTGTCTGAATTCTATCATGTCCATATATATATTATTTACCTATGTTTTTAAAATAAATGTAAACTTTTTTTAACAAAAAAAATATGTATAGAAATCATACCACCTAAATGAAAGCCTGTCCATTTTCACTCGCTATCCATGGATCCATTGTAGCTTCTGGTTCTTTATTTCTGATCCTAAGGCATATAGATTTTCTTTTAGGTAGAGAAGATAAATATGAGTGGTAACTAATGCAGATTTGAATCTAATTGTTTTTGTATTTATATTATACCGGTCAACATATTATCCACCCAACACAATCTAAAAGCACGAAATCAGACTTTAAACCCAGTCAAACCAAAGAATTATATCAAAGACCAAATTGAATTCGAACCCAATTCACGAGCTTAGATCAAACCTAATGAATAACACATATTGCCAGCACATAATTATGTGCCAAGGAACTAGCTCAATGGATATGATGATTTCTGAGACCCCTTATCTGAATATTTAAAAATAATTAATGAAGAAGAAAGTCAAACCAAGTATGTTATATAAAATATTTAATAATAAGCAAATATTTGTTCAAATATTTATGATAAACATTATAAATTATTTCTAGTCTTTGGAACATGAATTACAATGTACAATAAGTAATGGCAATCATACTCATATGCCAATATTTAATATGCAAGTATTTAAGAAATATATATATATTGTACCAATCGGAATGTAATGAGAAGATCGAATCTAACCGCAAAAACAATATCTGCACTACAAGGGCGCCATCTAGGCATTTGAGCCTAGAAAAATTTATAAAGTAGGCAGATACGCGCTGTTAAGATTCCACTTTATTTAAATATTCCGATCGTTAGCCCAAGTCACTAGCTCAGCGGAGACGGGGAGATAAAAATCTATAAATTTTATATCTTAAATATAAAAGAATAAAAGCCACTGCCAGAAATTAACACATAAAAATATTTATTTACGCACATATAAAATAATATTTAAATTTTGAGGAATAAATTTAACGTTTATAATTTTATATTGATCTTTAATTCTAAATTTAAGTAGATTGCAAATAATGAGTTTACTATTTATTTAGAGGGTCGAGTATGAATGGACTACATAGGTCTGCATTTGAAAGGAAAATATTCTTCCCTGATTTAACCGTAGGCAACAAATTTCGCAATCAACTGGCGCCAATCCATCTGATACATTCATGTATTCAATGTAGCATGATACAACAACACAAAATACTATATTGTCAGGAATGTACATCTGAACAATAAGTAGAAATAGAGAAAACATTGACTCTCCACCACAGGAATGTGACATCTGTTGGTAAGTAGATCAATAAACAAAAAACTCCATAGGAATGGACTGCGGTCTTCTGCCGACTTACAAACCCATCCATAGGCAAACAGAGGGTGTGTGGCGTATATCTATAATCCTGCCCATAGCGGACCTCATACTACATCTACTAATTACACAAATATATCCAATCCATTGAACCAATTCAACTACGAAATGAATAACCTAAGATTACCCTCCCTTAATACAACTTTACAAAACTATATAGCCATTCACGCCTGACTTAATTTTAACATTTAAATACGTTCGCACAGATTTGTTTAAAAATGTTGGGTATAGATCGATTACATAGATTCCACGGTCAAAAACATTTCAAAATAAACATAAACGATCAAAATACAAAATTATTGATACCGACAATCGCAGAGGGAAACTTATAAGTAACCCAATAGTATTCACCATAAGATACTTGCGTTGTCACCAATAACTTAAAAGACATCCGAATAAATACATTTTAGATACTCACCGTAAGGTATCATTATTTATCGAATGTCTATATATTTTGATCAAATATGAAAACCAAAATATAATTAACCGCAAACGAATCCATGCAAGCGTCTATAAACAACTTAAATTTCATACATTTAAATAATCTTTACAATAAGGAAAAAAAAAAAATGGAAATGATGTTTATCAATCGGGAAACATATAAAATTAAACATTATTAATTTGATTTAAAAACTCACAAAAGTCAGATAAGAGTCCGTTTTAACATTTCAGTTGGCTTGTTTATCAATTTGTAAAACTTGACGAAAGTTCTTAATTGATTTTAAGAGTCCAGGCCTCTGCTTTCAATTCCCGCGACGCCTCCGTTGGAAGGTAATGTTCTGGAGATGGCAATAGCTGGTTCAAGGTATCACAGTCTTTTCATTTTTTTTTTTTATAGAGAGTGTGGTATGTGCGTCATACCACATCTCTCAAACACACAATGCTGGAACTGTCAGAAAAAACTGTATTTCCCTTTTTATATTATCCACAAGGATTCAATGAACAAAACGTCACTAGTCTATCACTTTCGTTAGGGTCCGAGCCAAGGCTTAGTGCTTCCATTGGTCAAGCTAAAATTTCTTTCTTCTCTTATCTAACTTTTCATCTGACTTTTTAATTACACAGCTTTTAGATAATTAATAAACAATCATTTCCATTTACAGATTACAGGAATTAATTAATACCTGTTTTTACTTTAACTTACGTTATTTTTTTTTATTAAAATATTTTTATATTTCAATCTGGTATTTTTTTTATTAAAAAAAATACGTTCAGATACTTTTTTTTTTTGTTTATGAAAAAAATATTTTTAAAGTTTAGCATCTGTGCGAATATATATATGTTTAACAAACATTTTAATTTTAGCGTTTAGTTTTTTCCTTTTATTTGCGAACTTTTAAGTTTTTATTTTAAATAAATGTAACGACATATTTATATATCGTTACAATATATATATATGCCCCAACAAAGTAGACAAAGGCAAATAAAAGTATTTATGGCGTTTGTGCCAAACGAATTACATACATTTCATTATCTGGTATTTTCTTTGGAAAAGAAAATATAATTCTAATTTTATATAAGAAAGATATGAGAGTCATTTACCACACATACATAAATCAATTCATGAAAAGCATAATAAATATGTAGAGTTTAACTTCAACACTTAATAAAGAAACTTATTTAAAACTATCAATAAATATGAACTTGTTTGATTTTAATGAAATCAATTCATTACAATTTATAAAGCAAAAGAGTGGGCCTCTATTTGGAATGAGAAATAAACGGTACTAACACCTTACGAGCAGCAAAACAAGTATGAAATAAAGTTGTTTGTCGGTGATTTGAGAAGTATAAAGGATGGCTTGTATTTAATAAGTCCTTTCTGCCTTATGAATGATCCATGGAACGAATGATTCATGGAACATGGGAAAGCCAGGTCTGGACACAGCTGCGAACCTTTGGTGTTCCAATATAGCAATGAGCGAGGGAGGAAGTGATTTTCTATATATTCAAACTAGCAATAAGATCACCAATATGACGAACCTAAGAAGCAAGAGGGTGGCTCACCTTAGCAATGATCAGAATGGTGATGACTCAATGATCATATTTAATTAATAAAGCCCAAATTATATAAGAAATGTTTAATGTAATGACCTGATCATTTCAGATTAAAATCAAACTTGCTTGGAACAAAAGTGCTTAAATGCAAATATATAATTATAATAATAATACCCTTTATATCATGCCCTTCTTGAATACTAATATAAAATACAAGATTTAAATTAGAATATATTTATTTTATTTCTCTTATTGATCTTTAGTAAAACATTAATAAATATTATCAATATGAATAACTATTTTGTATAACTTCAATGAAATAGCTGGGAGCATAGGTTGTAAAATGAGATAATAATTATCAGCCATTGGTAAAAATATCAAACATTAAATAAATCTTTCAACTCAATAATTAAACTAAAAATTTAACGCAGTATTATTTTCTTAAGGTAAGTTTAAAATGAAAGAGATTATTATCGAGTTGAAAGTATTATTGGCATATCAAAAATAAATGATATTAATAATCATTCAAATAAATATAAATAGTTAGTTAAAACAAACCACTATAGTAAGAGAAAGAAAGTTAACAAAATATTAATTTTAAGACTAGAGATAAGAATAGAGAATTATTATGCAAAATTTAATACATTATAGAATGAGTAGAGAAATTTAAACAGTAGTTAATGTAAATTATGATTTGATAGAGTTCATAAACAGACCAGAAGGTTGCGGTTCATAAAATAAACATATTACCAGTCCTTCCATGGTTTTCTCATTAATTCATACGACAGAGTCCGGTTGGGTTTAGGAGACAACGTAGGCACTTGATTTATATGAATTTCATTTTATGGATCAGTTTCCTTATGTATTTTGGCAGTTTAAGATTGGTATTGAAAATTTCTATTTAGCAGTTACATTTTGAAGATCTGTGGAGAACTTTGGGGTCCAGCAATCAGATCCCCAAAGTTAGCCATGTACCATGCTGAAAATACTATTAAAAATCATGATTAAGACTGACATAGTTTCTGGTAACAATTCTTCTTAAAATAGTAATGACTTTTTTTAATAGAAACTTTCCCGGGCTATTTATACTTTTCCTATGGTTTCCTGCCCATTCTGATTATGATGCATTCAGGCTAAAGCTTTTAAATTATTACAAATTAAAAGTTTCTTTAATTGATTTTCGATCCATTCCTCCAATAAGACTTTCAAATCCATTAACATTGAATTCATTTTCTATTTAGAAAATGAATTTGTAAAATCATATAAATTTGAACAAAATGGTAAATTAAAAAAGAAACATTCTGATATAATGAAACTTTATAACGAATATATATATATATATATATATATTTAACTATTTATAAATATATACGTACAATCCATGCAATTACAGTATATATATTTTCATGAATATTTTATCATGAGGTAATTAATAATACAAATTTAAACATAAAATAATTAGTTTTAATAAATACTTAAATAATAATCTGTTTTAACCAAAACTAGCGTGTATTGAAAATAGTCTAAAGCCCCATTACATTCAGAAATATTCACTGTTAGTGACAGGGTTTGAATTAGGTTAAAGGTGGGATCTCATGAAGCTCGGAGCGAACTTAGATATGACCGCTTTAATATTCCGATATTTTCTTTTAAACATGTAAATGTATCCAAGCATTTAAAATGATAGGTACTTATTCGATGCAAAATCACATATCACTGGTTTTAATTTTCTTTTTTCATTGATAATAATGTGCAAAGAGAATTCCTTTAAATGACACAATCCAGTTATAATCAAGTGAAGAATAAATACTAGCCTTTTTTTTTTAATTACAAAAGTGAAGTTTAAATTGCTTAATATCATGCATAAGTTGAGTTAGTCTTGTAAAATTCCTTGATCTGAATTATGACACCCATATACATGCAATGGGATTTATATCCATCACAAATAAATAAATGAAATTCTAGATTTTAACTATGAAATATCTTTATATAGCTGACCTGCAATACAATTCATTTTGATGGGGTTTTCTTTCACATTTTTGCCTTTTTTTTTGGAACTTCATCATCAAGCTGTCTCAATTGAACAGGCAGATAGTTAAAATTTTTATTCTTCCATAGTTTTATAAATTAATCACCTAAATAATGAAATTTAATAAATTTTCTAAGACATATAAACACATCTGTTCTGGTCATGATAAAATTACAAGAACTCAAATTATAGCCTCTTCTTTCTATTTATAAGATACTCTTGATGATATTACTGTTGTCACAGCTACTAATGGAAATTGCTCAAATTTCATTTGATGATGAAAAATTTTTGTTAAGAAAATTTTGCCTCCAAATAGTAGGTGAAATAGAGATTTAAAAAAAATTGTATACAGTGAAAATGAAATCCTGTTTTATAAGTTCAATATTATTTTTACATTTTAAACCAAAATAAATAATTCAGATTATAATTCTAATACATTTTAATGGATATAAATATTTTTACATGTTTTTTAATAATAAATATTTTTTATAACTAATTTATGGACAAACATATATGAAACATAAAACATTTAATTTCATAGTAGGTGTTGCTATGGTGATTGTAATAACAGAAATTGAAATGTATAATACTTAATAATATTGATTCTTTTCAAGTGATTTTTTTCTGATCCACTTAACTATTTCCAAATTTCTATATATTTTTTCCCGAGATTGATCATAATAGATTTATAAATTGATGTGAAATGTTAATAATGAATAAAAGTATTGTTTGAATAGTAAGGGTTAATTGTTATGCTTGCTTGTTTTTAATGGGGGACAATGATTATTTAGTGCAACCTATTGATGATCGTTCTGGGATCTATAAACATTACCATAGTAAATGTGATTACAGGTCAGATATAAGACCACATTTTAACAAGCACAAGCCTAAAATAAGATTTAAGAAATCTTTGGAAATTCACAAGACACATATCTATGAAAAACATGTTGAAACAAAGGCACATTATTTAAAGGCTAAAAGGGTATTTTATAAATTCGAATGTAAAAGGATGAAAATGGTGATGAAATTTCATACTTCTTAGGAAATTATTTTATAAATATTCTAATCGAACAAAATCAAAGAAGGATACAATATTGAAGCATAAGCTAAATAGAATATTGCAATTATATTTAGTCTGAAGGAAGGACATTTTTTTTTGGTGAGGTCAATTGCTGTGCAGTGTATTTTTTCAAAGCCCATTCAATTTGTATCTCAAACTTTGCTGGAATACAAGCCAGTCTTTTTAATGATCAAATAATTCCCATGAGCAACAATGCAATTGCCACTTATAGAAATAACAAGGAAACACAACTAGAAATCTTGAGAGTATAATAGGGATGGAATTTTAGATTTGACCATTAAACTTAAAAGCACATTTAGGTAAAATTTAGGACACATTTAGTTTTTTAAAAAAGTTTTTTTTAGTGGGAGGATATATGCCAGTTAGGAGACTCCTTCAAAATATAATAATGTATGTATAGCATTTAAATTTTTTTTTAGATGTCAACTTATTTCACTCTGAAATAATAATCACTAAAACATCTAATTGATAACTATACTTTATTTGGCAAAACATGACACCTACCACAAGATTTTAATTAATATCTTAACCATATTTTTTATTACTTATTTTGTTTAAAAATAATTCAAAATCAAAATCAATGAAGAATTATCAGAATATAGTTACTACAAATATTTAATATGCTAAACTTTAATAACAATTTTCACTTGTGATCACACCATATTTGAAATCACTAATAGAAAAGAACAAAATGAAAACACCTTAATTTTAGGAAATTATTTTGTTAAAATAACATTATTTACTTGCACAATAATGAATGATTAATACACATTACATTTCACATGTAATAATTTACATATATGTATTTCTGTGGATATATTTAATATTATATAAATATTATTACATCAATTGTTTAAAGCAACAATTGAATGAAATCCAAGAGAACATGCGAAAATTGAATTAAAAAGGAAACTTTTATTAACTTGATTGGATACTTTTGTAATTTTTTGAGAGAATCTACACACTTATGTGCTGATAAACTACCTGGAAAAACTATATTTTAATTAACATATTCTATTTGCTGAAATGTCCTGTATTCGTAAGACTAGTTAGAAAAATAACAATAAAAATGGATTGTTAGATTCAAACACATTGATGTCTGTTTCCTTAGGACTGTGCATTTAAATTAAGATTGTCTAATGAATAAAAACCCTGATATCCAGTGCATTATGAATTCATTTTTGCTTTTACAAAATAGTCATTTGTATTGCCATTCGAATTTGGAACATATGCTGCTTATAAAACAAAATAATCACACACATATTAAAAGTAAAGTGTTGACTTATAAATAAAATAAAATACCAATTCTGTAGAAGAAACTAAATTAAAACTACCCTAAGAATTGTTCACTGAAGGAAGAAAACAAAATATAGAATACCAAATATACCAAGCTTTTGTTATGAGACCTTAATGCCACCTGCCAGACATTGTAGTTTATTATATCCCGCAGGAAACATACTTATGCACATGTTGGAATTCTAATACCTATATTATGATGTTTATTAGCATAGTAAATAGATGAATACTTATAGCTAATATTAAAAGGAAATTTGATACTACATGCTTATTAAATAACACAAATCAATGATTATTAAAATTTAACTTTAGACAGATTTATATATGTATTGAAAGTGCATTATATAATTATCAACCACCTACCATATATATATAAAAGAGTTAAAACATTAAAGTAGTATGAAATAGATTATATTGGATTATCCTAGGAATTGCAATCAAATTCTTAGCACCATTATTGTTTCATTTTGGATACTTACAAATTCTTATATCAATTTGACCACTTTACCCAGGATAGTAAATATCAGAATGCTAAATGTTTCAGTGATGTTTTCAACATTTTGTTTTTAATTTTATTTCATTTATGTTATATACAAGTGTTAAAGAATGATTTTATGTATGGTGTTATATAAAGTAAACAATCACATTTACATATTCAAATAAAGGAAGCTGCCTTAAACTATAAAAGAATAAATAATTATTGAATAATACTTGCCAAGGTAACTTATTTTGATTTAACCCCTAATAAAGATCGTAATAAGTTAATAATTTCACTACTAAATTATTATCAGCAAAAGTAAGCTGAACATGTATTTTCCTTTTATTCAAGCTAAGTACCTTGTTTAACACCACCCATAGTTTAAATACTAGTTATTATAAGCCAGTGTTATTTTAATATGCAATTTCATGATCTACAATCTAATTACCAATGGAAATAAAATATTTATCTATTAAATTAAAATCCTAGCTTTAGTTATTTCATTTTATATTATTCAGATAGCTCTATACAATTGAAAACTAGTTATTCCACCAGATATATTTATCGATGGTAGATTTAGTCACAAGAGCTAGCAATATTTGCTAAACAAATAAATTGAGATTGTGATAGTGTGAATGTGGAAATTAGATTTTCATACATATACTTAGGACTTTTTGTCACCAAGCATAATCCTGTAGTCTTAAGTTACAAATTCTATAAATATTAATAGTCTCTAGCTTGCGGGCCATATAAAGTATAAATCCCCACATAAGTCTCACATTCTTGAATATATATGAGGTAAATGCTCTATGAATCAACTCGATATCCACCTCATACCTACTTTTCCATATACCATTAACAGTTTTTTGAAGTGTTATTAATAATGGGAATATTACTATCAGTCTAGTCATATACCATGATCTCTTAACAGAAAAACAAATCATACTGCTGAAACAGTTACTAAAAAAGAATATAATGATAAGATAGAAAGTAAGAGAGAAAGTATTTAGAGAGGCAAGGTTTAATCCTTCTACGAATAAGGATGGCCTTTAAATGGACTTGGTAATGAGTACTGACAGAGGAAAATGGACAAATAATTTATAAAGTACACATTACAGAGGTGCATACTATTGAGCATTAGGGAAAAAAGACTAGTTAAAAAGAATTGTTCTGTTTAAACATTGATAAAAAACAATAGTTTAATTAATTAATTAGTTAAATTAATATCATTAATCAAAGTAATAAAAGAATATTAAATTTTAAAATTAAGAGTAGATAATGTTTTTTATATCATAATATGAAGTTATGTAATTATAAAGTAAGGAAATGTGAAATATTGAATTTTTCTCAATAACTTAGAATTGTAGAGGATGAAAGAAGAACATTTTACAAACATTAAAACAATATTTAATCTAAATTTATTAAAATAATTAATGATAAATACAATGTTTTATTTTATATTTCTCCAAATATAAACTGTTTAATTAATAATTCTAAAAAATATATTTCTAAAAACAAAAGAGTAATATTACTTATCAAATTATATGTGAATGCAAACAATCATACATTGGTGAATCAAGGTGTGCTTTATGAAAAAAATTGAAATGAGTAACAACTGTTTTAAAATGGTGTAAAAATTGCTATAAATAATCACTCTAATACTACTTAGGTTTTTTTTTTAAAATGAAAAAAATCTTAGCTTTTTAAAATTTGCTTGTAATTCAGGTTATTACAAGAATATTATATGAAGAATGACATCATAGAAAGTGAAAAATTAAAGAGACTATTCTTATAAATTAATTTAACCTTTTCAGAAAAAAAGACACCATTATAAATTTTTAAAGAACAAATTTGAGACACAGTTTTCGTAATAATTTCAGTTTTATCTATAAGAGAGCTAAATGTTTAGTATCATCTAAAAATGGAAATACCAAGAAAAAAAATAAAGCTAAAAAAATAGTGATTACCCTCAAAAAATTAAGGGGGAAAAAAGAACTTCAATAACTTAAATTTTTTATAAGTTTTTAATTTGCATTTTTATTGATAATTTCATTATATTCCTTATAAAATTCTGATTAAAGACATATATAATACTTTTTACTTGAGAAAATTCATTGCTTCAATACTTGTAAAAACAGCAGTGTGAGAATACTTCATATTTACTTGTGCCCAGAAGTTAAAAAGTCTCAAGATGTCTATAAGAAAACTGTTTTTTCTTAATAAAAGATAAAGAAATATTAATCAAACAACAATTATTGTAAATGAAATGTTATGAAATTATCTTTAACAAATTATAACAAAAAAAATAAATAAATTTAATTAGCATAGTATTGTAAAAAAATGGGAGAAAGGAATGTATCAATTGCTATTATTAACCACTATGAATACAATAAAATAAAAAAGCACAATTTGAAAGTCAAAGTAAGATATTGGTAATATATACATGTATGTAAATCATAAAACTGTAATGTATATGCATTATGCAAGCCCTTCTGCTAAAAGCTATGAAATCTTGACAAACAAGATACCCTGCAGATTTGAACTCTTAACCATTCCTCACTTAAAACTATTTTGATTTTAGACTTTTGATAAACCAATCTTGTTAAGAATATCTTCATACTGAATAACATCACCAATGGAGAAAACATGATAATCAAAATAAGTTTCATTCATGTGACAAAAAAAAACAAACAACAGTTTATAAATTTAGAATCTGCAAGAATTTATCACTTTAAGAAGCAGCCAAAGATTTTTAGGAATATGTAGGTATATATATATATTTTTTTTATAATTTTACATTTAGAATTAAATGTATTTTTATTTTTTAAATAAAGGGTTTAAAAATGGTAAAGTACACATTTATAAAGACAAACTTTGTTGTTTATATTCTATCTTTTTCATGGTAAGTCTTGCAGGTGACCATACCTGTTCATATTATCGAATATATAACTGCAAAATATTAAATATATTTTATACTATTGAATATTGTTATTAAAAAATACACATATTCCAGAAATGAAATGGACACACAATCCTACTTTACACTGCATGGCCTGTAATAGGCCTAATTTTATAGATATGGTCAAAGTTGTTAATTTTGTACTTTTTTATTAATGGTTAAAATGCAGGCCTCCTAATAAATTATTGAAGCTTTTGAGAGTCATTATATCTGCCAAATAAGGCTGCCTTAAACTTGGATCAAAATCCCAAATGTTCCTCAACTAAACTACACAGGCCTTGCGTGAAATTCCCAATATCATACCAAAAAATACAGATAACTAATGATATGACACATTTTCCTAATTATGTTTTTTTTTTTTTTGCTTTTGTAGCATATTTATTGGTTTTAGAAATAATTTTACTGTACATTTTCTTATCAAAAAGTAAATAAAAATATCTAAAATTGAATATTTACTTGTAATGGGGAACTTCAAACCTGGATTCTTTGTAATATTATTTATTTTCAAATGCTATTCCATTAAGTTATGTGGCATATTAATAATATGTTGTGATGAAAGACCTGGTCTACTGCTACTTTCAGCAGGTATGATTTTGTCTATTCCTTCTTCACTTTTTGGTTGGTAAATAAGCTTTTTCTGAAAATAAATTAGGATTAGATAATTCCTTCGAATTGTTGGATGATAAACTATCTTCAAAATCCAAAGGTCTAAAAATTGGGAATCTTTGATGCTTGAATTTGTTTCTAAACATATTTTTTTTGACATAAAATCCACATTGAGTTTTTTCCATACAATCTAATAAAGTGAGGGGAGGGATTAAATGAATTTATTAATAAAAAAATTATAAAAAAGCCAATTTTTGTCAGAGGAAAACATGACATATACCATTTAAAGCACAAAAAAAAGTGTAGAGAATGATGTTATAAGCACATATGTAGTTCTGTCAGTTTTCCTGCAATTTTAAAATGAAGACAGTTAAATTATAATTTCAAAAAATGAGTGGTGTTGCATGAAGCTGATGCAGTTTTCTAACTCATTTAAGAACTAACTCCTCATACTCTTATTTGAAAGATCCTAGTCACAATTTCAGTCATATTTGCTCATTTTGTATTAAAATTCAAAATTAAATTTATTATTATTAAAATTTCACAATTTTTTTTATACCAATGTTTATAAAAATAATTCTTATTAATCAGTAAAAATAACTTCCACTTTGTTACATCTATGTTTTTATAACTTGTTTTTTTTTTTAAAAAAAACAAACATTTTTAAATAAAAACTAATTATAATTATGTTTTTTTAGTTAAAATAAATATTTAAAAAATAATTTACATAAATAAGGTTAAATATTTAAATAAATGATTGAAAATCATATTTTTTCTTTCTGAAATAATAAAGGAATAAAGCACTTTCCGAAAAGCCTGGGGCCAAATAATCTACCAAACAGTGTAGCTCTTAGTTTATTTGTATTATAATGCATCTAATCAAGGTACTGTTAGCTTGCTTTGTGATTGAAATTTGTGTGATATTTTTATATGAGGTCCATATGATAGTGTCATGTTCAGATTTGTTTTTAAACTAATAATTGTAGTTCTAATTTCTACTGCAACATAGCAGTACCATTATGATGTTTCAAAGACCTTAAAATTTTCATCAAAGTCCATGACTTTTCTCAAGCTTGTTAAAAATTGTATAATGAGTACACAATCCTCTAATATTGATTAATATAATTCTTGGAAAATCACATCTTCTTTTGCCTGCATAAATTTTAATGATAATGATTACATCTTTTGCTTAAATTCCTATTTTATTAGTTTATTATTTACTATTATTATAATTTAAAACTATTATATATATTATTCAAATGACATGCCACTAATTCTACAAAATGTCTGACATATGACTTAGGATAGCTTTGAGTTTTGAAATATCATCTATAGTATATGTCAAAATGATTTTATTTAAAAGCTTAAATAAATATATGCATTTTTTTATATCCGTTTTGATATATTAATTTATCAACGTATTGATTTTTGCAAAAGAACAATTATTTCATTTTTTATATAAAAGCATTATATAACTAATTAATTTTGCTATTTTCGGGTATTACTTAATAATGTTTCAAGTTTACAAGAACTTTTTGCTTTTAATATTACAAAATAATGATGAATTTTTTAATAATTTAAATTTATTAGATATTATGAGTATAATGATTATTATGGGTTTAACTTAGATATGAATAATAACCAATTTTTTCAGCATCACCTTAGTAAAAAAAAAAGTATATTTAATAATATATTAAGTATGATTTAATATTCTTTAGAAATGTCATGTCAAACAATTATGCAGATGTGTAGGTAAATATTTAATACAAATAACTAGTAGTATGAAATATTGAAATTATTTTAATTACGCAATTATTAATTATAATGTTATTACTTTTATATACATTAGAATTTATTTAATTCAAATTTTAAAAGAACAGAAAAAAATTGGATTTAAACTTTAGTCTGAATTGTGTAAAACCTTTAAACCAAAAGATACTTATCAAATTGACCAGAATTAAAGAAAACATATCACAATAAAAATAAATTAAATATGTATTATTTAATTTTTAATGAATCATTACTTTTATTCATTGCATTTGCAATCAGCATTTTGATATACTCATTTACATATGAATACTTTGATAGACTCATTTACAAAAGTTGAATAAAGTGAGAAGAAAATCAGTGAATACTTTATGAATAAAATTTAGTAATATCATTTGCACCAAGAATTGCTTGCTATCTGTGTTGGAGTTTTTATATATTTGAATAATGTTTAAAGGCAGAAGAATGTGATTTCTCACATATTCTGTAAGAATGGCTTACAAAACTCAATATTTAAATAAGATGATGTCAAGGCCATATATAATGTATAATAATTTTACATATCGTAAACCAATGTTTATCTATATGAACTTTATAAATGGAACTATTATCAGGGAAGATGACTTCATTAATTGGAAATAATGGTTGCATTGTGAGATTAACCTATTTTATCAAAACATTCATATAGTTCTTCAAATAAAGATATTTCTGGATATTTGCTAAGAAACCTATTAAACAACTGAAAAATTATGATATAAGAAATAAGCTTCTTGCAATACCCAGTTTTTTTTCCAGATTTAACAGTATAGCCAGCCAAAGCGGAGTTTTCTAAATGTTATTGGAGTGGAATTATGAATCTTCTTTCAGTTGGCCATTTCCTGTCTTATAAATTCAGTTCGTATTCAGCATAGATATAAAATTGCTTTCAATTTATTACTATTGGGATATTATGATTTCATTACCCATAATAACAATTATTAATTAGTTAAGTCTTTCAGCCAATTTGTTACAAACAAGAACGAATAGGATAACAATGGATTATACATATATAATAATATATGAAATTAACTATGACAAATTTTTTTTAATACTTTTTAAAATTATACAAGTTTGTGTTTTCATTTTCTTTTGTGGAAAAGAAAAGTACTTTCTTTAATTTAATATATATAATTAATTGTTCTTATAATGTTATTTGAAAAACCTACAGTTTTCTTATATTTTGTTTTTGAAATCTATCAAAAAGTAAATTACATTAGTTAAAACGAATCTGAATATATTTGTAACTTTTGTTCACATATATTTTTATTTATCTTAAAATAGTGAAAATTTTAAATGAGAAATATATGCAAGAATCACATTAATGTTAGCACGTCTGTTTTGGTGTTTATTAAATCTTTGAATTAGTGATGATAGAAGACTTCCTGTTTAGTAAACAAGTAAAAGACTATTAATAGACTTACTCAGTCTTACAGCTGAAGCTTAGATTTTAAAGAGGAGAGAATTAATCAATGACTAATAGGAAAGATGAATGTTCTGTTCAGATTAATACTTATTACTATTGATATTATTTACAGTTTTTCAATGATACATCTATCTTCTTGTTACTGAAGATCAATGTAAACCATCTCAGTAAGTCATCAAAATTAAAAAAATCTCAAGAAAGTTACCTGCTGAAAACTGATACTAGCAGGCTAAAATGAGTAAGAGATAATTTTTGTAGGAGTGAAAACTATCTAACAATAAAATATGTAAAAAGCCAGTCTAGAATACAGATGGACTGTGTTTTATCCATTAAAATTTGTTTCTAAATAGATATGTAACTAAAATATAGATACAGATTGGTTATACTTTAACAATTGTTAGTAAGAATAGAAAGATTAATGCTAATATTTAATAATTTTCTTTAATTATTTATATATTCTATTATTGATTTTATGTTGTTATAATTTTCTATTATTTAAACATAACTTGGATGCACCAGCTTAGTGCCCATCCATTAAAATACACAAGAATCAAAAAATCTAAACAATAATGCTGCTACATTTAAAACATATTGATCATCATCAATGCTCGTGCCACTTGTACTGGCCAACTATAAACTTAAATTTTTAATAAAGACTAAAGTAAAATAAAAAAAAAAATAGTGCATGGGCTTTAAAGAGTATCCTCTTTTGCACCAGCCAGGATGATGATTGATCATCTCTGGATGCCCAAAGCACCAAACACATCCCCATTTATCTGTGTCCGAAATCTAGCTCAGAGAACATGGTCGTTATTACTGTATGTGAACAAGAGATGATGGAATACAATTTTTAACAATTAAATATAAGTTTATTAATAACAACAACAACAACAAAAAAGATATTTAAGGTCTTATAGGTTAAGGGTTCTGATTTTGAAAAGTATTCATTGAGTTATAAGATGTAATATGTTGGACTATTTCCATCATTTATGAGTAAATATTGAATGTATAGAAAATTTTAAACTTTATTTAAACTTTTCAAATACAAACAACTTGTTAGTAATAACACACAAATAGACAATACAGGTTACTAATTACACAACGTTTCGAGTAGTATTATTTTCCACTCTTCTTCAGGTGTTGCTGGCCTATATGCACAGTGACAATATTCGCTTAGAAGTTGAACTCGCACCTTTAGATTCTTGTATATTGAATTTAAGCGAATATTGTCTCTGTGTCAATATGGCCGCCACCCCCTGGTGAGAGAGAAAAAAAATCCTTCCCCCAAGGCGTTGTTCTACTTCCCTGTCTTGTCTTTGTTTGTTTTTTCTTACTAGTTGGTTGTAATTTTATAATTTTAATAAATTTTAAAATTTTTTATACTTTCAAATTTTTACTCTTCATTATTGGAAGAATACAACCAAATATATCATTTTTTCAAACATTCCAACAATCCAACCCTTCACAAATATATTTTTTATTTGATAATTATTTTAATTTATTCTTATTCCCCACCCCTCCCTTTCATTTGGGTGAAAATTATTATAAAAAAATTAAATTTTAAATTATATTTAAATTTTAAAAAAAATAAAAATTTTTGACTTACTTTCTTTTTTAATTGATTTGTATATTTTTGTTCAATTTATATTCACATATATGAGTGTGTATTTTGTTTTTTATTTTATATTAAATAATATAAAATATAAAATATTTATTTATAATAAAAAATAAAAAATTAAAAAAATAAAAATTTTTATTATTTTAAAACCATTATTTATTAATATTTAATATTTTTAATTATAAATTTATAAAATAATTATCATAGTATTAATTATTTTTTTTATATATATAAATATATTAAAAATAAAAAAAAAAAAAAAAAAAATAAAATAATATAAAAAAATTAATTAATATTTTAATATTTTTAAATTTATAGGTTTTTTTGTGTAAATCTATCTTTACTTTTTTATTTTTTTTAAAATTTTTTATAATATTATTATTTTAATAAAATTACTATTTATTATCTTTAAAAATAAAAATAAAAAAATATTATAAATATTTAAAAATTTTTATCTATCTATAAATTATTAAAAATATTTTTTATTTTTTTTTAGGTTTTTTTTTGAATTATTTTTAAATTTTTTGGAAATATTTGATTTTTTTTTTTTATATTATAATATATATTTACTTTTTTATTGTAATATAATTTTTTTTTTTTTTTTTTTTTTAAAAATATTTAAAATTAATTTATTTAAAAAATAATATTTCTCATCTTTTTTTTTACCTTTGAAATTAGAATAATTTTTTTTTTAAGTTTAAATTTAATTTTTATTTATATATATTAAAAAATAAACTCTCTACATCCCCCTTCTTTTTTTTTTTTTTTTTTTCTTTTTTTTTTTGAAAAAAAGAACAAAAAATTCGCCAATTTCTTTCCTCTTTTTTTTTTTTGTTTTTTTTTTTTATTTTTTCTAGAAATATAGTTATGGGTTGTTTTTTTTTTTTTTTTAATTTTTTTAAATAATAATTGTTTTATTTAAAGATTATTTTTTTTTACCATTTTTTTCTATCATTTTTCTATAAGATATTTTATTCGTTGAGAGTTGTTTTGGCCTTGCTTTAATTTACTAAAATACAGCTAAGTTATAGGCTGTCTCCTCCCTCTCTCTTTTCTCTTTGACCTCCCTGCATCCTCATTCTGTCCCTTGTTTTTTTTTCTTTTTTTTCTTTTTTGTTTTTCGTGCCTTTGGATCCAAAACTCTACTCCCCAAAAGAAGAAAACCACCACCCCCGCCTCCCCCCCCCACCATTCCCCCTCTTCTTTTCCTTCCTCTCCCCCACCCCCCACCCCCCCCCCCTCTTCATCCCCATTTTCCCTTTCCCCACTTCCCTCTCCCCCCCCCTCTAACTCCCCCCCCTCTCCTCCCCTTACTAACTAAAAAAAAATAAATAATTAATAATATTTAATTTTTTTTTTTTTTTTTTTTAGGGGTTTATTTTCTTTTTGTTTTTTTTTATGTTTGTATAAAAAAAAAATTTTTTTTTTTTTTTTTTTTTAATTTATAAAGTTTGTATATAATAATTTTATTTTTAAAATAAATATAAAAAAAAAAATAAAAAAAAAAAAAAAAAAAAAAAAAAAAAAAAAAATAAAAAAATAAAAAAAAAAAAATAAAAATTAAATAAAAAAAAAAAAAAAAAAAAAATTAAATTTAAAAAAAAAAAAAAAAAAAAAATAAAAAAAATTAAAATTTAAAAAAAATAAATATAATAAAAATATTTTATAAATTTTATTAATAAAATTTTAAAAAAAAAAAAAAAAAATATATATTTATAATTTTTATTATTAATTAATATTATTTTATATAATATATATAAATAAAAAATAATAAAATAAATAAATAAATAAAAAATATTATTTAAAAAAAAAAAAAAAATAAAAAATAAATTATAGTTAATAATTTTAAAATTAACTTTTGTCATAGGTATGTGTGTATATAATATAACGCTTACATAGGGTTTGACATTATCTAAAGATTCAAACATCATGCGTGAAGACTTAAAATCAAGTGGCTACAAATACAGTGGCCATCTGTATTTATCTTCAAAATGAGGTTTTTTTTTTTTATATATATCTCATTCTAATTCGTTTTATACCATAAGAAAAGCTTAAATTTTAGGCAGTAGGGCATTATGAACAATCACTTATAGTTGATTATCATTCCTGTAACTATTCATTTTTACTGGGGGGGGGGGGTTAGTGTTATTGGTAATTTTCTTAAGAGTGGTAATATTAGAGCTTTATTATAAATTAATAAAGTTTTTAGATTATAAAGATATTTATTCTTAATTGATTAAGATAAATAAATACTTAGTAAAGGTTAATTGATTATTTGTATTTATGATTTAGATTTTTTATTTTATTTCATTATTTGAATAAATAAATGTTTTATTGTTTTAAAAAATGTTGTTAGAATATAAAATGACAGTTGTTACGACTGATTAGACAGTATCATTAAATTTATGTATATTAAAAAATAAAAACTTTTTAAAATTGATATTCATTAAATAAAAGCTGCTTTTTTTTTTTTTTTTTAGTTAAACCAATATTTTAAAAAATGAATAAATATATTTAATTTAAATCAATTTTATATTTATTTTTTCATTACATTTCTATCTTCTTTTAATTATTTTAAAATATGAGACATTTGAATAATTAATTTAATTTCAAGTATACGAATGATATATAATCCTAATACAATCCAGCTGGGTATAAATATGAAAAATATTTGCACTTATTTGCTTTATTAATTTACTTATTTAGATAAAGGTTCTGAACATGTTTGCCCCACTGATAACATTGCTATAAAGTCTGTTAAATGCAAAAAGTGATGATTGAATGGAAGACAAAGTTAATTTGAAATTCCAGCGGTTTTTTTTTTTTTGTTTATTTCTTAAGGAATTTATTAATCTATAATTACAATGTGATTTTAGTCTGGAAAATTCACTTTTCCATCTGTGGATCATTATGTTCTAGCTCTTGGGGTGTAATTATGTCGCCCATTGTGATTGGATTTTGGTGTTGAGCGAGTTGATCTTGAAGAGTGTTACTATTGTGGTTGGTGAATATGAAAGAGATTCCATGTTTCTTCATATCTGTACTTCTGGAAAGTGTCTGATTTTTTTCATGTTTGTGAGTTTTTGTAAGAAAAATATGTTTTCATCCTTGTGGGATATTGTGAACATTTTCATGCAGCGAGTTATCCAAATGGCATATGTAATATAAATAGATAGTCTAATGACGGAAATGTGTTGTTGTTTGAGGCAGTCCTTAAGTGATTTTATGAGGTAGTAGGCAATCTTTGAGCTCTCTAGAATTATGTTCCTGATGTTGCCCAGCCTTAAGCAGGTTATAAGTTTAATTAAACCTAGATGATTTTTTTTAATAAGGGCATCACTAGTAAAATAATGAAATTGGGTTCATTAATTTAATGTGTAATGAAAAAATTACTTTGCTGTTTAAAAATTGATTAGTAGGTGAAAAAATTTCAAAAACTATAAAATTATCTGCATTGTTGTTTAATATGAAAGCAAATAAAAATGTTTCCAATAATGACATCTTTTTAGCCATCTAATTCATTTTTGGGTACAACATAGGGATGAAAAAAAGAAGAAATATGAAAATATAGAAAAATGATGTATTTAAGAAGGATTGAATCTCTCTAATTTTTTAAATGATGAGAAAAAGAATTGATAATGATATAAGAAAATATAATTGTGAACTAGCAAGGAAAGTTATAGAAAAGAATAAAAGTCTTAAGAGTGTAAAACAACATCTTGGTATTGGTAGGAAATTTATTTTTGCAATAAGAAAAAAAAAGATGAAATTATTATTAAAAAGAGAGATGACATCATGAAATGTATAGAAGAGTTTTATCAAGAATTATATATCAATAAAGAACAAAGAAAACTATCTCCTATAATTACTATATTTTTTCAATTGCCCACAATTTTAAAATGAAATGAGACATGCAATTATGAAGGGGAAATCTCCAGATAATAATGGAATTGTAATCGATGTCTTAAAAGAAGCAGAAGAAGAAATAGAATTATTTGTGCAAAGTTATATATCAAATGTCTAAATGTTAAAGATGTATCAGATGATTGGAAAAATGCAATATTATTATTTAAAAAGGTGAAAAAGAAGATATTAGAAATAACAGACCATATGTCTTCTATCAGTTTTATACAAAATTTTTACAAAAATGATTACAACTCATCTACAGTGATTTTGGATTTTAACCAAACAAAAGAATGAACTGGGTTAGTGCAGTGGATCATATCCACATATTAAGAGAAGTTATAGAAAGGACCAATGAATATGAGTTGCCATTATGTTTGTATTTATAGATTCTAAAAAGACATTTGGTTCTATAAGCATATCTTCAATGATTAAAGTTATACTTATTAAATATCATACTAATTAAAATTAAGTGTAATAATGCTCAAAGTTATAAATGAGCTTGCAAGTAATCATTAAAATCATCAACACTTACGGAATCCCAATATCAATAACAATCAACAATCTCAAACTGTTGTCAAGACAACATTTTCATCAATACTTAGAAATCCAGTATCAATAATAAACAATCTACAACTGTTGTCAAGGTAACTTCTTTTTAACACCTTAAATGGAGGTTGCCTTGACAACACTTTGATATTGTTATTGATATTGGGACTGTCTAAGTGTTGATGATTTTAATGATTAATTAAAATTAGTATTATCAAAAATGACTTTTGTTACTGGAATTTTTTCATCTATAATTAACCAAGAGGGACTGTTTGCATGGTTTTTTTTATAAGCTTTATTAAAGTCAGGGTTTTATATATTCATTATTTATTTGTTTTACTTTTTCTTATGAATTTCTCATTTCTTGCTTTAACTAGTCATTTTTTGTTTCTTAAAAAATAATTGATCCATAAAATAAACAAAAAAACTTGAATATGATAAGTTACAGATATTTCTTTAAGCAAGCAATTAATTTATTTCAGAAATTGTATATATGTTTCAAAATATAAAATTTTATTTAGTTTATTACTGTACTTAATCCTTTTAAATTTGATTTTACTTCATTCTGTTAAGAACCTGATAAATAAACTAGGAAGCAAAATATTTCCAAAGATTACAATTACTTAAAAGAAATAAAACCTTACATTCTATAGCCCAGAATAATTTTAACATTACACCTTTATAAAAATTTATGAGCTTTTTGATCCTAATAATGCACAGTTGTTTTTCATACATGTAGGAATATGACTGATTAAAACAGGCAAAACTCTCCATACAGTAGTGCCACTCAATGCACGCCAGAGTAATCAATGGATGCCAGAAGGCTTGTGCATAAAATCCCTATCTAATGCCTCAGTTCCAAGGCCCCTCACTGATGAATGCCACAAGCTAGAAACTAGTCTGGGGATATTGGATGAGTAGGTACTAGATAAGGATTTTATGCACAAGCCTTCTGGCATCCATTGATTATTCTGGCTAGCACTGAGTGACACTACTGCATGGAGAGTTTTGCCTGTTTTAATAAGAGTTATGAGCAAGCATAAGAAATGGTGATCCTATGATGTTTAGTGCTTTAATATCTGACTGGCCTCATGTTAAAAAGAAATAATTAAATGTGAAATGCCATAAATTAAGCATTTATAGCAGTAAATATTTTCTGATTGGAATGCTTTTTTTTGTATCAATTTTTGCATTAGAGAATCTCAACTTTCCAGTCATAAACAAATCAGCATCAAACACATATAAATGAACTTTATTGGAATGATGTTCCTGTAATTGAAAACACATTTGTGATAAATATCAATGGAGTGTGTCGATAAATTCTAAATTGCATAATATTGTGATTGTATAGAAAATGTGTCATATATCAGAAAACATTTTTCTTACTATCATTTTTGTAAAATTTAACTGCACACCAGAACTTAAAATATAATTTTTTATTTTTAATACTTTTATTTTGAAATATGTTGCTCATCAAAGATTTTTGTGTGGGGGATGGGTTAAATGAAAATAATTAATCATTTTAATAATAATAATATATACACCTGGGTCTCGTTTTACGTGATAGATAGGTTCCTCAGAAAACACGCGCAAACGAAATCGTGCAAAAATAGACGTAACTTACATTGAAAAGGGGGGGGGGATGTGGTCTGTGAATTTTCAAAATTCGCGTAAAAGCAAAGCACCAATGTAAAATTACTTTAAAATTCACGCAAAAAAAAAAACAAGGAAATAAAATATGACTAATAAAAAATTTCAAATTTGAAAAAAATTGATACAAAACAAACTTTTTTTAGCTATAATATTTAATTTTATTCAAAATAATATATTTTTATGCATAATTTACGGTACAGTAATTTACATTTTTTATACACGTTTTAATTATTATCGCTATTTGCAAAAAACACGTTCGTTTGCAAACTGAGGAAATACAACTAGTGCCAACTTCACACTCACGTTATGTCAATGGTTTTCTGGTGACAACATAATTAGTAATTAATCTTTGAGATGATGATTTTATTAATTGTTTATGAAACTAACAACTAAAAATTAAATTCTTATTTTTGTCTTTAATTTTTTAATTTTCAATTCCGTTTAAAAATCAAATTTCACATCACATTAATTTCAAGTCGCCAAGTAATTTTTAAATTGTTAATTACAATTAAAAATCAGATTTTAATTGTCAAATTTAATTGTGCCCACTGCTATTACTCACCTTTTAAAAATAAACTTGTGGACACTAAATGATTAATACTGTAATTGATTACGTTCTTTTTTAAAAAGCAATAACAGAATGTGATTTAAAATGCAAAATTAACACGCACAATGTTTGAACAAATTTACATTATAATCTTGTAAAATTTAATGTGTGTATACATAAAATGTGGAAATCATGATTTTAATTTCATTATTGCATAAAATCTTACTATTATAAAGCACTGAAAATATTGAAATTACTAAGATGAAAGTTGAATTCCAATAATGTCCCATTACTTTCAATATAACGTAAGTGCGCGAAATTTATTATTTAAAGTAATAGCGCATTATTTTAGTTCGACTTCCAGTGAAACATGAATCGCGTAACTTCAAAATCGTGTTAAATAAGTCCGCGTAAAAAGACACCCAGGTGTATAACGCAATAGTTAAGTAATTGATACTATTATAGTAGTTTATAAGATTTTTTTAAAGAATCGGTTTAAATTATATGGATGAAGTAAAACTGAATTATAAAATCAAATATTTGCTACATTTTTTTACGTGATATTTTATCAACTTATTTTACTTAAATTTTAGTTTGATCAAACCAGTAAGGTATCATTGTTCTGGAGAGTTATTTATTGAATTTAACCAAATGTGATTTATTAAATACTTATGGGAAGCAATTCTGTAAAAGAAATTTACTAGGTCATTATTAATGATGCCATTAATATATTCTAGATTGTTTCTTTGCAATTTACAAAAAAAAAAAAACCAAAGTAATATTTACTGAGGCTATAACCTTTGAACAACTCCAGAACAGTTGAAAATTTAATTAAACAGCCAATACCAATACACTTTTCTATACATTTATCCCAACCCCAAAAAATATTTTATTATATCCAAACTTCCAAAAATAGCTGACAATTATGTTCAGAATTATTAAATACTCAATACATACAAGTAACATTATCATAAGAAAATTAAAAATAAAAGTAAAAAACTACAAAAAATTAATTTAAATCATCTAATTCAAATCTGATTATGTTAATTTTTTTTATTCATATATTACATGTGTCTAAACACTCAATTTTAGTTGTATTTAGCTTTAAAAGTAAGCAATTTTAAATGTTTTATATATATCATATCTTTATAGATTTTATATATTTTTGGGGAAATTTGTTTTTTTTAAAAAAATACTATTATATCTTTTATTAAAGTTTTTTTTTATAGATTAATTAAATTCTAACAAATTACATATCTATACTATAACATTTAAAGTGTTTTAAAATTATTTTTTAAAAATACACGCGCACACACATGATCTATCTAGAAATGGATTATTAGGAGATATAAAATAAGAAATAATTCCAATTTTAATTTAATACATTTTTTTGTGCTCAGCACCATAATCGTTTAGCGCTATAACAATTGGTAATAATATTCGAAAAATGCCTTAATTTACACTTTTCAATAATTAGATAGTTAGATGCTATTCAATCTTTTGGGATATGTAAATTAAGACATTTTTTTTAAATATTATTGAGTTGTTATAAAGCAGTCCTAGATGTGTGGTATGAATAAGTATGATAGCAGTGTTCTGCACCAAAAATACATTAAACTAAATCTGGGAGTATTTCTTATTTTACACCTCTAAAGCATATCTATATATGTATGAACGTTTTCATAATTACATATATTATCTTTAAGCTCTTCTATGTTTAAATGTAAATTTTTATAATGCAGTCTTTTAAAGAATGCATTAATTTTAAACCAATTACCATTGTACATTTTATATAAACTTTTAAAAATAATAAATTTATCAAACTTATTTATAAGAAAAAATAAAATAAAATGTTGGTCTAATTATAATATTTTATAATTTTTATTTTAAATTGTGAGATTTAAACATATGATTCTCATGATAAATTATATCCCACATACTTTAATATATTTAGATATATGGATCATAAATTTGTGGGTAAGCATGTACATATGGATAATTGTGTTATTGCAATGTTATTGCAATCGTTCTTTTAAAATATTTTTCTTCTTGCGAAGTAATTTTATTTAAATCTCTAGTTGATTGAAAAGTGGAAGCCATTAGCTAAAGTTGTTGTCAAAATGGTTTGAAATTCTGCTGTTTTTTTTCTTTGCTGGAAAAATGTGGATAAGTTTGAGTGAAGCAGACTTTTTGATTTGAAGAGGGTGTTAAAAAAACTTTTTTTCCGTATGGATTTACTAAGATATTATAATTTTAAGATTAAAGCAAACCTCTTTCTTTTCATCTTTTCTTTTAGTATCTCAATTGTTTCTGTTGTTTTAATCATAAGATGATTAAATTCAAGTATATTTTTAAATAAGTAGACTTTTTTTTTTTAAAAAAGTCACCAGTTTTATGAAAAATGATTAATTATCAAATAATTCATGTTTGTTTTTTTTGTTTTTTTTTAAATTTGTTTCCCTATATGATTTGATACAATGATAAAATGACAAATTCTAGAATTCAAAACCCATTGATTATGATTCAGCTTATCTATCAGTTCTGATGTTCCACTCCAAAGCAGCAGAAACAATCTTTGGAGCTTAAGATCTATGTATCATAAGCTTAGCTCTGCTTCTTATAATGCTTGAACTTCTTATCACCTCTGAAACAAGAATCCATTCAATTATTACTAGTATTTATTTGCATTTATTGATAAAGTTAACATGAAGTTTTTTTTTTTTTTTGTGAAAAAATATCTACTTACTATTGTAGATAATTTTCAATAGAAAGATTGCAAGAAGTGGATGAATATTTATTTAGACTGCTTCATGTTCAGTGAACATTATTGGACTTTGTAATGTTAGAAGGAAATTGAAATGACAATGTGAATAAATGGACATATATATGTTTTACTATAAAAGTACAAATGTTGAAAGTGTAAATGAGATATAAGTTAATAAATAATTTAGAAAATATCGAAAATTTATCAGACTGAGAATGAAATTACTTCTTCAAATTAACCCAAGAGATTAAATGCAGCTGATTCAGATATAAGTCTGAACTGTATTCTGAGAAATAAATAATTTTTTTTAATATAGATATATAAAATATTTTTTAATAGAAACAATTTTATAATTGTGTAGAAAAATTAATTGCTGGAATTGGAAAATACTTAAAAGATGAAAGTACTTTAAGTAAAATAATAATGGAGATGGAAATGAAAGAGATATAGACTTGTGAAATTCTCTTTTTAGTTTAATATTGTGAAAGTTCTATTTTTTTTTTTCATGTTTTCAATGCATACTTCTTAAAGTAATAATTTATTATTTATATCTTTCCTATTTCATATATCTGATTTTTTTTTTTTTTTTTGACATTCAAAGTATTTATTGTGTTATAAATTAACTTTTCTTAATATTTTTTTATTTTTTTATGTATACATATATTTTATTTCACTATTAAATCTTGTGCATATATTTCTATGAAAAATTCATAGTTTTTCATCTTTTTGTCTAATATTGCACTTACCACATCATTACAGATATATGGTTATTTATTTATTTTTGCTTTATTTAATTTATAATTTACTGTAAATTTTACTATAGCATCTATTTCATTTTTCTTAAACAATTACCAATCTTTATTTAAAATTATTTTATTAATTAGCCTACTATTTATTTTCATTATTTTTTTTATCCAATACTTACAAACTTTTCTCTTCAGTACTCTTTTTTTAATTTATCAAATGAAAGTTTCTATCACTGCTAATTTATGATCTCATTCTGTATCAATTTGGGAATGGTTTCATGCACTTTAAATATTGTTTTTAAACTTTATAAATCCTCCATCTGTTTATTTTTTGAAAAAACTTCTATATTGGTCAACTAATCTTTGTATCATCATTTCGATTATTTACTTTAATTTTTATCAAGGCATAAGCATATTTCAGAAAATTTATTTGAAACACAATAAAAATAATATACAAATCAAAAATCACCAAATATGTATATAATATACCAACAAATATATAAACCAAAGTATTTTTTAAAAGTTAAATTTTTTAATATATTTTTTTAACTTCATTCATACAAATTGTATGTTTAATAAAAGAAATTTTAATGAACCACTAAACATCACATGATCATACTTTTTTACACAAACTGTTTATACAGAGGCAAAACTCCCCTATAGTAGTGCCACTCAGTGCAAACCAGAGTAATGGATACAGGATGGTTTGTGCATAAAATCCCAATCTATTGCCTACTCATGCATTATCCCCAGACTATTTTGTACTAAATGGCGGCTAGTGTATGGAGAGTTTTGCCTCTGCGTAAATAGCTTGTGTAAGCATAAAGAATGGTGATTCTGTGATGTTTAGTGGTTTAATACCAATTCTGCTCAGTAGGATTATGGTGACTGTGGTTTTTAAAGAACCAAAGATATCAAAATATATGGATGCTGAACTAAGCTCAGATCTATATACTATACAAACTAGTGAGCTTGAATTGAAAACATTATTGTGTTTTCATTTTGGACTCAAAGCTTTATAGATACTTAATAAGTAAAAGGTGGCTGCTGGAAGGTTGCATTGGATCCTAAGATCTAAGTGCAGTACCCTCAGATCCAAGGCTCCTCATTGATGAAAGCCATAAGCTAGAAACTAGTCTGGGGATATTTGAAGAGTAGGCATTAGATAGTAATTTTATTCACCAACATTCCAGCATCCATTGATTACTCTGGCTTGCACTGAGTGGCGCTACTGTATGGAGAGTCTTACCTCTGTGTAAAATTTTAATGAAATTAGAAAAATAATAAAGTTCATCGATAAAAAATATAAATTTGATATTAAAATAAATTCAATACACAAAAAGAAAAATAATGTTAATTTATCTTACTAACGAAATTCAAATTGATAGATTAAATAATATATATAAAATTATATTATTATTTAAATATGAAACTAATTACATTGGCATAATAGAAAATGATTAAAAAGAAGGAACTTTGTTTATATATTTATACTCTAAAAGTAATATAATAATTATAATGTTTGACATAGTATCGATCTGTACTGAATACATAGTGCTTGTCTAAAGATTTGTGTTGATGGCAGTTTAGTATTAATTATTTGTTGAACTATTTTTATCATTAAAACATGCAAAACTTTCCATATAGTAGTGCCACTCAGTGTAAGTCAGAGTAATCAATGGATGCCAGAAGGCTTGTGCATAAAATACC